>CM050166.1:425007224-425014724 GCA_027410445.1 Discoglossus pictus | reverse complement strand
ATTTACCCATTCTCTAATTTACTGGAAAACACTTATTCTTAAAGGGCCACTGTGCTCAATTTTTTTATATGCTCTTTTGGATAATTTAACTTGATAACGGCAAAATGTTTACCTTTACTGGCAGTAAATGAGGAATGTTCATTTATTTGATGAGGAGATAATTATTTTGTAGAAAGGTGATCTGATCATCTAAATATGATTTTGGTTTGTTAGGATTCAGTGCTTTCACCGCTGCAACCTGGGTATGATTCCAGTCAGGGAACAAGAGGTCACACCACTCTGAAGCCATAGATGTTTGGGCCTGGTCAGTAATTGGATGGGAGACCACCTAGGAATACCAGGAGCTGTATGCTGTGGCACACTGAAGCAGGAACTGGCAACCCACTCCAGTATCTCTGGATCAGCATGGTCATGGATATAAAGATGTGCCTGGTATGTTACGTCCATGTGATCATGTAGGACACAACTGAATGACACAGCAATAACAACAACAAGGTGGAGAGAGAAGTTGGAATGGGGGCCCTTAAATAATTTTGTACCAGGGCCCTCCGATCACTAGCTCCACCACTGCTTGCAGTTGTAGCAGCAACATTCCCATTGTGCAGATAGAAACTTCCTGTGCATTCAGTCTCCTCACACATATTTGTCCTTGACACTACCACTGAAAGGCTGCTCCATGTGTTCACAGCAGGAGCGTAGGAACTGGGGGGATGGGGGCACAAATTCTCCCAGATTATATGAATAGGGGACACAAAAAAATAGCAAAATTAAACTTAATCATGCATTACCAGATGTGGCCGGTGCTGTGGAACAGTATGTCTTTTCCATGAAAGCTTTGACCCATAATTTATATACAGATATTTTAGATATTTTTAATTATATTGCACAACGGGTGGATGGGGCCCAGGTATATTGCACTAGGTGCACCGGAGGTAGGTCCACCACTGCTGCCGGTCCAGGCAGTAGAATTTAATTGCACCACTCAGGGCCACAGTTTTTGTCTCTTTTAAGTTTATCCTCCCAGATTTTTGTTGGGCTCCCACGCCCATGAATCATAGCCTTTTCTATATTTTTTACTCTTGCAGTGAATTAAAGGGACATGAACACAATCAGCTTTAAACATTACCAGAGCTATGAATTTGCATAAAAAAAATATTACATAAACTTAATTAAAACTTGTAGGAAGTGCACAGAGCATGCGTACATCTGTAGATTTAATTGGCAGACTCATACATCTACATTACTGCTCATTGGCTGACAGGGGCAAGCCTCCAGATCAGCTATCCATTTGAGAAAAGGAAACACACAGTGGTACATTATCAAACATTATCAATGTCCCTCTGTCTGTATGATATCCCTTTAAAATGAGCATGTGCATGATACCAGTCAGCAGAACATTTCTCTCACCGTTTACATTGAATAATCCAACATAATCCGGGCACGACAACACAACAGTATCACCAATGGCCGCCGAGGGCCAGCACGTGATGTTATCCCACATTTTTCTGCACCCTGCAAAAAAAGAGAAGACAAAAATAATTTACTTTCAAGAATATCCTAATACTGGTTAAAAAAATCCCAAATTATATAATTCTCACAAAATGTGTTTTGTTACATAGATACAAACGTTCTCTTTCCACGGCCATAGAGCTGGAATAAACCCAATAAACCATGTGGGCAATTAAAGGGTCACTCTATTAAGTCCAAACTATAATGAAACAATAAGAACAAGCACAATATATATATATATATATATATATATATATATATATATATATATATATTCACATATTCATGTCAATATTAAAAAATTTGAGGTGATCCACAAATGCTGTTCCAATATATTTTTTGATTTTTAATCAAATTTGAAGGATATTATTTTCTTAAAGGGATATGGAAGGTTTCTGCATGTTACTAGGTATTATAAAATATGGCACCCCGATTTGAGAGCGCACGAGACGTGCGCACCGCTATGTGAGCGCCGAGGAATGCGCCAACAACACCAGCGCACTCCAAAACGGGAATGGGGATAGGGAGAGGTGGCATGGGGATAGTCACCCAGCAGAGGTGAGACAGCTGTGTGAATAGGGATAGGGAGAGGTGGCATTTACCTCATCAACATCACTATGTGGAGGAGGACTGGCAAGGCATAGTGATGTGGGTGAGGTAAATGGCACCCCGATTATGGGTAAAAAGGGTAAATAGAGGAAGAGAGAGAGAGTGGAATGGGGAGACTGGGGATAGAGAGAGATGGGAAAGAAAATAGAGAGAAAAAGGAGGAGGAGAGAGGGGATAATGGGGGGAGAGAGATGAGTGGTGAAGGAAATGGAGAAAAGAAAGAAATGGGGGGGAGCTAGAGAAGACAACTGCTGTTTCATCCGGGCGAGCTAATGTTGGTGCTCGCATTTGGCAGGCATTCTGGGAGCGCACATGGCGGCGCGCACGTCTCATGCGCCCAGAAGTCGTGCCACCATAAAATATACATGTGTATGTATTTACTTTTATGTACTTTATTTTATTAAGAGGTGCTTATAAGCTCTGGTTTTAATACTGAAATCAAACAAATCGCACCTGATTCGGTCTTGCTGTACTGTGTAGCCAATCAGTAACCATCTCTCAGTAACATCCTCCTGAGACATATTCTCTGATAGGCTAGGACCCTACACTAAATACATACACAGGTATATTATATACAAAGTCAAATCCAGGAACCTTCCATATCCCTTTAATACTCAGTTTGGGTGCACTGGATATTCTCCAGAGTATTACTAATAGAACAAGTCCGTGGAACATGTCCCTGTATATATTGTTTGATTCCTCCTGTATGTGAATGTCACACACGATGCCAAACTAGGCTGTCTTACAGAATAAATGTACTTGAGTTCCCAGGTGGAAGCTATTATTGGTTTTTGAATGATTCAGTTTCCCTGAAGGATAAACAATAGATTGCCGCAAATATATAAGAAAGAAAAGACGGCATGGAGCAATATGTCATGTTAACCATAAGGGAATATACAATATAAAGGAAATACTGTTGACTAGGAGTAAAAAAGTAGTGTCTTGTACACCCAGGAGCACCATCATTCAAAAAAGATGTCCTATGATAAATCCTCAAGGGCCAGGTCCACTTCAAAATCCTTTTTATGGCAGCAAGACTTTGTAGAGGATATTTTCTAACAATTATGGAAGCTGAAATCAAGTCAAAGTGTTCACTGGAAGGTTTGATCATGAAGTTAAAGCTGAAGTATTTTCGCCATACCATGAGACAACAGAACTCCCTAGAGAAGACTCTAGGAAAGGTTGAAGACAAACAAAGAAAGGACGACAGAGAAGGAGGTGGATGGATGAAGCAATGGACATGAGCTTGAGATAGCTCAGGTGGACAATGGTTGATAAATGTGCCTGGTGGGCTGTGGTCCAAAGGGTCAGTGTGTTTATTTGGTAAGCATAAAAAGAAAGATGTCCAATCAGTAATGCCAGGAACCGTATCCCGGTATAGCATCTGACCGAGTTTGCAAATACATTCTAAGTATATGTGTATCTTGTTAGCTCGGCCTCTTATGCTGGACTTATCAACTTTTTTTTTTTTCTGTTCACTATAAGTATGCTTATATCTTGAATGGTGGATGTTTGGATTATATTAATATAGTGAATCCAAGATCCCTAAAGCAATTTCTCTAGGAACACGTCCAATCAATCCATCCAAGAATTGGATTTGGTTAACAGCCTCCATACATGATTCAGTTGCCTTTCGCCAGTGTGCTACAGTTGCTTTTTTTTTAAGTTTCTTAAGTTTCTTGTTTTTATCACATACAAATATATTCATACATCCTGTCTTATGGGTTTCACATGGGGTTTTACTATCTCCTACCTTAGACACAAGTCAGTCAACCCATGATTTATTTATTCTATAATTTGCTTGTGGCAATGATTTATTACATATTGAAACAAAATATTATCTTGAAAATATAAAATGTAACTTTTTATATATAAAAAAACTATAATAGGTCACTTGGTCAAGTAGGACAATATACAAAATGCTTCTTTTAGACCAATTACATTCTGAAATGTTATAATTCCCTAACTCAAAGTTATTTTTGAGACCAGATCAAATCTATTCTTTATTATCCATGCTCTGCCTATTATGAAAATATTCCCTTGGCACGTCTACAGACATCTGAGCCCTAATGTCATGAGCAGAACGACCAGTTTAGCACGGCAAGGCCAGGACCTTGACCTACATTTGCCAGCTCCCAGGAATCTAGAGATCTTGCAGACCCCAGGTTTAGTGATGATAACCAGATATATGCAAAAATAACCTCTGGAAAGCTGTAGATAAGCATGTAGCATTGTGGGAAGAAACTCTTACGAACCTTCTACACGGACAAACCAGACATCTCATATTTTCTGAATTTGGTGAGTTGACAGATATCCCATACAGTCCAAGATATATTATGTCGGCCACTGGAGACATATAATACAGTGCTTAAGAACCTCAGTGCATCTCAAAACTTCTAGCTCTATATATATATATAAATCTGGTTCCTCAAAAATCTTCCCCAGTCTGAATGGCTCCTAAGCTTCATATAACATCCTCAAGTCTTGCCATAATACCACCCGTCCAATGTCCTATGGGCAAACAACTCTGTTCCCGTGGGCAAACTTTTTCTCAAGTAAACACAGACCCATAAAAGTAGACAGAGAGATTTGTTGGTCATTATATATTTTTGTTTCTGTAGTTCAGTCATTTCCGACTCTCTGTGACCTCATGGACCATAACACAACAGAACATCCTTATGTCCATAGTCATGCTGATCCACTTGGGATTCATGACAGAGATACTGGAGTGGGTTGTCAGATCCTTCTCCAGCATGCAGCTCCTGGTATTCTTCGGTGGTCTCCCATCCAAGTACTAACCAGGTCCAACACTGTGGCTTCTTGGTTCCCTGAATTGGAATCAAAACCAGGTTGACCACCAGTGAACCCTTCATGTCTGAATAAATTTATGTCTGTTTATGTATATTATGTATGTTTATAATGTATTATTTTGAAGAAATTGATTTAATATGGGGCAAAGAAAATAGTGTCCCCAATGTATTAACTAAAAAATGGATTAACTTAAAAAAAAACATCAATACTGGGTGTCTTTCTTTATAATACTTCATCTATTGGATTCTTCAGGATTATTACATGTTGATCATTGATTATATATTGATATTGGTTACAATCCTGCTATTAATTAGAAAGACTAATATTGAACTATATTATATGATTACCATGGAAATATCATGGCTAAAAAATCTGCAAATGTTTGCATATAAGGGATGGGAAAGACTTAATAAGACAGATGGGTATATCATAAAAAAAATTGGTTAACTCAAAGCAGACGTCTTAACCAAGCAAGAGTAATATAAGATGATTCTAAGATAGCTATAAATTACTTCCACTTCCTAAACCCATTATGCTAATTACAAATGTTTCATGGATACATTACAACCTCAGATTATCATTTTCATCTAATTATCTGTTTGATTTAAGCGATTAAACATGTCCATTAATTCTGTTGTATATATTTTCTTTGTATATTTATATGTTGGGTCATAATATAGAAAATAAAGACGGCCTCTTGCTATATCTTCTATCTTGTATAAAAAAACAACAAAGAAAATCTAAATTATTAGAAGGAGAGAAACTCATCAATCAAAATCTGTTTGTTTTCAATAGTCAGGATTGTTAGCAGAGAATGAGTCAGAGAATTACAAATTAGAGAAGTGTGTTAAGGAACTGATCCATTAATTTGTTGAATGCTAAACCTGAACATAATAAATATTCGTTCTCATGGTGGATAAACAAACAAAAAGCTGAGAGAACTTATAATGAGCCACACTCTTGACATTAATGGATTGGAAAAAAAGCAATGTAGCGTCTTAAAAAAAACAAAAACTACTTTTTATTAAATTCTTGACCTCTATTACAAGCTAGTAATGTTTTCCCAGGGAAAGGGATAATAGCAAAAGAGTGAGTTTGAGGCAAGCAGGGGATTCTGGGAGATAAAACGGCATCCTGTTTGCATGCTAAAGCTAAAAAAATGAATAATGATAAAGTTTGAATGTAATGTTCTCAAGGGACTATGATTTAATGTCAAGTTATATTAAATGATGAGAGATCGTAGACCTTATGGACAAGCCAGAGCTTAGAGCACACTGGCCCAAACACAAGAGGCATCCACAGGAAGCCCATCTATTTTCCTCTTCATTTCCACCCACACTCCAGGCAACCACCTGGTTTGACTGACTCAAAGATCAGCAGTGCTCTCTATTCCTTATTGTGATGGTGGGTATCTCGATCCTATGAGTGCCACCTACAGATGTACTAAACAGTGAGAGAGTGAAGACCTCATGGACAAGCCAGACCTTAGAGCACACTGGACCAAACACAAGAGGCATCCACAGGAAGCCTTCTCTTTTCATCTTCATTTCCACCCACACTCTAGTCTAGCACCCCAGGCAACCACTTGGATTGACTGACTCAAAGATCAGCAGTGCTCTCTATTCCTTATTGTAATGGTGGATATATCGGTCCTATGAGTGCCACCTACAGATGTACTAAACAGTGAGAGAGTGTAGACCTTATGGACAAGCCGGATCATAGAACACACTGGCCCAAACACAAGAGGCATCCACAGGAAACCTTCTCTTTTCCACTTCATCTTCACCCACACTCTAGTCTAGCACCCCAGGCAACCACTTGGATTGACTGACTCAAAGACCAACAGTGCTCTATATTGCTTATTGTAATGGTGGATATATCGGTCCAATGAGTGCCACCTACAGATGTACTAAACAGTGAGAGAGTGAAGACATTATGGACAAGCCAGAGCTTAGCGCACACTGGCCCACACAGGAAGGCATCCACAGGAAGCCTTCTCTTTTCATCTTCATTTCCACCCATACTCTAGTCTAGCACCCCAGGCAACCACTTGGATTGACTGACTCAAAGATCAACAGTGCTCTCTATTCCTTATTGTAATGGTGGATATATCGGTCCTATGAGTGCCACCTACAGATGTACTAAACAGTGAGCCACACACGAGAAGCATCCACAGGAAGCATTCTCTTTTCCTCTTCATCTCCACTCACACTCTAATCTAGCACTCCAGGCAACCACCAGGTTTGATTGACACAAATATTGACCATGCTCTCTATTTCTTCTGTCAGTGGTGGGTATCTCAGTCCTATGAGTGCAACCTACAATTGTACTAAACAGTGAGATATTGTAGACCTCGTGGATAAGCCAGATTATAGGACACATGAGGCGTCCACAGGAAGCCCATCTATTTTCCTCTTCATTTCCACCCACACTCTAGTCTAGCACCCTAGCAAACCACCTCGACAGTGCTCTCTATTCCTTATTTCAATGGTGGGCATTTCGGTCCGATGAGTGGCACCAACAGCTGTATAAACTGTGACGATCTCATGGACAAGCAAGATCATGGAACAC
>CM050166.1:424957224-425002224 GCA_027410445.1 Discoglossus pictus | reverse complement strand
CACATTCCAAATCGTGTTAAATAGGAGTCAGCATACACCTGCCATCATTTAAAGTGCCTCTGATTAACCCCAAATAAAGTTCAGCTGCTCTAGGTGGTCTTTCCTAAAATGTTCTTAGTCGCATCCCACCGCAAAAGCCATGGTCCACAGAGAGCTTCCAAAGCATCAGAGGATCTCATTGTTAAAAGGTATCAGTCAGGAGAAGGGTACATAAGGATTTCCAAGGCATTAGATATACCATGGAACACAGTGAAGACAGTCATCATCAAATGGAGAAAATATGGCACAACAGTGACTTTACCAAGAACTAGAGCTCCCTCCAAAATTGATGAAAAGACGAGAAGAAAACTGGTCTGGGAGGCTACCAAGAGGCCTACAGCAACATTCAAGGAGCTGCAGGAATATCTGGCAAGTACTGGCTGTGTGGTACATGTGACAACAATATCCCGTATTCTTCATATGTCTGGGCTATGGGGTAGAGTGGCAAGACGAAAGCCTTTTCTTACGAAGAAAAACATCCAAGCCAGGCTACATTTTGCAAAAACACATCTGAAGTATCCCAAAAGCATGTGGGAAAAGGTGTTATGGTCTGATGAAACCAAGGTTGAACTTTTTGGCCATAATTCCAAAAGATATGTTTGGCGCAAAAACAACACTGCACATCAACAAAAGAACACCATACCCACAGTGAAGCATGGCGGTGGCAGCATCATGCTTTGGGGCTGTTTTTCTTCAGCTGGAACTGGGGCTTTAGTTAAGATAGAGGGAATTATGATCAGTTCCAAATACCAGTCAATATTGGCACAAAACCTTCAGGCTTCTGCTAAAAAGCTGAACATGAAGAGGAACTTCATCTTTCAGCATGACAACGACCCAAAGCATACATCCAAATCAACAAAGGAATGGCTTCGCCAGAAGAAGATTAAAGTTTTGGAATGGCCCAGCCAGAGCCCAGACCTGAATCCGATTGAAAATCTGTGGGGTGATTTGAAGAGGGCTGTGCACAGGAGATGCCCTCGCAATCTGGAGTGTTTTTGCAAAGAAGAGGGGGCAAATCTAGCCAAGTCAAAATGTGCCATGCTGATAGACTCATACCCAAAAAGACTGAGTGCTGTAATAAAATCAAAAGGTGCTTCAACAAAGTATTAATTTAAGGGTGTGCATACTTATGCAACCATATTATTTTATTTTTATATTTTTTCTTCCCTCTACCTAAAAGATTTCAGTTTGTTTTTCAATTGAGTTGTACATTTTATAGGTCACATTAAAGGTGGAAACATTTCTGAAATGATTTATCTTTGTTTCATTTTTTTACAGCACAGAAACCTGACATTTTAACAGGGGTGTGTAGACTTTTTATGTCCACTGTATATATATATATATATATATATATATATATATATATATATATATATAATATGTGAGAAGGTGTTAAGTAAACTTACAGACATATATCACTGCATCTATACATATGTACTCTTCTGCATCTTTAGACAGCCTACTGCTTCCTGAAAATGTGCTGCCCTAGCCCTTTTAGGAGCACAATAGGGTATTATTTACTAGTTTTAGAGAGATATAATGGACTGGGCATTGCTGAGGATGAGCATGCTCTTCCACTCCAGAGAACCATAAAAATTATTTCCTATGGTTCTGGCCTCCCCTATAAGGTAGACGTGAGTGTCCATTAATCTAGGTGAATAATCAGGGTATTGCAGTATATAGCGATACCTTTTTTTTATTGGACACACATATTCATAGTAATGAAGAGCTTTCAAGAGCAAGACCTCTCTTTATCAAGTCAAAAGTAATACTGATCAAGGTTAGCAGTGAGAGAAACAAATGCAAAGTGACAGGCATCATGAATAATGTTCTGTTCAATGTGCATGTTTGCATACGTTTTTAGATAAGTGAAAACCATAGTAATTAATAGGGCTGCAAATATCCTCGCATATTAAGGAGTAGAATATTAATAATGAAACAGAAATAAAGAAAAAAACATGTGAAGGAATATTGGAGGGTCACAAGAAATGGTAGTAAGAGAGAAACCCAAAGTCTATTTTAAGTCCTGTATTTTTAATCTTGAAGAATGTGATCATCTTCATTTCAAATGTTTTTCTTTCTTGTATGGTTTTGAAATTTCCTTTTTGGAAATTTCAGGTTTTGGATGGAGTCGTTATTCTGGGTAAAATGGTGCCAATCTGGGGTACAGTGACTGTCTTTATTGTGCTTTTTAATGGAAAGTATTTGTAGATTCATTCTAAGATTCAGTTTACATTGGTTTTGCCTAAATGTATATATAGAGAGAGACGGGGGGGAGATATAGGAGTGCGAAGAGAGAGGAGAGAGAAGTGAGAGAGATAGAGAAGAGAGAGAGTTGTCCCTAAATTATTTTTCACCAGGTTCCTCCCTTTACTAGCTCCTCCACTGACTGCACTGTCTTTTTAATAAAAGGTGCCACAAAGGTTTATAACTAAGTGCCCACAGAATTGTTATAGCAACTTGTGCTCTATAAATGTTTTACTATGAACTGTCCGTCATCAATATACAACGACCAGCTCTTTCATTAGTACGTTAAATTATACATGAAATATCATGTAAATTCCTCCTGTTTATTTCTCTCCTGCTTAGGAGACAGTTGTATATATTTATAAGACTTCTAAATTCAGAATAATAAACATTTAAACCTTTGCATGAGAATGATCCCGTTGCTGTATTTGTGCAGATGTTTGGAAATCCAGCTTTACATTGTTCAGTTCTAGAATCAAACATTTCAGACACACTTTAAGACGTTGAACAAGCTGTTAAAGATGCCATTGAGTGCTCCATTGGATACATATCAGGGTTTATTAAAGTGGAAGGTGTGTGTCGGGATAATAAGCAGAGAAAAAAATCAATAATATTTAGGCATAGCGCCTGTGTGTGGTCCTCAAAGCTTTCATCAATTATCCAATAAATGTTTCCGTTTTACACGGGCAATCGTTGGTTTTCTTTACACAAACCAGATTATATTAAGACGTTACCTTAGGAAATAGGCAGAGTGATTAGTCATTGAGGATTAGTATTTTATAGGTTTCTAGTCACAAGGATAAACAAGTTATTGTTTAGATCTTGGAAATCCGAGAATCATCTGCTTCTTGGCAGTGGTGGAGCTACAGAATGGAGGGCTCAGTGCAAGAAAGACCACTTCCCATAATGGGACCCCTAGCCAAGACCCTTTCCCATGGCTGCTCCCCCCAAGACCTCTTTCCATAGCTGCTTATAAACATATTTGTTGTTCAGTCCTTCAGTCTTGTCCGACACTCAGTGACCATATGGATCGCAGCACGCCAGGTACATCTGTCTGTGTTACTGGTTGTGCCTATCCATATGGTTTTCTTGGCAAAAATACTGCATTGTGTTGTATATACACCTATATACAAACAAATATATAAACACAAACACACTTTCAAGCCAGCAGCTGCTCAATGCAGAGATCTACATATCAGTGTCTGCTCCTCGTGCCTCCTTCAACAGGAGGACTACACATCCCATGATTCCTTCCTGTACCAACTGCCATCCCTGACTGTTACAATGTATTAGCTGCCTGTGATTGGCCAAAACAAATTATGAATTTTATGCTAATTTTAGCAGAGATTTCCAAGGGTGTTAACTAAAGAGATTAAGCAAGCATCAGGGTGAGTTTGTTAATGTTTATTTTATGTTTTCATACACTACTGATTCTCCTCTATCAGATGTATTCATAATTCAGGAAACTTAGATATGCCTTTAATAATTTATTTTATTTAAACCATTACATTACAGTGTACTTTAAATGTATGGCTACAGAGGCCCTTTAAATCTATAAGGCTATGCCTTGTGCAAAACATAATCTTTAGACATAATTTTTCATGAGATATCATTAATTTATATCAAGCCCTTGCTAAATATTTTCTTCGAAGTACAAAATGTTACATCTACATTAAATAACACTTTATATATTTATTGTAGTTATTACACACCGAGTCGTTGTTTGAACTGGGAATCAACTGGAAAAAGTGTTTCTTTTAAGATTTAGACTACTAGAAAATGTATTTGTCATGCGGCGCCTTTTACATTAAATTGATGAACCAATTAGATGCAGTGGAATGTCTATAGTAATCCCAAATGGCCAAGGTTCACCTGGCAATTACTTAATCAGAGATAAGGAGGAATGTAGATGGAATGTAGATGGATCTCTTGGGTTGTGTCTTGTTCCACCTAAAATAAATGTCTTGTATATTAAATATCCCTTTTAGACAAAGTTAACTATCTATGTCATTGCACAGAAGAGGCTTATCAGTAATTAAATACAATGATTTCTCATATATAAGGTTTTACTAGGTACATAATAGACCTGTGTATCTATTTATATGTATGTACTTTATTTTATTAATACGTGCTTATAAAATATTTTCTTACTGCCTAAAATAAAACAAATAGTCCCTGTATGGGTCTGCCCCCTGCAGCTCATGAAGACGCAGACTCCAGTACTGGGCGTGCAATGTCTCATATTAAGGAGTCAATGAGCATCTCTTAGCAAATGTCTGCATCATGCTGCTGAGACGTGGTCTCTGATAGGCTAGGGCACTACACTGCACATCAGTCACTGCACGTCAGTCCTACAGAGTCTGTGTCTGCATACACTGCAGTGGGCAGACCCAAACCGGGGCTATTTGTTTTATTTCAGGCAGTATAAACAGAGCTTATAAGCACTACTTAATAAAATAAAGATAAATAGATATACAGCAGTGTTAATATAGTAAAATCCAGAACATTTCCATTTCACTTTTATATACATTAGTTGACTTATTTTGCATCCATAAGTAGAAAAAAAGTAGAAAAAAGTTCTTATAAGTAGAAAAAAGTGTGAGATTTTTTTTTTTTTTAAGTCGGAATGCAACTTACAAACAACTCACTGCTGAAAGATGGATGTATATTAGATTTAACAACATGATTCCATGGCCAAATTTCTCAGTAGGCAAACGATGCAGCCGCCTCCCTGAAAGAGGCACCTCATTTGCATAACAATGTAAATTCCAGTTTATTTATTTGTAACACATACACCCTTATATTACATTCACTGTTCGTGCAACTGATTTGTGCATGTGTGCTTGTGCACCTGGGGGAGTTTGTACCTAGGGCTGGCACATATGTAAATCCGGCCTTGCACGCTTCTTTACACATAAATAAATACAATTCCTGTAATCCACAGAAACGTGGAAAAATAAATATTTATAAGTCTCCCATGACCGAGTAGAACAGACTACATTTTAGTTCTTAGTAAATGAAGATGATGGCAAACAGCAATCTCAGTTCCTGGCAAATAGATGGGGAAGAAGTGGAGGCAGTGACAGATTTTATTTCCCTGGGCACCAACATCTCTTCAGATTTAACTAGGTATATAATATCTATTTTATGCACTTTAGTTTATTAAGAAGTGCTTATAAGCTCTGTTTTACTGCCCAAAATCAAACAAATAGTCCCTGTATAGACACTAAGGGCCTCATTCTATTACCGGCCGTAAATCGGCCGTAAGGCTGCGATTCCTTGCGGGGGTTCAGTTAACTCGCAATTCTATTATACGGCCCCGCAAGGATCTCCCCTTAGGACCGGCCACATATCTTGAAACCGGCCGTAAGCTCTGAAATCTAAAAACGCAAAAATAAATTCAAGCCTGCACTGTACAGCTCTGTAAATGCTAGGGATCATATTGGGGGACATGAGGATTAAAAGTAACCCACTCTCAAGCTTGCACATCTGCCCAAACCCGAGTTCAAATTAACTGTTTATTTTGGCGGCTCCAGCGTGGGCGGGTCTGAAGTGCTCCAAGCCCTATGGACTTTTTACATGGATATTTTACGTATATAAAAAAAAAATTATTTTACGGATTTGAGTATAGGGTAATTATGTGCTATTTTTTCTAACACCTAAAATCACTTTATAGTCTTCTCAAAGTGCAGGATGGCTTTATTTGAGCTATTTTATGTGCTTAATTGGTGCTAGCGGGACCTGTTTGCTGCAAGTAAGCTGCGGCTCGCTTTTAGCCTTGCAGAGAGGGTTCCCGGAGCAATAGAATCGCAACCAGGCTTTTCTTACGGACGTTTTAGATCAAAGGCTTTCCTCCGGCGCGATCGGCCGCAAGAGATAGCAAGGCGCCGGCCGCAAGCCTGCCGGAACCCCCGGCCGGAGGGGAATAGAATAGCCGTAAAGCTTGCGGCCGGTCCTTGCGGCCCCGCAGTGGCTGCGGCCGATAATAGAATGAGGCCCTGACTCTGTAGGGCTGGATGTGCAGTTTAATATCAGCCTATTAGGGACCACGTCTCAGCTGCATGTTACAGAATGTTGCTGAGATATGGTTACTGATTGGTTAGTATCAGACACTGCACAGCAAGTACCACAGAGTCTGTGTCTTCATGAGCTGCAGAGGGTAGACCCAAGCAGGTAATATTTGTTTGATTTTAGGTGGTAAAAACAGCGCTTATAAGCATTTCTTATTAAAATAAAGTATATAAAAGTAAATAGATACACAGGAATAGTATATAACTAGTAAAATCAAGTTCAGCCTTTTTAGATCTCCTCTGACCCTGGTATTATGTGAATTAATTGTTGATTGTTAATTGTTAGTTTTCCCTGTATTTCCGTTATTTGCTCTAGAAAGAAATATTTGTCTTTCCAAAGAAGAAGGAAGCACAAAAGATCATGGTTTACAGCTTCTGTTCACTTCTGTTTCCGTATGTTAATTATATATATATATCATAGAACTGCTATGTTTACATTATTTATTGGTATTTTGACTTGACTTGAATTCTCTATGTTTTGTCCAAGAAACCCAAACAGGCGTTCCATTCTCCTGTACTCCGATTGGACTAATGGGGTAAGTGGGATTCCTCAGGGCTCAGTATTAGGTCCCCTCCTGTTTAACATATTTATTAACGACTTAGAAGTAGGACTAGAAAGTACTGTCTCCATTTTTGATGATGACACTAAGTTGTGCAAGGTAATTAAATCGGGTAATTATGTATTTTCCCTCCAAAGGGATTTGCATAAATTAGAGAAATGGGCGACTAAATAGAAGATAAGATTTAATACGAATAAATGTAAGGTTTGCATCTGGGAAGGAAAAATAGCCATGCAATGTATAGTCTTAATGGAGCAAATCTAGGGGTAGCAGATATTGAAAGGGATTTGGGAGTGCTTGTGGACAACCACCTAGATAACAGTGCTCAATGCCAAGCAGCAGCTTCAAAGGCAAATAAAATATTAGCATTTATTAAGAAGGGTATAGAAGCCAGGGAAGCAAATATAATTCTGTCATTATACAAATCCCTAGTATTCACTCATTTGGAATATGGAGTACAATTTTGGGCACTATTTCATAAAAAGGACATTTTAGAGGTGGAAACAGTATAGAGAATGACAACAAAACTAATAAGGGGAATGGGCTAAGTTATGAAGAAAGACTAACCAAATTAAACTTATTTTCTCTAGAAAAAATACATGAGGGGATATGATTACCTTATATAAATACATCCAGGGTCAGTATAAAGAATTGTCAAGGGGGCTTTTTGTGCCAAGAGGTTTTCAACTGACAAGAGGACATCCTTAGAGATTAGAGGTAAAAAGATTCCACCTTAAAGAAAAATATGGGATTTTCACAGTAAGGGTGGTTAATCTGTGGAATTCTCTACCAAAGGAGGTGGTGACAGCGGATTTGATAGATAACTTTAAAAATGGAATTTTATATTTTTTCCCCTTTTGAGAAAATTGGCAAAGTTTCACTGGGGCTTTTTCTGTTTGCCTTCCTCTGGATCAAATATCAATTAACAATTAATCCGCATATTGCAGATCAGAGGAGATCTAAAAAGGTTAAACTTGATGGACTAAAAGTATTTTTCCAACCTCAATTACTATGTAACTATATATATATATATATATATATATATATATATATATATATATATATATATATATATATATATATATAATGACTTTGACGTGTTACTTCTAAAATACTTCCTCAGGGATAAAGCAATAGGAACAGTTGTAGCTTTATATAAACAAATCAACAATATATCCTGCCAAGCAATCATAAAGAGCATGTCCTTGAAATAAAAGCACTGGCTACTTTCCTGATCTAGCAGCCGACAGGTCATTTTTCTACCTTATCCGATGTGCCAAATCAGCCTCATTTTGGAAAAAGATCAAAGAGGGATAAGTAGGTTTACAAATAAATAGCAGATAAGGGCTTCTTGGCCAAGCTCAGCAGTCCATTGATCTGATTTAGAGGCTCACTCTGTGGGAGATTCTTGGCTTCTATATAGACCCATCTCCACATATGTTTACAATGCTTTATTCTCCTTTGCCATAAGGGTTTTACATGGACCTGTCACAATGCCATAGAGTTGTATTTCCCTTGAGACTTCTTCAATGGCTACAGAGCATGGCATCTTGTGCTATATTTGTCTCCAAAATCTTCTCTCTTATAGCTGCTGTAGAATAGTGTGTTGTTGTATTGGTCAGTGGTGTACCGTATTTATATTTTCTGCTGCCTAGGTCCCGCCTACATGAATGTGCCCCCTACCCTCATCCCATTTTTCCCTTATTTCTACTTTTCTCTCTACTAACCAAATCACTTAAAGATGTGCATGACATAACTTTCACCCAACTTTTCTTAGTCTCAGCTTCACTTATTGCACCTATGACCCTGATCTTGTCTCGACCCATTTGGACCATTTGAGCAACAAACTCATAATTTGCTTTACACTCTCAATAATATATATTCAGCTCGTAAACTTTCATGTATTGCAAAATTATGATGTACTACTTTTACACCTATGTAAAACATCTTGAAGAAAGACAATATATATATATATATATATATATATATATAACAATCAATTAATGGTGGGCAAAAGAGCAATAGAAACCCTCCACGGTCTAGTAGTACAATAAATAAATAGTACATTTGAACATCTAAGATAAGTTAAAAACTGTTATTACCTTCTCAGAATACCGGGAAATACAGTTATTGCACTGCATTCTGGGAACCTGGACAGGGACATGCAAATGTGCCCACAAAGGCTTTGATCCAGATATACTACAGCGAAGAATCTCGACTAAAGCAAGAACGATCGGGAACCCCTGGGAGGTTCTCAGAAGGGGATTTCCTGTGATGTGGCATTCTTGCCACATATAGTGAGGTCTCCAAATGTTAGTGTGCTTATTTCATTTATTTTTGCTTCATCATTGATCTGCACTAGGAGGTGGTGCGCCTCTTTGCCCCTGTTTTGTACCTACTTCTGATATACCCCAAGGAACAGGTCGTTGACAGTGTCCTGCGAGAAGGCAGCAAACCTTTATCCTAGCGTGTATTGATCTTCTCCACCTAAGTGGACAGTATTTATTCCTGCATCTCCACAACAGAAATTGGTCCCCTCTAATACTTTTGAAAGCTTTTCTAGAGACCAAATGGAAGTATTGCTGCAGGATGGAATTACGTCGTTGGGGCGGGGTCTGAACTCACAGCTGAATCAGAGCACAAGTAGAGAGAGAGAGACTACATATCCCAGGCAGCTTTGCAACACAGGAACCCCAGAGTTTGATACAAATGTTTCAGCTAACCCCTACTTTCTCCTGATTGGCCAAAATTAATTATGAATTTTATGCAACTCTTAGCAGGGATTTGCGGGGGTTTCAACTGACAAAAGCTGCCGCTTGCAAACTTAAACGTTTTTGGAAACAACAGGGTGAGTTTGTAAATGTTTATTTTGGTAATTTTTCATGCAAAAAAAAAATGTTTGCATGCACTTCTGATTCTCCTCTATCAGAAGCATTAATAATCCAGGAAACTTACATATGCCTTTAACATTTCCCCATCCCTTTTTTCTGCATCAAAATGAATGAGGCATCACATATAGCCAAATAAATTGCTTGAACAAGTGCGTCCACTTTTTGTCTTGTCACTTGTCATAGCTGACCTAAAAATAAATCCTTGGGTACTGCCCGATTTAATTGACAAACTGAAATTACTGAGAGAAGATTCCTGGCTAACGTTCCTCGGCGCAGTCATGCAAGGAAACCTTTCTATTTTGATTATTCACCAATAAAGTGAAAGCAGGTTGTGTCAAGGTTACATAAAGCAATTAATACCATCAAATCCTAAATTTAGTCTCGGGATCTTATATAACGTACAAGCAGAAATCACTGAACGGTGATGAACTAAATGCTTCTGGTTTGCCTTTCAGAAATCTGTCGAGGGCTCTGATGTGCCTAACATGCTCAGTGCACACGGATATCCTAATTTTAGGACTGTACAGTAATATAAATATTTGCCGAAGTAAAGGGAGAGGGAAGCAAGAGTTATATTAACTCTTAAACAAGTGGATGGAAATACAGAACTGGTAATAGCAAGAACACAGAGGTTTTTTTACCACTTAAAGGGTCACTGAACCCACTGTAAGTGCTCTTCGTGGTGTAAAAGAGCACAAGATTATAGTTTAAAATAATCATTTTTTTTAATAACAGATAAAAAAAATTAAGTTTTAAATCTCTGTTTACATACAAGTCTATTCTGCCCACTGGCTGTTGTATGAGTAATAACAGATTGCCAAGGGCTGCACTGTGTGAGTCTCTATGAGGGAAGGCTATGATGAAGAGCACAGCTTTCCCCTGGCCTCAGGTTACACTGCACTGACCAGTTAACCAATAGCTTTCCTGCTTAGGTGAGTCCAGCATTCCATTCCTGCACAGATTGATGTGGTAAGGGTTACATTTATATATATATAAAACAATCATAACAAGTCAATTATGGTGGGCAAAAGCAGAAGAGCAATAGAAGCCCTGCACCGTATAGTAGGGCAGTCAATTTATAGAACATTTGCAAATGTGCCCACAGTGTAATAACTGTATTTCTTGGAATTCTAGGCATGAAACAGTTTTTTAACTTGTTTTAGACGTTCAAATGTAAACACAGATATACCATTTA
Source organism: Discoglossus pictus (assembly GCA_027410445.1). Taxonomy (NCBI): domain Eukaryota; kingdom Metazoa; phylum Chordata; class Amphibia; order Anura; family Alytidae; genus Discoglossus; species Discoglossus pictus. The sequence continues at coordinate 424,991,222 of CM050166.1, read as the reverse complement.
TTTACTGTACTACTGTATGGTGGAGGCCTCTATCAATCTTTTGCCCACCAAATTATAAATGATTGTTGTGGTGAACTTCCTACCAAAATATCCACTACACAAGCTAAGGAACAGCTGTACGTTGCTGGGATTCCTAGCTTGTGTATAATCCAACCCTTGCTTTGCTCAAAGCTGTTTGATACAGAGGGCATATGCTTAAGGGAAGCCATGTTTGAAATGGTTATGGATTGCAAGAGTGAAGCTTCTGTAGGTACTTTTGCATGTCCCTGCCAAGGTTCCCAGAATGCAGTGTAATAACTGCATTTCTCGGAATTCTGATCTGGAAGCAGGCTTTTTAACTTGTTTTAGACATTCAAATGTGATCACAAATGTACTAAATGTTACTATATATATAAATATATATCTCTATATATATAACAGAGACCTCAGTAAATTAAGAGACCTTCTTTACTCCAGGTAATAGAGTGCCCCTACACTGCCATGGGCCCAGGAAGTTTGCACTTGCTGCACCAGCACCATCTCCTCCACTTATTTTGCACCCTCCATTCACTAGCTCTGCCATTGCTTCTGTGAGCACATTTTTATGTACTAATAAACCTTCTGTTTTACTCCAGCATTTTGTTTCGGCTTTCTTTCCTCTGAAGCCTTCCATTGGAATTGGTAAATATAATGGGCAGAGCAGATGGGCTTATTGTTTTGAGTCTGCCTCCTGTCTCTATATAAATGAAATTGAACTCTATCTAAGGTGTTATCAGTGCTCTATATGGTAAACCTCTTTCCTGCTAGTAAGGGATATTGAGGATTGAACATGTGCAGAAGGTATTCGAGGACCGAGACACAAGAAAGTCCCTTTATCAGCTATTTAAAGAGCTGTGAGCAGCAGAAAAAAAACACGCCACCTGTCCCAGCTGTGCACGTCCCAGCCAGATGTTCATAAGCAGAATATTACATTGCAGAAGACACTTGTTGGGCATAATGTTATCTCTGCTAAATCTAAAATGACAGTGGGATATGAGATTTATTCCGCCACGTTTCACTGCTTGGCAGTGACTGAACGTTTTATACCTACCAGTTATCATTTATACAGTGCAGAACACTCATCATTTATCCTCATCGTTTATACCCCAATATTGATATCTAGGAAACCCTGGTGGTCCAGTGGTTAGGATTCGGTGCTTTCACTGCTGTGACCTGGGTTTGATTCCAGTCAGGGAACCAAGAGGTCACACCACCCTGAAGCCATGCAGGGTTGGGCATGGTCAGTACTTGGATGGAGAACCACCTAGGAATACCACTGGAGAAGGAACTGACAACCCACTCCAGTATCTCTGCCATGAATACCAAGTGGATCAGCATGGTGTGTTAGGGTCCATGAGGTCACAGAGATTCAGACACAACTGAACAACGTAAACACACACATTGATATCTAAGAGTGTACAGAGTGGATTTTGTTCTAAAAAAGTTAAGTTTTATACATTTACTAAATTCTTCATGTACTAAACCAACCCCTTATGACAAAAATTGCTATTAAAGATTTTTTCTTCTCAGTTGTAAGGATTCAGAGTAGCCCCATTGTTTACTTTATAGTCTTGAGAATACATAAACTTGATCAAGGGAAAAACATTCTTAGAATGCCCAAAAAATAAATTAAGAAAAATAAAAAATATCACTTTTGAGTTTTTACATTTTATCTGCATATAGTCTTATAGTGTAGCTCCTTCTGCTAAATTCTCAGGAGAGTGTGCCCTTTTATTATTGAGATTTTGGTCCTGTTGAAACCACTGGCAGTTTTAGATGCAGATCCTCACTGAGCAGATAGAAGTTTTCTTTTCAAAAAGCTATTTAACATGAAAGTCGCTGTTAACATAGTCACATAGTTACATAGGGCCTCATTCTATTACCGGCCGTAAATCGGCCGTAAGACTGCGATTCCTTGCGGGGGTTCAGTTAACTCGCGATTCTATTATACATATATATATATATTTGTGGAAAATGGAACCAGATTGAAAAAGTGAGGTATTTTGTATTCTCATTTGCATATCCCCGCCTTTTTGACATGCAAATGGACTTATTAATGTATTATTCATTATATATGTGTGTGTGTTTGTTTAAAATAATGTTTACACTTTTAAGTCATATATGTACTCAATGTTTATTCTTTGTAGAATTTAAGCATTAAAACATGGTTTGTATGGATTGAGATGAAGTAGTAAATCCTCGAACAGTACTGACCTTGTTCACTTCCAGAGAATCTTAGAATCTCTTAGGAAGTTTGATTTGACTGACACCTTAAAATCAGAGAGTTTAACCCTTGGAATGCACAGGAAAACTGTATTTTTATGCAAAAGGTGATCTAATTGGCTACCAGGCCTTGCCTAATTGATATAAATCAACAAGAGTGAAGAAAATAAGGTTGGGTCCTAATTCATCACCCAAAGCTCACTCAAGAATGTCAGTGCCATGGATCCTTTCATTCTGGCCATGCTGCGTGTGGTGTGCCGCGCCTGCAAATCAGCACCGACAATTGGAGACAAACCCCCATCTCAAACAATCTGTCGCAACAACCAAACACAGGGACATTTGTATAGTTGTGTTACTGTGTAACACTTTTAAGTATTTTGGTGTATTTTATTGAGGTATTTTGCAAAGAAAGTTGTGATTATGTGAATTATTTGTGAACATTAAAGGCCAAGTGTTCAATGACATAAAATATATATGTTTGAATATGTTGAGCTTGAATGAAAAAAGTCATAAAGTTTTTTAGACAAAAAAATAAATTAAGTTTGGTGCCTCTATTGTCACTGGAGGTGTTCATGATACTTTGGTGAAGGTTGTAAGTGTTAGAGGGGACTTGAAGTTACTGTTGCAAGCTGCCTGCTTCTGAGAATGTGTGGGAAATGGGTATGTGTCAAATTCAAGACAATTTTACTGAACACAAGTAGAATTTTCTCTAAGCTACAAACTTGTTAATTATGTTCAATGTTTTACCATTTCCCTTGATCTATAGTGGTGCATTAAAGTGAGAGTAGATATATCCTACTGGATCGATACATTATTGTGGTGAAGGGGCTTGTTTACTTCAATGTAGGGTCACCCAAGATGGGCAGGTCAATGGAGAAGGGACTTGCAACCCGCTTCAGTATCTTTGCCAAGAAAACTATATGGATAAGTACAACCAGAAACACAGACAGATGTGCCTGGCGGGCTGGGTCCATATGGTCATGGAGAGTCAAACACAACTAAAGGACTGAACAACAACAATAAGGTATATTTAATTTAAAGGTTGAGTTGAGTAATATGTACACTGATCCTGGGGACATCTGCTTTATAAATCGAAATATCCACATGGTGGCCAACTTTCCATTTGGCAAAGAGAGAAACAGACATACGTGTCTTATTACTATGGACGTACAAGATGATACGTACTGCGAGTTTGTGTGTAACGCTCGCAAATGGGCACCAAATGAACTCATTGCAAGGCTCGCAATGGGCGCCAAAGAGGGAGAGGGAGGGAGAGAGGAGGGAAGGAGAGAGAAGGAGAGGGAAGGAGAGAGAAGGAGAGAGATGAAAAGGGAAGGAGAGGGAAGGAGAGAGAAGGAAGGAGAGGAGGGAGGGAGAGAAAGTGTGAGAAGGAGAGAGGAAGAGAGAGAGAGAAGGAGAGGGAAGGAGCGGGAAGGATAGGCATGGAGAGAGAAGGAGGGGGGAGGAGAGGGAAGGAGAGAGAAGGAAGGAGAGGAGGGAGGGAGAGAAAGTGTGAGAAGGAGAGAGGAAGAGAGAGAGAGAAGGAGAGGGAAGGAGCGAGAAGGATAGGCATGGAGAGAGAAGGAGGGGGGGGAGAGGGAAGGAGAGAGAAGGTGGGAAGGAGAGAGAAGGAAGGAGGGGAGGAAGGGAGAGAATGTGTGAGAAGGAGAGAGAGAGAAGGGGAGAACGAGAGAGAGGAGAGAGAGAGAAGGAGAGGGAGAGAGAGAAGGAGAGAAAGAGAAGGAGAGAGAGTGAGAGACAGAAAGAAGGAGGAGTGAGAGTGAGAAAGAGAGGGAGAGAAGGAGAGAGAGAGAAGGAGAGGGAGAGACAGAGAGAAGGAGAGAGAGAGATAGAGAGAAGGAGAGAGAGAGAGAGTGTGAAGGACAGGGAGGAGGAGAGAGGGAGAGAGAGAGGAGAGGGAGAGACAGTGAGAAGGAGAGAAAGAGAGAGAGAGAGAGAAGGATGGAGAGAGAGTGGGAAGGACAGGGAGGAGGAGAGAGAGAAGAAGAGAGGGAGAGACAGAAGGAGGGAGGATGAGAGAAGGAGAGAGAAGATGCACAGTGAGAGAATGAAAACAGAGAGAGAGAGAGGGCGCAGAGAGAGAGGCTACAGAGAGATGGTACACAGAGACAGGGCGCACAAACAGACACAATTTTTAATACAATATTATATCGTCATTTTTGAAGGGCAAGTGACTAGTAACTACTATAATGAAAAACACAACACCACCATGGGGATTACGATTCAGAATAAACTTTATATTGTAAAATTAGAAATAAGTGTTTAAACCGAATGGATTATCTCCATTATATATATATATATTGTGCCTAAGTTTACTATAATTAATAAAAAAAGCAGAAGCCGTTCTCATTTTCCTAAAATATAAAGAGAGATACAATACACCAGTAAGGATAAATGATTATAAACTTCTTTATTAGCCTCCCTGAAACCCCATGCAAATGTATGAACAGTGACACAACTCAACATCAATTTGTTAAATGACTATTGCAGCTAAACTACTACCAAAGATGACAGTGTACATTTCTAAATCGTCTGATCTATGGAATGGAATATAATTATTTTGTTGCATTACACATAAGAACAAGCAGATTCCAAGACGCCTGTGGTTGATATGTTGCAATAGAATTTTAATGTGAATAGATGACATGGCTTTGTTCTGGTGGGACTCCCTAGAGATAAATATAATGTGACCTACTATACAAAATGGAACCATTTATTATTGAAATGTGTTTCTTGCAACGCATTGCATTACATATAATTCCATAGAGAGACAGCATAACATAAAATACAGAGACAGGGCCGATTAGATCAGTAAAAATAGCTACTGTTATTAATAAAACAAACATGTACAAAACAAACAGTACTAAATGTACATTAACAGACATAAGGCCAAATAGCCAGTAATAAAGGAGGGGCAAAGTGGACTTTGCACCTCTCATATTTAACTGTACATATTTATTATTTGGTTCAATGATTCTTGACCTCAACATAGACATCAATGTGCAAACAGACTATTAATCCTGTACGTGCTCCATACAAGCACATTACAAATTGTTGAATCTTGTAAACAGGAGCCATGATATATGTTGGAGAGATACAGTAAGCTGTGCTAGTGGTGCAAAGCAACAGGGTCCCACTGCTTGGGAGGGGCCCTCTAATAGTGACAATGAATAGTGACAATGAATAAAGCAGATTGTTTATAAGGGAAGAGGAGCACATCATTATTTTTATAGAAAGGTCCACCTTTTAATACCTACCGCCCACTTTTGATGGTAAAATTTCCTTACTGCCCACCGGTAACTCAATTTACCCTATGTCATTTCTGGTGAATAAATCATATGACCCTAGCTATGTATCACCCTGTACTTACTAGATAGTGATCCGATCCTGACTGCTGTCCCTAGCTATGTATCACCCTGTACTTACTAGATAGTGATCCGGTCCTGACTGCTGTCCCTAGCTATGTATCACCCTGTACTTACTAGATAGTGACCTGGTCCTGACTTCTGTCCCTAGCTATGTATCACCCTGTATTTACTAGATAGTGACTCGGTCCTGACTGCTGTCCCTAGCTATCTATCACCCTGTACTTACTAGATAGTGATCCGGTCCTGACTGAGGTCCCTAGCTATGTATCACCCTTTACTTACTAGATAGCGATCCGGTCCTGACTGCTGTCCCTAGATATGTATCACCCTGTACTTACTAGATAGGGATCCGGTCCTGACTGAGGTCCCTAGCTATGTATCACCCTTTACTTACTAGATAGCGATCCGGTCCTGACTGCTGTCCCTAGCTATGTATCACCCTGTACTTACTAGATAGTGATCTGGTCCTGACTGCTGTGCCTAGCTATGTATCACCCTGTACTTACTAGATAGTGACCCGGTGCTGACTGATGTCCCTAGGTATGTATCACCCTGTACTGACTAGATAGTGACCCGGTCCTGACTGCTGTCCCTAGCTATGTATCACCCTGTACTTACTAGATAGTGATCCGGTCCTGACTGCTGTCCCTAGCTATGTATCACCCTGTACTTACTAGATAGTGATCCGGTCCTGACTGCTGTCCTTAGCTATGTATCACCCTGTACTTACTAGATAGTGATCTGGTCCTGACTGCTGTACCTAGGTATGTATCACACTGTACTTACTAGATAGTGATCCAGCCCTGACTGCTGTCCCTAGCTATGTATCACCCTGTACTTACTAGATAGTGATCTGGTCCCGCCGGCTGTCCCTAGCTATGTATCACCCTGTACTTACTAGATAGTGACCTGGTCCTGACTTCTGTCCCTAGCTATGTATCACCCTGTACTTACTAGATAGTGACTCGGTCCTGACTGCTGTCCCTAGCTATGTATCACCCTGTACTTACTAGATAGTGATCCGGTCCTGACTGAGGTCCCTAGCTATGTATCACCCTGTACTTACTAGATAGTGACCTGGTCCTGACTTCTGTCCCTAGCTATGTATCGTCCTGTACTTACTAGATAATGATCCAGTCCTAACTACTTTCTCTAAGGTCTCTAACCAGCTCTCTAACCAACCAAGCATGGTGCTGTTGGTCTCCGGCATGTGACATCACTTGTTAGCAATGCCACCTTGTAATTACTCTGATGCCCGCCACGAAAGCTTGAATCACACACTAGTGGGCCCTAGGGACCAGGTTGGCTACCACTGATCTATAGTCACCTACTTTATAGAGAGCTTGCAGATGTTTGCCCCAAAATATTTTGCACCAGAGCCTTAGATTTACTAGCTCTGCCACTGCCTACAAGAACTTCTTACTTTTTGTTGACTTGTAAAAAAATGTCATATTGGTCTTGGAGTTGTATCCTGCCCTCGATTATCCTTGTTTTCTGCATTTCCTCATCTTTGTATCATGATTCTGAAAATATACACTATTGCCCATGGGGCTGAATCAAAACTGCACTTACTTTGATAGATCTGTCACAGGAAATTATATACAAAGACAAAGTGAGGTGCATATAATGCTCATGTGTTAAAATAGAATAGTATATGAATTTAGGTTATCCTATACTGCCTAACACGATCCTGAAATATTGACATCTAATCCTTGACCCAGATTGGTTTATACTTCTCTGACACCAACCTTTGGGTCTGATTCTATCTGTAAGATGAATTATATTTCACTTTAATTTTACTGGATGTATCAATAGCCTTGCAAAAGTACTTGTACACTGTGGGCCTCATTCAATTGCGATTTGGCCAATTGAATAGGGCTCTATATAAGCACATAGCATATTTTTTTACAGAAAATTTTAGTTAGTGAAAATCTTGCTTTTGGATAGAAGTTCACTAACTAAAAACTTCTGTAAAAAATATGCTATGTGCTTATATAGAGCCCTATTCAATTGGTCAATTTGCAATTGACCAAAATTTCGATTGACCAAAGAGAAACATTGTTGAAAATGTATTAAAATGATAAATTATATATTCATATGTACATACATATATACATATATACATTTGTAAAATGTGCACAATGTTCCATACGCCTAGCCTTTGTAGAACTGGCACTCCACATTTCTAGCTTTTTCCTACACTTTTGAGAGAAACCAATAAGAGGAGCTAGAGAAATTTAGACATGGATGTGGAAGATTTGCTTAAAATAAGGCATGTTGGGGTTTAAGAGGGACAGAGAGATTTTCCCTGAAAAGGTGCCAAAAGAGGCAGGTAGAATCGATGATATAGAAGTAAAATGCTTATCAAAAATATCATAAAATAAAATAAAATGGTGGCCAGTCTTTCCTCAGTACACTGTTACAAAAGCTTCAATGAGGTATTACCAAAAACAGCAGAGGTAGCTGTAAGTATTTATCACCTTCTTAGTAACAGAGGTGTAAAATGTCAGTTTAGTTTGTTGTAAAACAAAACAAAAGTAAAACAAACAAATTACATTAAAATATATATTAAAATACACATTATTTCAGTATTTCAAATTCTAGATTATTAGGAAAATAATCAGTTCTAGCTAGGCTATTGTTCATTGTCTCATAAGCATAGTTAGACAGTGCAAATTAAAAAACATGAACCTAAAGCTTGCCTCAATATTTTGAGTATTTTAGATTAACATAGGACTAGATAAATCTGAGTATTAACCAATACCTAGAAGCCTGAAATCCAAGACTTATGAGAATGAGCCTGTATTTTATGCTCTTGTAGTTGTGCCAATATACTGCATCACACACGGGCACTTTTAGCACAACTTAATTTGTTGCAAGTCAAGCATAAAAGATGGAGTTGATGACCTAATGTTTTCAGGAGCTCTGAGTTGTAATTATAACCATACAATAAAAAAAAAAGCCAAACTTTCCGCTAATTCAATATATAAAAAAAAATATTAGCAAATATTTACAGAGGTAAAAACTTGCATTTAAACCCTGAGAAAATGTAATAAATGCGTACCCTTTTTGAATTGAAATTTGAAAATGTTAGTCAATGCGCATAATTAAATAGCTCATAAACCTAGTTTTGTAAAGGGAAAACTATGCATCTACTTTTCCCTGGAGACATCCATGATATTTTGATGAAGGCTGTGTATGTGAGAGAGGCATTTATACTTCAGCAAGAGCAGAGTTTTCAGTTTGCATTGAGTTTGAATAGTTCTGATCATGTGTGAGAGAGGTGTGTAGGTGTCAAATACAAAACCTTCCAATGATATAACCAATCTTCTCCCTCTCTCTACTCCCTCCTTCTCCTAACCTCCATCCCTCAGGCTCTAAGTTCACTGGAAGGGCTGAAACCAGACAAGATGGAACATCTTCCACAAAAGGAGTCTTCAAAAAGTAATATTTTAGTTTCTAATAATGTGTTTAAGTTCATCTTATCGTGCAATATATACAGTATCATTTCACATTTCGCTACATACTTCATATGTGATCACTCAGAAAGTGGCAAAAGAAGACGTGAAATGTGTTTGATCAAGTGTCCCTGTCCTCTAAGGACTTTATAATAGGACAGTGGCAGTGCATATATTTTTCTACTAGCTCAAGAGATACCATAATTTTGTTGATATCCACGTTTGGGGGCCCTGTTTATTAGAAGCGTTTAAAGGACAGATTGCTGTGTTGTGTAAGAAGGAGTTGCACTCTTTTGAACCTGGACCACTAGTTTGCCATCCTGATGAATATATATATATGGGATTATAACAGTGTTATTGAATATACCTCATGTATTGAGGTGATCAATGTTAAAAAGACAGAGGTCATGGCAAATGGCAATCTCAGTTTCTGGCAAATAAACAGGGAAGAAGTGGAGGCAGTTACAGATTTAAGTTATCTGGGCTCCAAGATTTCTTCAGGTGGTGACTTTAGCCATGAAATTAAAATACTTTTGCTACTGAGGAAATCTTGATAAGCTATTAAAAAGTTAAGTTATATCACTATCAACATAGGTCGGTATAGTTAGAACTATGGTTTTCCCAGTAGTAACATACAGATGTAAGAGCTGGACCATAAAGAAGATTGAGCGCTGTAGAATTGACACCTTTGAATTGTGGCGTTAGATAATACTGCTTAGAGTCCCTTGGACTGCAAGAAGATCCAATATGTACTACAGGAAATAAAGACAAACTGTTCACTAGAAGGTTTGATCATGAGGCTAAAATATTATGTCCATAACATGAAAAGACAGGATTCCCTATAGAAGACTGTGATGCTGGGAAAGATTGAAGGCACATGAAGTAGGTGGAGATGGACAGATGAGGTCAATTAATCAGTGAACATGATCTTGATCAAGTTCAGAGGGGTAGTGTCTGACAGATGTGCCTGGTGTGCTGTGGTCCATAGAGTCATGGAGTCGGACAACAAAATTGAGGTGGTAAATGTGAGTGCAATATTGTATTAATTAATTAATTAACTTTTTCTTTTTCAGATTTTAGTCCCAACTAACCATCTTTAATTTTATTCGGTTATGTCCTAAACCATTGGAGTCTCAGGTCCTGTGACGTGCACCTGGCAGGGTTTGCCGGATTATGTACACTGAAACTAAGAAACAATTAAGATAACATATGCAAGATTTGTGCATCAGATAAGACACTCACACAAATCCTTTGATCCTACTCCATCCATCTGAAGTGTTATTTATGAAGTGATGTAAATTCTTGAAGTGCAATTATTTGCTTTTTTCAATTCATACAGTGGCATTTACATAAATTGGCTTATCTACATTAAACAGAAAAGGAATGTTAAATATGATTATTATCTCCACGTATAATAAGGCCTACATATTCTGCCAATGATACAGAGTACCGTATTTACATTAATTACCCTATTTAAATATTTCTACATTTTAGTTAAGATGTTTAGCTTTCGATAAGGCACAATCTTAAGATGATAAGTGCACCATTATGTAGATAAATGGAACAAAAATGGAAATTTTTTATAATTATTACTTTTTATAATGTTTTTTAATCTCTAAACTATACAGCATTGATTAAATAACGCTGTACGTTAAAGGGACATGGAAGGATCCCTGTTTTTAATGTTAAAATAAACTACCTAAGTGTTTGATTGTATATTTGAACATCATTTTATTATCAAGTGTGTACACGTATTGTTAATAATACATTATACAAATAGTCCCTGTACAGATCTGCCCCCAGCAGCTCATGCACACAGTGTTTCTATTGGTACCAGATGTTCTAGCCAATCATTGAACGTTTCTCAACAGCATGTTTTGAAATAGTGCTGAGAGACAGTCTGTGATTGGTTAATACATTTCGTACTACAGAGACACTGTGTGCATGAGCTACAGGAGGTTGACCTTCGTTGGGATTGTTCGGAAGGTTTCAGTAAGTAAAAACAGAGCTTTTAAGTGGTTTAGGTATGCAAATATCTTAAGTAGATTATTTTATTTTAAAAACCGGGAACCCTGCATATCCCTTTAATAGTATGTGCTGTGTACCGGGGAGAGTATTGTGATCCTACGACTGACTCTCCCGTCTCTATTAATAATTATTATAATTATGTATTAGGTGACTTGCTCATCATATTAACGTTTAAGTGAATTACTTGAACACACTCACATTTGAAAAAAAACATCTTCCCACTGAAAAATATATTGTTGTTTTCTTCTGCTCCAACATGTCACCTTGGCCAAGCCAAGGAAACCAGATTAGAGCGCTCCTACCTGAGCCAAGTAGAAAGCATGTGACTGTTCACAAAGTCGATGGATTACGACCGTAGTATATTTGGCAAGAGAACATATGTCTGGTCCAAGCAATGAGGTAAATCTGATTAGTTTATACATTTATAAGATACAAAGCTCACTTGTATTTTTTAACTGATTTAAAGGAATGTGGAAGGTTTGTGGATTTTACTAGGTATACAATATCCCTGTGAATTTATTTACGGTAATGTACTTTATTTTATTAAATGGTGCTTATAAGCTCTGTTTTTACTGCCTAAAATCAAACAGATATTATCTGCTTGGGTGCATCCTCTGCAGAGCATGAAGACACAGACTCTGGTGTACTTACTGTGCTGTGTCTCATACTAAGACGTGGTCCCACATAGGCTAAAACCATTGCCGGATTAACCATGAGGTCAACTAGGCCTTCCCTGGGAGGGGCGCTCCTTTTTTAGCTTAAAAAACCCTAAAAATTTGATTCTAGCATAAAAATAATAATAAACAAGTAATATCTCAGCATGTGTATGAGTAGTTGTGTTGTCTAAATGGCTGTTATGGGGAAATGTCTGTGATTGGCTCACACAGCAAAAGATCGATATACACCAACAGAAAAGGGAAATATGGGTCGTGCACACCTTGTGTACACACTCGCATGGGCTGCACCACTTCACTGCCCAGGTGCTCCAAAAAAGGTAGATCTAGTACTTGCTATAACACGACACTACACTATACATACAGGACTACAGAGTCTGCATCTGCATACACTGCTGTGGGCAGACCCATACAGGGACTATTTGTTTGATTTTATGCAAATGGCCCTCCCAAATATTGACCACTTGTTCTTGTATTTCTCTTCTTCTGAACTTTATTAAATCTTTATACCTCTTTATTACATCCTTGATATATTCTATCAAGTCACCTCTCTCTAATAAAGCTCTTTTTAATACTTCATAAAATTGTAGAAATTCCTTTAATAAATAACAATATAAAATGATATATAATAATATAATAATGTATATACTGTACATATAAATTGTTTTATTGAATTTCTAGATATGCACTACATGAATCCATTGGAATATTTGATACACGTTTTCAAGGCTTCCTATGAAGATCTGCCCCTTCTGGGCCGCTACCTTTCCGTTGCTTGTGTACTTCAAGGAAGCTGTGAGCTGTACCATGAAGGGTCACCCAAGATGGGCAAGTCATAGCAGAGAGGACCACTGGGGACGGAACTGGCAACCCACTCCAGTATCTTTGCCATGAAAACATTATGGATAAGCACAACCAGACACAAGATGTGCCTTGCGTGCTGTGGTCCATAGGGTCACGTAGAGTCGGACATGACTGAACAACTAAACAACCACAAGTGAAGATCTGATTTTTACGATCACACATAATCCAGGTAACACCAAGTTAAAGGGGATGTTTTGTTGGACAAAAGAAGTGATTCCTTCCGCACAGCTCAGAGACTTGAGAATCACTGAGATAAGAACAAATATTTAACCAAGGCATTAGCAGGATGAAGGACAGCGCTGTTTTTCATTATAGTTGTGCACGAACCGCCACAAGTCAGATCTTTGTTTGCTGTGTATGTTTGGAAGAAAGCTCCTTGTTTATTCTCGAGTGATGCAAACGGAAAAATTACTTATCTCGGCAACTAATTTGCCAGATTTTCACTTAAAGTTATTTTTTCAAATTCTTAAGCTGTCAGTTTTCTCCTTCTTTTGATTATCTGAAAGTCAATTGCAAACAACATTTCCTAGTACTCCTGGATAGTTGTCAATAAAGTTGTTTATCTCCAATAAAGATACCTAGGGGAGGACCCTGTAGTCTTGAATCTGAATATATTCATTTTTAGGAGAAGCACTTGATATTGCAATGTTATTATAAAGCAAAATAAAAATAATACTGTTTTAATTTTTTTACCTATTACTTTAAAATCCCTGTTATCCGGCACCCACGACTCCCTATTGCCAGATAACGGTAGTTGTCAGGACCCTTAAATCTCCCAAAACCCCTCAAAATGCCTATAAAAAAGGCATTAGCAACTAAACTGTGCCATTTATGGGCCCCAAAAAAAACATTAGGAAAAAAGTTAGCATTTTTTTTTGCAGTCTCGAACTCCCGGATAGTGCCGGTTTAGTGAGAGTTTGTTGAATTTGGGGAATTGATGCTGGTGCCGGTTGCTTGAGAGTCCCGGTTAGTAGGGTGCCGGATAATCAGGATTCTACTGTATATGGAGTTATGCGGCAGAGAGAGCTATTGTTTTTTTCGGCTCTGGTGCTACTATAGAGATGTGGCAATACAAATTGTAAGTGCTTTCAATAAGACTAAAAGAAATCTCATTCATTTAAAAGGAGTACCTCTAACTGAGAAAGCATCTGAAACATGGCAATGTAAGTCCACAACTAAGGTGCTTAGGCTCATATCTCTTTAAAGTGGCTGATGATTCAATGTACCTAATAATTATTAATATACTAGGAAATTGCCCGGCAAAAATGACCGGCAAAAAATCTTAAGTCTGGCAATGCTGTTTGCCACACAATGTGAGGGTTTTGCTCCACTGAGTCCTGCGTGCCTGACGTTTTTAGTGTAAGTGTTACCGTTTTCGCCGTTGTGTATTTTCTAAGTCCCACGTTGTTGGTGTAAGTGCTACCGTTTTCGCCTTGTGTATCTTCTAAGTCCCACTTTGTTGGTGTAAGTGCTACCGTTTTCGCCTTGTGTATCTTCTAAGTCCCGCGTTGTTGGTGTAAGTGCTACCGTTTTCGCCTTGTGTATCTTCTAAGTCCCGCGTTGTTGGTGTAAGTGCTACCGTTTTCGCCGTTGTGTATTTTCTAAGTCCCACGTTGTTGGTGTAAGTGCTACCGTTTTCGCCGTTGTGTATTTTCTAAGTCCCACGTTGTTGGTGTAAGTGCTACGTTTTCGCCTTTGTGTATTTTCTAAGTCCCGCGTGCCTGGCGTTGCAGAGCCTCGTTTTAATCCTGTTTTAGAAATTTTACGTTTTTCGTCCGCCATTTTTCCCCTCGCTTAGCTGATTTTAATTCGCCGACAAACGCAAGGTATGGCTCCAAATAGTTTGCAACCTCACTCCCAGGCTTCCTGGCTCTCCCCCTGTGCTGTGTGTGTTATTATTTGTTTTAAATTATTTTGCTTTGCGAGGCCCGCCATAGGCGCTCATTGCAGCCTAAGTCGCGCGTGCCTCAACATTTGTGTTCACATTTGAACGTCTAAAACAAGTTTAAAAAAAATTGTGCCCACAAAGGCTTTGCTCTTGTAATCCATTACCATTTTAAACATGGTTTCCTTTAAGCATATGCCTGCTGTATTACACAGCTTCAAGCAAACTTCAGCATGGATTATACACAAGCCAGGAAATATATACGATTGTGTTCACTCCCAAAATAGGTTAGACTTTCAGGATAGGATATATCTAAAACTAACAGTCCAATATATGAATTATAGCAGAAAAAAGACATTCCTATGATGACAAATCCTTGATTATTAGAGAATATTGATCAGCCGCATTGTGCAATGGTCGGACTCAGCAATAACTGGCAGAAGACAAACCAACAGAGAGTGAAGAATCCATTTATTATCTTAGGTCATTAAACATATGGATATTAAGGCACATATAATCAGCACAGAGTAGAATTATATTGAATTTAGGATCATTACGTGAAGGAAAAACAGATAAATGTATTTACTACTTGTGCAAAGTGATCAATTTCCCTCTAAGGTTGGAAGGTATTTCTTCCATACACCTTGTTAAGATAACAAATTGCTTTGTATGGTCATTCCTGGTTAGCACTAACAATTTAGATAATGTGGCTATATCAAGTATTTGCTCAGCTGTGGCCTTAAATAGACAATTAGCTGTCTAATTGATATTTAAAGGGACAACGAGGTCACTATATGTCCTCCGTGTAAAAATATTTAAAATTAAACACACAAGAAAAATTACATTTTTAAATATATTTTATGCTTAGGATTTACATAGATTTACATTTAATTTGCTACAAAGTTTACAAAATATAATGATGTTTTTTTAAACTTATTTTCTTATTTTTATCATTTATATATATATATATATATATATATATATATATATATATATATATATATATATATATATACACATATAAATTAAATAGTACATTTGTAAACCCATTTGACAGTCTAGAAACAAGTTAAAAAACGTATTTCCTGCTCAGGTTTCCCAGAAGTACAGTCATTGAAATGCACTCTGGTGGGACTGGGCGGGGAAATGCAAATGAATTGCAATGTACCTTACTCTTTGAATCCAAATTACCATTTTATAGATGGGTCCCTTGAAGCATATACTCGCTGTATCACACCGCTTTAAACAAAGCTTAGGATTGTTATATATATATATATATATATATATATATATATATATATATATATATACATATAATAATTAATAGCATATTATACTCTGCACATATTATTCAATCCCTAGTTAATGCTTGGTGCAGCCAGTGAGGTAGAGCCACAATTAATATTTACATAATTAGTTTTTGACCAACTCTCCCAGGCCCATTTAGTAGCATTATTACTAGGTGTAACTTTAATTCACTGAAGAAGGAACTGACAACCCACTCCAGTATTTTTGCCTTGAATACCATGTAGATCAGCATGGTGTGTTATGGTCCATGAGGTCATGGAGGGTCGGACATGACAACAGCACAAACACAGCAACTTTCATTCATAAACGAACATATGTTTTGTAATTTCTTGTATTGTTCTCCAGGATGTTTGAATTTCAGGGCATTTCCACCATATATGAATGGACGTGCCCAATACTTCACATCCTCTGAAACATGTCGGTGGTATGTGTGGCTTGTACTTATTTATTATCATTAGGATTCTGTACCAAAAGTATAATATTTATTAAAAGAATATGGAAGGTTACTAATTTATATTAGCTATGTAATATACCTGTACTAGAATATTGCCCGTCAAAAAATGACAGCAATGAAATTGTAAGTGAGCTATGGGTGTTTGGTGTATATAATGTGGCTGATGTAGCGTCGTTTGTTTTCTATGTCGTGCAAGTTTTTCGGAATATCCGTAGCTGTTTGGTGGTGTTTTGCGTGTTTAGGGACCTTTAGCCTCATTTTCGCTTTGTTCGGCGGCCATTTTTGTGTTTGTAATATTTTGGGGGTTGCGTCCTTGTTTTTTAATCTCGTATGTGTTTTTCAGCAAATACGTAGGTGTTTGGTGGTGTTTTGCGTCTTAAGCCTACTGTAGCCTCGTTTTTGTTTTTTTCGGAAGCCATTTTTTCTCTCGCTTAGAGAATTTTTTAGTGTCTCAACTGCTTTAATTTCACTTAAATTGAGGTGTAACTTTAGTTTTCGAGGTCCTGGATGCTCCCTCTTCCTGTAAGTAAGCTTTTTATGTATTTGTTGTGTGTATTTGTTGTATTTTTGATGTTTTGATGTGCGCGTGTTGCGGCCGTTTTTTTCGATTTTTTAATGGGTCGTAACGTTTCTCGTATTTTGTTTGCGTTACGACATGAAGTTTGCAAGGGTCGCAGTTGCTGGCAAGGAGCTCCTTTGGCGCTCCTTGCCAGCAACTGCGACTCTCGTAAATTTTGCGAGGGCCGCGGCCTCGCTATGCGAGCCCGCTAGCGTTAGCAACAGCTCGTATGCTCACAACTATATATGTGATATTTCTATACTTTAATCTACCTTATGAGCTCTATTTTACTGTCACAAATCAAACAAGTAATCCTTGTATGGGTCTGCCCTCTGCAGCGTATGTAGACCCAGACTCTGTAGGGCTGAATGTGCAGTGTAGTGTCCTAGCCTATCAGGGATAATTTGTCAGAAAACATGCTACTGATGCATGTTTCCTGATAGGCTGGGATACTACACATCCAGGGACTTTTTATTTGATTTTAAGCAGTAAAAACAGAGCTTATAAGCACATCTTAATAAAATTAAGTACATAAAAGTAAATAGATACTCAGGGATATTATATATCTAGTAAATCCAGAAAACTTCCATATTCCTTTAAAGGCATGTTCAAGTTTCCTGGATTATGAATACATCTGATAGAGGAGAATCAGTAGTGCATGAAAATATTTGTGCATAAAAATATATTTAAAATAAACTTACCCTAAATTTGCTAAATATCTTGCTAGTATTTTATTTTGAGAGTTAACACCCCTGCAAATCCCTGCTAAAATTAGCATAAAAGTCAAAATTTGTCTGACCAATCACAGGCAGCTATAACATTGTTTCAATCTGTCAAGTCAGTTTGTGCAGCAAAGCTTCAGGGGGTGCGTAGTCTTGTTTTTCCCCTGCACAAGGAAGCAAGGAGGTGTCAGACATTGCTCTGTGGATGCCCGCCTAACTGTAGACCCGGTATATGCTAATGACGCGGCGTGCATGTGACATCACATGCGCGCCGGGTCAAGAAGGAGCGGAGGCCGGAGCAGAAGCAGGTAAGTGAGGGGAAAGGGGGAGGTATTTAGGGGGGTTTAGATTGAGGAGGAGGGTTTAGGTTGAGGAGGGGGGTTTAGGTTGAGGAGGGGGTTGAGGATGAGGAGGTTGAGGATGAGGAGGGGGGTTGAGGAGGGGGTTGAGGATGGGGGGTTGAGGATGAGGAGGGAGGTTGAGGATGAGGAGGGAGGTTGAGGAGGGGGGTTGAGGTTGAGGAGGGGGTTGAGGAGGGGGGTTGAGGAGGGGGTTTGAGGAGGGAGGTTGAGGAGGGGGTTGAGGATGGGGGGTTGAGGAGGGGGTTGAGGAGGAGCAGCGATTTCTGAGTAAACTTTTGTAAAAACATATAATATCCAAGTTTCTTTGTTAAAACAGTTGCTTTTACTGTCATTTTACGCTATTTACCTTATAAGTGTTAATAATATTAATTAAAAAAAGTTCTGAGTTACCCTTATTTTGCTTCAAAGTTCTTTATTTGAAATGTAATTTTTTTTCCTGAAATTTCCTTCTTAAAATGAGGTGCGTGTTATACGCCGATAAATACGCTATATAACGTTCGTTATAATTATGGAAACAATCAGTATAGATCTAAAGACAGGTAAAGGCCGCACCTGAAGATTGAAAGATAGAAGGCACACAAAGAAGGGGATGGCAGAGACACAGATGGATAGATGAGGTCATTGAAGCAATGAGCATGAGCTTGATGGAGCTCAGTGGCTGACGTGCCTGGCTGCTGCTGTCCATAGGGTCACGGAGAGTCTGACATGACTGAGCGACTAAACAACAACAACAACGGCCGAACTAGCCTGCCTATTCTATCTACCAAAAAAGCTTGGCTTAATTAAACCCTAGGATGGTCTCAGGCTTATCTTAGACATGACTGAATACTTTCATTATTTTTGTTCCTACCACGTCCCATGGAAGCCTGTTTCAATTATCTACTAACCCGAAATGTACAATGGACAATGTCACTTGGAGATAATATTTACTGTATAATTTGTAATAGAGTAAATATTTGAAACTATAGATTATTCACCAACAGAGATAACACAGCAAATTGAAAAAAAAATATATTATTTGCTTTTCTTATGTATTATTATCTTTGTTTGTGCTCTGCTCAGACTTGTCTTCTGTTGGTCTTCATGTCGCTACAGCTCTCTCATATCTCTAACCTTTGTTACGTGTTATACCATATCCCTACCAAGACCTCCATTGTATGAACCATTCTAGTATTGGGCTCCTTTGAAGGGCTACCATTGATAATGAACAAATTATCCAATATGTATTCCTCTATTCATAAAAATACTTTTCAAAGATTCAGATTTTTCTCTAAAATGCCTTCATGTCCATGGCTTAATGTTGTTAGTGGTCGCTTAACATAAAATCCAGATATTGATCAGAAGAGATCTAAAAAGCTGGACTTGATAAACGGAAGTCTTTTTCAAACCGTTGTATTATGTAGCTAGATAAGCCAAACCCCATCTTTACCATAACAGTACCTAATCTCTGCCCTAACCACACCATTACCTAACTCTCCATGACTATCTCCAATTCCACCCATATTTATTGAAAATACTTATCTTCTCATCCTTTTCCAGCTTAGAAGAACATGGTGAGTATATCAGGATAAGCCTACGTCCCGACATAAGCTTAGATCTATACCCACTGTAGCTCCTCCAATGTGACATGATGCATAAAAGCCCAATCCAGTCTCTGCTTCTTGGACCATTTAAGTAACAAACTCAATGCCCACTCACACTCAGATGTCAACTATCTTCCTTTAAATAGACATAGTAATATAGTTTTTATATATTCACGTTTTGTTTGTTCAAATTTTCCCTTGTTTAAGTTAAAGGGTTGCTACAGTAACTACAGAATAATAGAAAAAAGAAAAACTGAAAGGGTGTACTATAGTTTTGATTATAAGGCATACGTGTTTATTTTAAAATCTTATATGCTAATGTGCCTATTGGTTGTTGTTTTGGAAAAATGTACATTCCTTTCAATAAAAAATATAAAATTTTTTTTAAAAAAAATAGACATAGTAATAAAAGCTATTTTCAATATATATATATGTGTGTGTGTATATATATATCCCTCGTGCATAATCCATTCTATGCTATGCTTTAAAGCTGTGTTATACAGCAGGCATATAGTATGAGGAGCCATGTTTAAAGTGACGCTGGTTTAAAGAGTGAAAATACATTAGCATGTCCCACCCAGTTCACCAGAATTATTGTACTTCTAGGAATTCTGAGTATGAAATAATTTTTTTAACTCATACATACATACATACATACATATATATATTTTTATATATATATATATATATATATATATATATATACCCCTAAATCCTAACACCTATCTGCTATAACTCTACTATTTACATTAACCTTTATTATTATCTAGTATTTATAAAGCACCAATATATTCTGTAGCGCCATACATAGGATGAAAACCCTTGCTCCTATGACTTACAATTTTTTTTCTAGACTTGGATTATGTTAAACTACAATGGAAAGTAACTTCTGATCAGATCAACCTCTTACCTAAAATATTTGGTACAGCACCTCATTTCCTATTAAATTAAACAAATTGCACCACAATAATCACATAAAAACAAGTTATAAACCATTTGCGGTCCATTCTCCAATCTCATTCTTAGGTAGATATTATTGGAGTGATCTTTAATTGAATACAATCTGCATAAATAATATCCTTCACACCATATTTGCTCAAAACTTATTTCTGTTACCTTTCCTTCTCCTCATTACTATTTATATTCTTCATAGGGCATGGGGCTGTAACCACTTAAAATTAAATAGTCATTCTTCCGAGCACGAATTGAGAAAATATCTATTTTGCTAGTATATACAACCAGTATGCCATGCCACTTTTTCTGGAACGCTACATTGGCATGGATTAGGGGCTTGTGTATCTCAATGAAGCTGTGAGCTATAGCATAATGGGCAGGCCATAGCAGAGAGGTCAGCCAGAGAAGGGACTGGCAACCCACTTCCGCATATTTATCAATTTATATGGATAAACGCAACCAGATGTGCCTGGCGTACTGAGGTCCATTTGGTCACAGAGAATCGGAAACCACTGAAGGACTGAAGAACAACATGTCACGCTCGAGACAACACAGTTTATTTTGCAATACTTTTTTCTTACAATGTTGGACAATAACAATTAACTAATAAAAGTAACTCTGACTACGGAATACAAGTTTACACAATAAATAGGTTGTAAAGTATCTCTGAGTGTTTCAAGAGTTGTATTATTTCAATCCAAGTGAAAGTAAATACAATAATACATTTTTTTGGAATTAAAGCAGACAAATAATTTAACTGCTAAAGAAAATAGCTATAAACTTGAGTGAGACGTGAGTTCAAATCCGCAGACAACATGGTACTATATTAAGTAAAAGACTATTATAAATCCACGTTTTACTAGAACTGGGACATAACTATAAACAGATTGGGGAAGAATAAATTATAAATGTGATCCAGTGTTTCTGTGTTTTGCTGAAGTTGCCTCTGCCAAGTTATATTATGTTACATTGTGTGTTGATGTTTATGTATTTGTCTGTATAATTACATGGCTCGTACTGCTGTTTTTGGCCTGGATTTTACCAGTTACACTCATTGCAGATTCCCTATTAAAATCTGTTTTTTTAGCGTCGGAATAAGAAAACAATATGTCACAAAATATGGTAATTACAAAAACGTAGAATCAGAATATTGATGAATATCATCAATGCAGTGGCAGAACTTGTGAATGGGGGGTCAAAGTGCAACTATATATATATATATATATATATATATATATATATATATATTGTGATAGCCCCCCCCTGGGCCCCACCCTGGTGCCAACTCACTCAGTACCTACTACCTTCAATTTGCACATGTCCCCTCCCCGGGGCCTATCTGGATCCCAACTCAGTTCCCCTTCGCCATACCCTTTCCCATAACAGTTCTCCTCCCCAAATCCCTTTCTCTTTACTGCTCCCCTCCCCATGACCCCTTCCCATGTTTGGTCCACTCCCCAATCTTCCTTGCCGTATCCCCTGCCTGTATAAAGCTCACTACAGAAAAAAATAAAATAATACAAAATAAAAATTAGAACACACTGGGACCCCCCCCCCCCAGAGGAGGACCCGGTGCATTTCACAGCCTGGCCTGCACCGACGGTAGCTCCACCCTTGTATCAATGTGTACATTTTATTATTTTATTCCTGATATATATGCCTTGGTTATACAATGGGCTAGGTTCACCAAAAGCTAAACTGGTAACATGAGTTATAACATGAATAACGCAAGTTTCTTTGTCTTTACTAAGCTATGAGGGCCACAACTTCATTGATCGCTGGTTACACATTTAATACATTTTCATAGTATAAGAGGGGAAGGGGTGCTGTAGGCATCAATTTCAGTCAAACAGGACCATTGACAGGGAGAAAGGGAATATTTTTGTGACTGGCCCATCCTGGAAGGGGGGCTCGTTTAATAAGGGAAACATATAGATATTTCACTACTATAAATGCACTTAGTATAAACGCCGACCACGGCAAATGGGGAAAATAAGTGTGTTGCGTTGGCCATAAGATTTCTCATGGTGGCACTGGAAACAGTACAAACAGTCATCACTGCAAAATGTTGTTTTCATTTTAAAACAATGAAAACTGGCTATATATTGTACTAGCTTTTTCCCCTCTTCAGTAAAGGATTTGCTAGATACTTAGCATTGTTTTTGCAGCTCCTTTATGCTAATGTTCAGCTCAGTATGCTACTTTGCATCTCAAAATACTTGACACACATGGGGGAGGTGGTGTAAATGCATGATAACCTAGTGGGACTCTGTTTTGGACATAGAAACAGACTGTATTACTAATTATCACATCAAATCAGTTAATTAGTATTTGGTTGCTACTCATCTTCATAAAACGACAGCACAAATAATATTGAATATTAAAGGAATAATTTAATTCAGAAAATATTTTTTATAAAATGTATAGCTAGATTTTAAGAATAACTTAACAAAACTAATTTATTTTGGGATTATTATTATTATTATTATTATTATTATTATTATTATTAACTTTTATTTGTAACATGCCAACATATTCCATAGCACTGTACAGGGGAAGAGAACAAGGAAAAATACAACGTTGACAACTGCAGAAAATGTACAGTCCTGTTTTGAGCTTAAAATGTTTGCAGAAAGTGCTTTTTTTTCCAAAGCACCCTACAAGATTGGAAACTCGCTACTTACAATCTAAAGGATAAGTTCCTGTAACTGTTAGTGCTAAAAAGTACCTAAATCTAATATTAGATTAATAAACTATACACAGAGAACATATATCTGGAGTACAAGCAACTTTGAATGCACAATACTTCTCTTCTCCCTATGGGGGATTTTTTTTAAGATGTTACAGTTCTCCAGCATCCTTTAGTAGACATGACTCAGGGAGCTGCTTGGGTTTTGCACCAACACCTTTTTTAATATTAGGTGGAAATTATATATATATATGGCTTTCTTTCAAACATAATTGTTTGTTCTTACCTGAAGTGTGGTTGTCATAATTGAAGAGGCATTCTTCCTGTTTCTGCGCAATGATTCGGATAAGATAACATTCTGGGTGTGTACAGAATACCTGCAAGAAGAGGACAGACATCAGTCTTCAGTTAGTCAGTCACACTGACACAATGAATTCCCCCAACAATATATAGCTACATGGGAAGAAAATGATACATAAATGCATTATTACTGTTTCTACTCAATAATTTGTATAGGATAAAATTCTGAGTTTGTACAGAATACCTGCAAAAAGAGGACAGACATCAGTCTTCAGGCAGTGGCACAAACATAACACATCAGTCACATTGAAACAATCAATTCCCCCCACAAAATATAGCTCAATGGGAAAGGAAATTATACATAGTTGCATTATTACTGTTTCTGCTCAATAATTTGTAGTAGATAACATTCTGAGTTTGTACAGAATACCTGCAAAAAGAGGACAGACATCAGTCTTCAGTCAGTGGCACAAATGTAACAGCTGTGAGTCACACTGAAAAAATCAATTCCCCCCCCATAAAATATAGGTAAAAAGGAAGGGAATGTAGATACATGTATAAATTCTTCCCGTTTCTGCTCAATCATTTGCATAAGATAACATTCTGAGTTAGTACAGAATACCTGCAAAAAGAGGACATCAGTGCCAGTGATATCAGTGCCAGCTGTTATTCACGTTGTAACAGTCGAAAACAACCGCTATACCAAATATAGCTCAATGAGAAGGAAATGTAGATACACAGATGTTATGGCACGTAAGGATCAAATGGTTCATCTAAACTGCCCATTCTACCTACCTAGAAATCCTGGCTTCATTAAACCACAGGATATCCCAGACATGCATACATTTCAAGAATGTGTCTCACTCTAAGCCCAAAAGACCCAATCCCTAATCTAACCAGGGATCTATATGGTGACATTGGTACCAACCTTTATCTGCAGCTAATTCCTCTTCCAGTGCAACCAAACATCCTACTGGCTTTACCTGCTGCATTGTTGCCTACTTTGAAATCATCCTATATAACAAGAGGAAGTGAACAAGAGGACAAATGGTGTGCTTATAAATATTAATGGTTATTGACTTAATTAATTGACTTATTGGCTCTTGACTTAATTATTAGGACCTAAAATACAAATTCCCCTTCTTGATCGCGATCTTGTTGTGGTGAAGAGGCTTATGTAACTCAATGAAGCTGTGAGCTATATTAAAGTCACCCAAGATGGGCAGGTCATAGCAGAGAGGTGAGACAAATCCATTGGAGAAGTAACTGGCAACCCACCCCAAAATCTTTGCTAAGAAAACTTTAAGGATCACGCATAGTCAGACACAACTGAATGACTGAACAACAACAAAATAGAAAGTAAGTTAAAAATCGAGTATAAGAAATACAGCTGAGCAAATTGCTGTGCAACAAAGGTAAATGTCTGATTGCGTGAAGGTTCATTATTCTGTCCCATTAACATGTACGGAGAAACGCGTAGTATGTTTACTAGAGTCAAATATTGTTTTCATGCTCCATTGACATTACAAACTCTGTTGAACTCTTCAATACTCTTCAAAACTCAAACTCTATTGAACTCTACAGTATATACTCACGAAAAACTGAGATATAAACTTTGGACAATTCCACATGGAAACTCTAAAACACTAGAAGGTCTAGTGTCGTAAATAGTAACCTTAAGGCCAGGCGCAAAAAGACCTCCGGCTGATAATCTTGGAGTTGTGTTTTAGTTGTATTCCATAAAATCGACTTATTCTGAAGGTACAAGTGATTCTACAATGGAAAACAATTTGGCTGCAAATATAAATCTGAGCTTATCGGAGGGAGGTCTTGATATTTGGGAAAAAATTTACATAGGGATTAAAGGCTTAAATACTTTTCTTCTGTGTATCTGCTTTCCTAAAATTGGTAGTAGCCGTATATGTCCGGTAATATAGTACTATTGTATCAATTATAATAATACTAATTTAATGGACCAAAATGTCATTTAGTGACAAACTTCAAGAGATGAAACTATCATTTTGAAGTGAAAAAGCAATGGTAGATGTAACAAATTATATGATAATAAGGGGAAAAGTAAAAAATAAAATAAAACAATGATGAGAATGAATATGACCACAGGACAGAAGACACAGGGAAAGGGGCATAGTAAATATATATATATATATATATATATATATATATATATATATATATATATACAGACACATATACACTGCATTGCCAAAGTATTCACCCCCTTGGCATTTTTCATGTTTTGTTGCCTCACAACCTGGAATTGACATGGATTGTTTGATGATTTGCGTCATTTAAATTACTGAACATGCCCATGACTTTGAAGATTATTTTTTTTTTTATTGTGAATCAAACAACAAATAGGACAAAATAACAGAAAAGGTAAATGTGCATAACTTTGTCCTGCTGGAAGGTGAACCTCCGCCCAAGCCTCAAATCACGCACAGAGTGGTACAGGTTTTGCTCAAGAATATCCCTGTATTTAGCACCATCCATCTTTCCCTCAACTCTGACCAGTTTCCCAGTCCCGGCTGCTGAAAAACATCCCACAGCATGTGCTGCCACCACCATGTTTCACTGTGGGGATGGTGTTCTTTGGGTGATGTGATGTGTTGGGTTTGCGCCAGACATAGCGTTTTCTTTGATGGCCGAAAAGTAAAATTTTAGTCTCATCAGACCAGAGCACCTTCCTCCATACATTTTGGGAGTCTCCCACATGCCTTTTCCCAAACTCAAAACATGCCTTTTTGTTTTTTTGCTGAAAGTAATGGCTTTCTTCTGGCCACTCTGCCATAAAGCCCAACTCTATGGAGCGTACGGCTTATTGTCGTCCTATGTACAGATACTCCAGTCTCTGCTGTGGAACTCTGCAGCTCCTCCAGGGTTACCTTAGGTCTCTGTGCTGCCTCTCTGATTAATGCCCTCCTTGCCCGGTCTGTGAGTTTTGGTGGGCGACCTTCTCTTGGCAGGTTTGTTGTTGTGCCATGTTCTTTCCATTTGGTTATGATAGATATGATGGTGCTGCTGGGGATTATCAAAGATTTGAATATTTTTTTATAATCTAACCCTTACTTGTACTTCTCAACAACATTGTCCCTTACTTGTTTGGAGAGTTCCTTGGTCTTCATGACAGTGTTTGGTTAGTGGTGCCTCATGCTTAGTTGTTGCAGCCTCTGGGGCCTTTCACAAAAGGTGTGTTTATGTAATGACAGATCATGTGACACTTAGATTGCACACAGGTGGACATCATTTCACTAATTATGTGACTTCTGAAGGTAATTGGTTGCACCAGAGCTTTTTATGGGCTTCATAACAAAGGGGGTGAATTCATACGCACATGCCAATTTTCTGTTTTCTATTTCTAAAAAATAGTTTTATGTTATATTTTTCTCATTTCACTTCACCAACTTAGACTACTGTGTTCTGATCCATCACATAGAATTCAGATTAACAAAACATTGAACTTAAGGCTGTAGTGTAACAAAATAGGTAAAATGTCAAGGGGGCGAATACTTTTGCAAGGCACTGTACATACAGTGACAGAGTTATTCAATGGGTTTATGTGAGCCAGAGACTTTACAAAGCTCTCTTCCCCCAGTAGGACTGTAGGGGTTAAAGTTACTGCCCTGTTTGTGTAGCTGGATGAGAGCTGGTTAATAGTGTTTATTAATTAAAGTAGTGCTTCAGTGGAAGCTAGGCCTATTATCTT
The DNA here is from genome assembly GCA_027410445.1 of Discoglossus pictus. NCBI lineage: Eukaryota > Metazoa > Chordata > Amphibia > Anura > Alytidae > Discoglossus > Discoglossus pictus. Next base: position 424,964,028 of record CM050166.1, on the reverse strand, counting down.
TCAATTGATTTTTTGTATTACTGACTTAATTGTAGTAAAACTTGGAAAAGTATCCACAGCCACTTGCATTGTGTATACCATCAAAGTGCCTTAAACATGGGCACAAATCCAAAGGAAACTGGTAACTTGCCACAATATATATATATATATATATATATATATATATATATATATATATATATAAAATGATAGAGAGTGGAAACAGCCAAGGAGGCAAGCGAATAAGTGAAATCTAAATATGACTAGGGCTGCAAATTACCTAAATACATAAGTGCACAAGATAGTTTAATTTTCTACGGTCATGTGTACTATCGTGAAAAGCGTTGGCGTGCAATGACCTGTCATATCCCAGAAAAGAGGAAGAGGCATCCATGACACCATAAATTGAAGGTGTACCAAGAGGGAAGTCCGTTTTCATTTAAGATACTGGGAATTGATATCCCTCAATTATTATTATGAACTTATTCCAGTTAATATTTTATGGAACCAAACTTTATTTACTTTAATTTAATAAGTTTCTTTGGAGATTGGAAAGTCTGCTTAAAAATAAAACTTTCTCTTAGTTTCTAATCAGCAAATCTGAGATTTTCACCGTGACATTATCCCAATAAAATATAACGAGGCCGCATATCGACCTTACAATGTGAAAAAACTCCTGTCTGGTAGATAGCTAATTAGATGTGAAGGCATGTCAGTGTGGATAAAGCAATCACACACTAACGATCTGCAGGGAGACAGACAATCAGGAATACTAATTTGTGAAGTTTGACACACAATGTACTAAATTCTAATTTAGTTAATAATGAGTTTGTTTAATTATGTAATTATTTTTGAGAAATACAAAAAGCCCCCAAAAAGCAAAACATCCAATGCAGTAATGGGGGATGTGGAATTAAAAGAGGTTCGGTAACCCCCAAATCACAGACCATGAAAAACTGGTTATGCATTGTACAAGCCATTTTTTAATTCATGAGATATTTATCATTGCTTGTACAAAATTATTATTTAATGAGTATCTCCCTACTACTATATAGCTGTTTTATATGCTAATTAGTAACACAGTATGTTTCTTTCTTTGGCGTCAAAAACAAAATTCCCACAATTCCCCCCCGGGAACTAGTTAGCATTTGGAGCCACACAAACAATGCTAAGTATCTCAGAAATCATTTTCTGTAGAGAAAGCCTTCTATATATACACTGCAATGCTCTGCAGCTCATTACAACATTGAATATAATGTAATATAAATCATTATAAATATTAGTGGCGGACCTAATGAATGCAGGGCCCCAGCGCAAAATAATTTGGAGTCCCCCCAACTTCTCCATCTACCCCTTAGGTTCAATAAAAAAGACAAAAATATGGTGCTCAGATAACCTTTCTATAATTATCTGTCATTCTCATCTAATAAATGGATATTCCTCATTTACTGCCAGTAGCAGAGTGTCCCTACCCTGTTGTGGGCCCCAGTATTTTGCACCAGCAGTATCTCTGCCACTAAATACAGTATATAATTAGTCAGTACTCCAAGATTTTTAAACATGGAATAGATTAATACACAATACCTTTGGGCAATTTATATCTAGTGTTTAACTCTTTCACTGACAGAGGAGCTTTAAAATTTACGTTTAATCACAACTATATAACATTTTATTAAATTTTTGCTCAAAGCATGAGTCTCAGTTATCCGGCACCCATGTGGATTGGTAGATGGCGGATAAATGTAGTTTCTGGTTGCTTGAGAATCACTATTAAAAGCGCCCTAGATTAGCTACATATAGGATGCTGTGCTAAGTATATTTGTCAGTGAGGGCTGTTCTAGCAGCAGCAGCAGCTTTCACTCCTAACTTACACACAGGTACGTTCAGCTGAAAGGTGCGGTGCTAACACCGGGAAATGTAATCTAAACACTGCCCTGGCTCAGTCACTCATGCCTGTCTGCTTCCAGGTAATACTGAATTTCAGAGACGCACAGTGCATGTAAGTATTTTGTGGCATGGCAACCTGGCCTGGCATTTGCTGAACACTGTAAAATTACATTTTAATTTAAAGTACGATATATATTTTTTTTTATCTGGTTGCCTGAGAGTCTTGGTTAACTGAGAGTCTACTGTATATATATATATATATATATATATATATATATATATATTTGCGTTTTAAGTTGCATATAATTAAAATTAAACTAAGTGAGTCAACATTCAAAGCATTACATTGACCATTACAAATTAATGATTTACTGCTGTAGTAATTTATGAGTATGACACGTAACTGCTATAAGTGCGGTACAGGCTGGCAGATTATCTTGTTTTCTTTACAACTTGTCAGCTGTGAGATAGAGCAATACACTGATATAGTTGTCATTATTGCTTGTCAGTGTGAGACTTGGGAGGTATGCACCTACCTTTAACAGCAAACCTTCCCAGAACATTACACATTGCTGCTCCAACCTCAAGACCCCTTTCCAAAAACATCACTCCCACAAAGCACCCACCCCTCTTCGCATCCATCCCCACCCAGTCCTTGCCAGCAGCTATATATATATATATATATATATATTTATATATATATATATATATATATATATATATATATATATATATAAATATAGGAATGGGTGCTCACATAACCCATCCCTATCTCCTTTCTTTCTCCCTCGCATAACTCATACCGCCTGTACTTTGCTGCCACTTTGCACCCCTTGCTCTCTCACCTTCTTCCCTGTGCTGAACTGCTCCACATTGCCACCTCTTGGATCTTCAGTGTAAATGCTCTTATTTAAACAGGCACACACCCATTTCAGACCTGAAGGGGTAGTGTGCAGCCAGGGGGGCATAGGGAGGCCATGGCACATTAGGCAATGAGTGGGGGCCCATCAGGGAAACTGTAAGATCATGTTCATTGCTTCAATGACCTCATCTATCCTCTCCTGTTAGTGTCTAGGAGCTGCCATGCCAGTATTCCTCCATGTCCAGAGCATGAAGGTTGGGGCACAGATTAGGGAAAGACAGGTTTGTTTTGCATAGTGCACTTGCCTGCTTATGAGACTGGGGGGTGGTGTCAAATACTGAAAGCTGAACTAACTCACCAATGAGTCCACAGATCTCTTTACATTAACTCACTGTTGAATAAAATAAAATTTTAATCTATACCAGAGAGATAGGAAAGCACCCTTGTAAATGAACCTCTATGTTGCCTGTATTATTGTGCTATATAAATAGATCAATTGAGTATACCTAAAGGGGATATATCATTAAACTAAATCGGAGTGTGGAGCGCAGTGGGCATGTGTTGCCACACTTAGGCGTCTAGAGATGACGTCATTAGTGTGCATAATTAATTAGCAGTATATTAGATAGTTTTTATTTTAATTAAACCAGTGATTTTAGTTTGTAAGTACAGTTGCTATGACAACCTTACGCTTTAAATAGGTACTATTCATGATATCCGGTAACCCCTGATGACATTTAGAAACGTGCGTCGGGTTGACGCCACGTGCCGCATGCTAATGACGTCATCTCTAGATGCCTAAGCGTAGTGACACGCGTCCAGTGTGCTCCATACTCCGATTTAGTTTAATGATATCTCACCTCTAGGTATACGCAATTGAGCCATTTATATAGCGCAATAATACAGGCAATATAGAGGTTAAGAGTATCGTGACAAACGGAGGTTGATTTTATGGTGCAGCACTATTAGTTGGTCTAAGAAACGTATTTCTCATACTGAGCCTTATATGGTTCTCTCCAGCTCAATATCTATGATGGATCAGTCTCTGTGATTCATTTTATCTCCCGTGATCACTATTATAGCAAGTAGAGTCATCCTCTATATTTGCACTTTTTTAGGCACACAGGTAGATTCTCTTTATCTCAGAGGATATCCCAATATTAAATTAATTATTCACAATTATTATAATTAACCAGCTTCTCACTCGTGGCATCCAACATTTTTAACTTTATATTTTAACAGAGTACTGTAATAATAAAAGTTATATTTTAACATTATCTCTCTCTCATAGGAGATCAGTTATTTTGTGTGCTCCAATTACAAGGGTGCTTTCCTATCTCTCTGTTATAGTTACACTCTGCCACAAACCAAACAGCAGAGAAACATTATGGAGGCCCCTATGCACCTACAAAAGCACTGTATAAACAAGGCCGGATTACCCATTAGGCCAACTAATCAGCCGCTATTTAAAAAAAAAAAAGAAAAAAAAAAGGTTCCTGGCTTAAAACAATTAAATGCTGTGGTCTATTGTCTGGCTACTACGGGTAACCACCTAGAACAAAGCGATAACAACAGGCGAAGTAACTTACATTCACAGAAAAGGCAAAAATGGGTCCGTGCATACCTTGCGTACTCACACGCAGGGGCTCCTGCACTTCACTGCCTAGGGACTCCAAGAAGGTAGATCCGGCCCTGTGTATAAACTGGATTTCTCAGCATTTATATGCCACTGTTGTTATTTGGTTACATGGATTAGGGAAATGTCACAAAGACACATAAATTACTCAAGAATTAGAGCAGAAGATTGTTTATGTTAAAGGTTCACTCTATTTTAGGAAATACCTCACATGTTTATGAAGTATATAACAAATTAACATCCTTAGTAACTGTGCAAATTATGAACAGAAAACGATAGATATAATCTTATTTTTAATGAATAGAATACTGCCATCTTGTTTGACTTCCTGATAGCTTTGGGCCTGAGGGGGATTTTTATCTATTGAAGATGGATGGGAATGGAGCCAGAGGAGAGAGGGTGTGTTAAACCAGTGGGCTATTTGGAATTTAACACTTGCATTAAAGGGACTCTGTCACCCCAACAGAAAGTTGATTTAATTTAGAATGTCATTAAAACTGGCAATAAATTGTACTACCAGTTTCTTTCTACAGTAAATAATTCCTGAGATATTTAGATTTTTTTTTTAGGTTTGCTAATGTGAGGCTCAGAGTGCTTGATAAGGATGGGAGAGCGTCTAACTGCCAGGTAACAGGTCTTTAGTTTGACCACTACAGAGACAGACAATCCTAATTAGCACATTAATGCAGCTAATTAATATACATGAACCACTCATTTGCATATAAGTACAGCATCAACAACATGGATTGATTCACTTTTGAAAAAAAAAAAATAACACAACATATAACCAGTTTTTATGATTTTTTTATAAATAACCTAAGAACATAAACCTTGATTCTGGAGACTTCAAAAAAGAGATTCATAATGAGCCTTATTAGCAACAGAATAACAAGTGACTAATACCTCTAGTAAATACTTAATAGTGACATAAATCCCTCTGATAATCTCCTTTTCTAATGTATTTACACACAAGGCAATTAGTTAAGCTAACGACAAAAGAGAAGACATATTTAAGGAGTAGCACTTTATACAACAGAGACGTTTCATATTTCTTGTAGAATTAAGATAAGGAGGCATGCCGGAGCACGCTGTATCACACCAGGCTGATATACGGTATGTGTCAGTATAAACAGTGTGTTTGGATAAATATTGTGTCGCACAGAATGGATTCCAGGTGGCGATCCTTGCACTTGGCATGACGCAGCATGTCACTGAATCTGACACTTCTATTGCCAAGTCATTATTTTTTCATCCCTTGGGTGGGAAATTCCAATGAGCGGAGGGTTAAATTATGGGAAAAAGTAACAGAACAAACATAGAAATGTGTAGCTCAATTCTACTATCATAGATACATTTAGGTTGGAAAAAGGCTTTTAGTCCATCAGGTTCAACCTTTTTCAATCTCCTCTGATCATTAATTGTTAATTGATCCAGGGGAAGGCAAACAAAAGGGTAAACATTAGTTTATTATTTAATTTAAATATTATATATACTTCTCTACAGGTATAGTAACATTTTTATATCCCTATAGGACCTCTAAATATAACTATGGGGGCTAATTAAGGCACCTAACATTGGTCCCAAACCAAGGGGTTCCTTATAGTTGCATGGTAACTGAGGTTGCAAAAATAATTTTAGTCCATCAAGCTCAACCTTTTTAGCTCTCCTCTGATCCTTGTATATGTGGATTAAAAGGGTAAATGCTATTATTATTATTATTATTATCTTTTATTTGTATCGCGCCAACATATTCCGTAGCGCTGTACAGGGGATAAGAACAGGGGAAATACACGTTTTACAAATTCAAAGTTGAAGGGCCCTGTTTTGAGCTTAGAATCTTAGCAGAAAGTGCTTTATCCCAAAGCACCCTACAAGACTGGAAACTCGCTACTTACAATCTAAAGGGAATTAAAGGGCAGAGAACTGGGGAAGAGTAACAAATAGGAATAGCAAGGGTCAGGAAGCAGGTGAAAGATAGAAATGCTAGTTTTACTATTACATTTAAATATAAAATATAATTCTCTACAAGGGCAGTCAAATGTTTTTCACCTCTATAGGACCTCTATGTATAACCCTTGGGGTCCTTATAAACTCCCATGGCACGTACTATTACATAATTACATAGGGCCTCATTCTATTATCGGCCGTAAATCGGCCGTAAGGCTGCGATTCCTTGCGGGGGTTCTGTTACCTCGCAATTCTATTATGCGGCCCCGCAAGGATCTCCTCTTACGGCCGGCCGCATATCTTGCAACCGGCGGTAAGCTCAGAAATCTTGAAAGTCAAAAATAAATTCAAGACAGCACTGTAAAGCTTTGTAAATGCTAGGGATCATATTGGGGGACATGGGGATTAATAGTAACCCACTCTCAAGCTTGCACATGAGCCCAAATCCGAGTTTAAATTAACTGTTTATTTTCCGGCCGCAGCGTGGGCGGGT
>CM050166.1:424934724-424952224 GCA_027410445.1 Discoglossus pictus | reverse complement strand
AAAATACAGATGGGAAAGTAAATCAATAACCATTGTAAAGGAGGTAATACTTATGAGAGGAGGAAAAGGAGGATAATGTAGGTAAAAGGAATAAAGTGAACTAGAGAGGGATATTGCAAATAATCATGATAAATATACTATATGCTACTGAACAGTAACAAGTAGTGAGAGAAAGAAGGTATGCTACTAATAGAGAAAGAGATACCCATGCAAAAATGAACATCCTACTAGAGTGATGTGAGAAGTGAAAAAATGAAATAATGAAATATTATATATGTATAAGGCAAAATGAGTAAGTCTAGAATGAAATACTATATATGTGTGTGTGTAAAATAGCAGGATAATCCTGCTAAAAAGTAATAAGTGGCTATAGTGAAAATAGTATAAAAAAGAGGGATACTAAACAGGATCATAAGAACTATGACCTAAAAAGTCCCGGCTAGGGGAGACTTCTCTATCAAAAAAGGTAGAAGTGGTGTGAAAATACTACAGAGGGGATAAGATGACTATCCTAATAAAAGTGTGTGAGGAATAAAAGAATCAAAAAGGTGCATTGATATAATAAATGAGATTGATAATCTCTAAAAAGTAATCTACTCAAAGTTGCGGCCTACTAAAAAGATAAGTAGGCTAAAGAGTAATTTCCTCTAGATTATAAACTGGACTTGTAGCTAAATGAAGGGACCCCTCTTAAATGAAGGAAGTGAAAGTAAAACCTTCATTCAGTCCTTGTGGTGATAATGCTTTAAGTTTGTAGATCCAGCGTGCTTCACACTGGAGCAATTTTCTATCCAAGTCTCCTTTTCTAGGGCCCATATGTACCCTTTCAAGTATGGTAAATGTAAGAACATCACTGTTGCCTCTATGATAACACCTCACGTGGCGTGCCAAAGGTGTGTCAAGATTATTTTTGATCGAGTAGACGTGTTCCCCTATTCTTCTGCGTACTTGGCGCCTCGTTTTGCCTACATAGATCTTAGAACAAAGGCAGGTCGCCACATAAATAACGCTTGTGGAACAACAATTGGTAAATTCTTTAAGTTTAAATTCCTCGCCACTTACTGGATGTTGAAAAGACTTAGATGGTTTAATATATTTGCAAAATTTGCATTTGCCACACCTGAAGCAGCCAGATAATGGTCTCAGCCATGTGGTTTTAGGTCCTTGCTTTTTAAAGTAACCGTGGACCAACATGTCCTTTAAGTTTTTACCCCTCCGATAGGTGACCGATGGTTTAGGTGGTAGGCAGTCCTCTAAATCCTCATCATTTTTTAACAAGTGCCAATTTTTGGATAGGATGCTATGAATTCTATCTGAGTCATATCCAAAGGTCAAGATACATCTAGGTTGGTTCTCTTGCAAATTCTTACTTACTTTCATCTTTTGGGTATGTAGCCCATTGAGGAGTTCAGTTCTATTACAATCTAAGGCGTATTTGAATGCCTTTTTCAGGCATTTATTGGGGTAACCCCTTTCTTGGAATCTTTTTCTGAGTTTGTCCGCCTCTAACTTGAATTCATTATCCGTACTGCAGTTCCTTCTGAGCCTAAGGTACTGACCTCTAGGGATCCCTCTTTTTAATGGTAAGAAATGCTGACTTTCCCATCTTAACAGAGTATTTGTTGCCGTATCTTTCCTAAATGTGGTGGTAGATACTTTGCCATATTCATCTTAATTGATGAGTAAGTCCAAAAAGGTGACTTGAGTGGGGTTAATATCGTATGTAAATTTTAGACCAATTACATTTGTATTAAGAACTTTCATCAGCTCCTCAAATTGTATTCTGGTGCCTGTCCAGACAACCAGAATATCGTCTATATAGCGTCGCCACAAGATGGCGTGTTGCATGAGTGACATATGAATGTCGTCAAATACAATTTTCTCCTCCCACCAACCTAACAGTAAGTTCGCATACCCTGGGGCACAGGAGGTGCCCATGGCTGTACCTTTACGTTGGTGGTACCATTTATCATCAAAGATAAAATAATTATGTTTGAGAACATATTCCAAAAGTTGAAGTAAAAAGAAGTTGAATTTAACTTCATTAGAACTTTTTGTGCTTAAAAAGTATTTGACTGCTTCCATGCCAAAATCATGGGGAATACTGCTATATAGGGCCTCAACGTCAATTGACGCCAACCAGGAATGCTCTGGGATATACAGGTCCTCTAGCTGTTTTAAGATGTCATTTGTGTCCATAACATAAGATGGTAAACTTTGCACTAAATCTCTAAGATAAAAATCCACAAAGATGCTTGCATTGGATGAGAGATTGTTCGAACCAGATATTATTGGTCTACCCGGAATAGGGGAAATCTTCTTATGCACCTTAGGAAGGGCATAAAAGGTGGAAATGGTGGGACATTTGGGAAGAAGGAATGTGTAAGTCTGCTCATCAATGATTTTATCCAATTTGGCATTGTCCAAGATGTTTTTCAATGCTATTCTATAGTCCTTTGTGGGATTATTTGATAGCACTTCATAGGTGACAGTATCATCCAAATTTTTTTTACACATTTTTATATAGTCGTCATTTCCCATTAACACTATATTCCCGCCTTTGTCTGCAGGCTTAATTTGTATGTCCTGACATTTTTTAAGCTCATCAAGTGCCTTGTATTCATTGTTTGTGAGGTTATATTCCTTGCAAAGTTTAGAGTAGTCAAGTTCTTCAATTTCTCTAGTAACCTGCTGTAGGAATACCCAAATATTTGCAAAGTCCTTAAGAAATGGAGTAAAAGAACTTTTATTTTTCCATTTCTTTTGGTGCATAGTAGAATGTAATGGATCAGGGTGGTTTTCGTTCAATAATGACAAAAAGGTCTGAAAGGTTTCAATATCCTCCTTGCTCACACCTAGACTCATATACTCCCTTTCTTGTTTATTTTTGTAAAACTTATGTAAAGCAAGTTTCCTAGCAAAAAGATTCACATCTTTGATATGAGTGAATTTATCAGTTCTAGAGGTAGGAACAAAAGTTAAGCCTTTTTTGAGAATTGACTCGTGATCACTGTTGAGGTTAAAATCAGAGAGATTCACAATTTGCAGGCTTTGATCATTAGCTAGGTTGTTCCTCTGCCTGTCTGATCTTCTTTGTTTTTTCTGTTCCTCATGATCCTTTCTGAGCCTCTCCTTACATGTTGGCCTCTTTCTAAAAAACTTTCATTATTGTAAGCAGTAGGTGTCCTAGCATTTGTGAATGATCTCATCTCATATGGTTCTCTTCTGTAAGTTGTATTGGGAAGTCTGGGCCTAGTAGTATGTCCTGTACTATCTTCCAGATCTGAATTTTCAAAATCAGAGGAGCTAATATCTGAACCTCTTGGTTTATTAGTAGAGAACCGTTTAAAGATCTTCCCATTTTTAAAGTCAGTTTGGTCTCTCCAGAATTTTTTCTGTTTTCGTTCCCTGATCTCTTTTTTGAATCTATCCATATTGTCATTAAGTTTCTTGCAGTATACATCATACTCTGTCAATTCAGAGAGTTTATTAAACTCTTGTTGACAAAGTTGGATCTTCGGTTTAATAATCTCAAGATTTTGCTGTTCAGTTTCTATAATAAGAGATATCAGATCAAATGAACATTTGAGGAGTATTTCTTTCCATTTATTCAAAAAAGTTTCATTACTTAGATTTATCGCAGGGGTAACATTGACCCTAAGACCCCTGGGAACAATTTTATTTTTCAAATAATTCTGGAGACTACTTATCTTCCATACTGATTTTACTTGTTTTTTCATAGTTGTTAATAATTCACTAAATGTATTTCTTATATCTTTATTGTCATTTAACAAAGGTTCTGATTTTAGTGAGAAGCTTTCTTCAGCCTCTTTCAAAAGTGACTCAATCTCCATATTGGGAATGGTAGTATTCGTCATTTTAAGGCAATCCCACCCTTCTCACAATCCACGTGTAAATTAATAAATAATAATTAGTGCTTCCAAGAAGAGTGGATTAAACCACAAAGTATAGAACTAAAAAATATAAACATAGGATTGCTAAGCTCCCAAGGTGTCTACCACCTATAATGACATCATTTGCTCAATACAGAATTGGGAAAATTATATAACAAATCTTTATTATAAATATATCACAACGGCGAAGTTAAAAACTGGTTAAAAAATCCAGGATTGAACACACAAATTAAAAGAGGACAAGATAATATGGGACAAATGAGAGCCTTTCACTTCTCAGTGAAATTAGTTATATTATAATGTAATAACCCTTTAATAAGGGGGTACTCTTTATCCCACTTAGCAGTGTTGTGCCTTTTTTGTATGTGGGTACAATTACTCCAATGCACATGTGCCCCAAACCTTATTTAAGTCCTGGAATAAGTCTCAAATGTTTTTACTTGTTAGTAAGCAATAAAGGTTGAGTGTTATTACTAATTGGAAGATTTATATATCCAAAAAGAAAAACAGATACTTATATTTCATAGTGAACCCCCCTCTCAGGTATATAGAGAGTCAAAATGGAATTCCAAGTAGGGGTTAAGTGACAATCATTAGTATTGTGATATATTTATAATAAAGATTTGTTATATAATTTTCCCAATTCTGTATAGATAGAGAGATAGACAGAAAGATAGACAGAAAGATAGATAGATAGATAGATAGATAGATAGATAGATAGATAGATAGATATAGATGGATATATAGATGTATATAGATAGATAGATAGAGAGATAGACAGAAAGATAGACAGAAAGATAGATAGATAGATAGATAGATAGAGATAGATAGATAGATAGATAGATAGATAGATATACAGAAAGATAGATAGATAGATAGATAGATAGACAGACAGATAGATAGATAGATAGATAGATATACAGAAAGATAGATAGATAGATAGATAGATAGATATACAGAAAGATAGATAGATAGATAGATAGATAGATAGATAGATAGATAGATAGATAGATAGATAGATCGATAGATAGATAGATATAGATGGATATATAGATAGATAGATAGATAGATGGATATATAGATAGATAGATAGATAGATAGATAGAGAGATAGACAGAAAGATAGATAGATAGATAGATAGATAGAGAGATAGACAGAAAGATAGATAGATAGACAGACAGATAGATAGATTTAGGGTCAACACTTGCTTCAAAAAAATGCAAAAAGCAATTGTCTAAAAACATAAGATGTGTTGACTTCATTATTCCTTCATCACATATTATAATTGTCTAACTGCGATTCGTCGTCACGCTTCAGACGAATCGCAGTTAGACAATTACAAACTGCTGCGCATTGCGCAGAGCGCGGCGCGAGCCGCGCATGCGCAGAGCGCGGCGCGAGCCGCGCTTGCGCGCAGCGCGGCCCATTGGGGAAGAGGCACAGAGGGACAGTAAACTGCTGCGCATTGCGCAGAGTGCGGCGCGAGCCGCGCATGCGCAGAGCGCGGCGCAAGCCGCGCTCTGAGCATTACATAGAGCGCGGCCCGAGCCGCGCTTGCGCGCAGCGCGGCCCAGTGGGGAAGAGGCACAGAGGGAGAGTAAACTGCTGCGCATTGTGCAGAGCGCAGCGCGGCCCAGTGGGGAAGAGGGGGGGTAGAGGCACAGAGGGAGAGTGGGGACCCTTCCCCCTGTGTCTGTTCCCCCCCCCATTTCCCTCCCATGTGTATCTTCCCCATGTTCTCCCTCCTGTGTGTCTTTTCCCCCTCCTCTACCTCTACACATGGGAGGGAAATGGGGGGGGGGAAGAGGGGAACAGACACCGGCCAGGGGGGAACAGGCACAGAGGGAGAGGGGGGAAGAGGCACAGAGGGAAAGGGCCCATTGGGGAAGAGGCACAGAGGGACAGTAAACTGCTGCGCATTGCGCAGAGTGCGGCGCGAGCCGCGCATGCGCAGAGCGCGGCGCAAGCCGCGCTCTGAGCATTACATAGAGCGCGGCCCGAGCCGCGCTTGCGCGCAGCGCGGCCCAGTGGGGAAGAGGCACAGAGGGAGAGTAAACTGCTGCGCATTGTGCAGAGCGCAGCGCGGCCCAGTGGGGAAGAGGGGGGGTAGAGGCACAGAGGGAGAGTGGGGAAGAGGGGAGGGAGAGTGGGGAAGAGGGGAGTGGGGAAGAGGGGAGGGAGAGTGGGGAAGGGGGGGGGGAGAGGCACAGAGGGAGAGTGGGGAAGAGGGGGGGGGAGAGGCACGGCACAGAGGGAGAGTGGGGAAGAGGCACAGAGGGAGAGTGGGGAAGAGACACAGAGGGAGGGGGGAGAGACAGAGGGAGGGGGGAGAGACACAGAGGGATAGATGGGAAAGAGACACAGGGGAGGTAGAGGAGGGGGAAAAGACACACGGGAGGGAGAACAGGGGGAAGATACACATGGGGGGGGGAACAGACACAGGGGGAAGGGGGAAAGAGACACAGGCCAGGGGGGAACAGGCACAGAGGGAGAGGGGGGAAGAGGCACAGAGGGAGAGGGGGGAAGAGACACAGGGGGGAGAGATACAGCGGTTGAGGGAGGAAGAGACACAGAGGGAAGGGGGGGAAGAGGTACAGAGAGAGGGGGAAAGAGGCACAGAGGGGGGGGAACAGAGGAAGGGGTGAAGACACACAGAGAGAGGCGGGGGAAGAGGCACAGAGGGAGAGGGTGGAAGACACAGAGTGGGGAGAGACACAGAGGGTGAGGGGGAAGAGACAGGGAGGAAGAGGCACAGAAAGAGGAGGGGGAAGAGACACAGGGGAGTGAGAGGAGGGGGAAGAGACACAGGGGAGAGAGTGCAGGGGGGAAGATACACAAGGGAGGGAAATGGAGACACGAGGAAGGCCGTAACAGACACAGGGGGAGGGGGAAAGAGACACAGGCCAGGGGGGAACAGACACAGGGGAGGGTTGGGGGAGACACAGGGGGGGAAGAGATGCATGGGAGGGAGAAGGGGGAAAGAGACACAGGGGAGGGGTTTAGAGACACGGGAGGGAGAGGGTGGTAAAAACACAGGGGGGCAGGAGATGCAAAGGAGGTAGACGAGGTGGAAGGAGACACAAGGGAGGGAGAGGAGGGGGGAAATAAGACACGAGGGAGGAAGTAGACAGAGGGAGAGACTCGCAATGAGCTCCAAAGGGGCTCATTGCAAGGCCTGTGATGAGCGCCAAAGGCGCTCATCACAAGGCCAGTAAAGTAGAGGTGGAGAGGCTTACATTGTGTGGCAAACAGCATTGCCAGGCTTCAGTTTTTATTGCCGTCATTTTTGACGGGCAAGTCGCTAGTATCCATATAATGTTTATGGAGCCATTTCTCTGTAATACAGGGCTCCTCTGTCTAATGTAATTGTCAGTGTTAGAGATATTGTAACTGACAACCAACACACTGTCCAAACAGGGGACTTGTCACGAGAAACAGCTTAATCTCTGGGACTGTCAATCTGTCAGCCACTGGAGAATTTTCCGTTTCTCAAGTTTTGTAAAGAAAAAATAGAGAAGGTTTAGCTTTAAGTTCTGTAAATGAAAGAGCAACTTCCCTTTTAAGATAAGGCTGCAGATTTGTGTCTGAGAAACCGCAGCAAGTGTTGACCCTAAATCTATCTATCTATCTATCTATCTATCTATCTATCTATCTATCTATCGTTCTATCGTTCTATCTATCGTTCTATCGTTCTATCTATCGTTCTATCTATCTATCTATCTCATTCTATCTATCTATCTATCTATCTATCTATCTATCTATCTATCTATCTGTCTATCTATCTATCTGTCTGTCTGTCTGTCTATCTATCTATCTATCTCATTCTATCTATCTATCTATCTATCTATCTGTCTGTCTGTCTGTCTATCTATCTATCTATCTATCTATCTATCGTTCTATCTACGTATGTTTCTATCTATTTTTATCTACAGCCCCCTCACAGAAAGGTAGAGTGTTTTAGTGTATTAGAGATCCCCTTGTATATAATGACACATAAAGGTTAATATAAAGCAAACTAATTAGCTTCCACTTCAGTAAGGAACTCTGGGTAGTGACATACAAATTAGAACCTGTCATCAATTTGAAAAGCCAGGACTCTGTTAACACTCATGTTTTCTATTTTGAATCAGCTTTCCAGCACAGAATAGCGTATACTCAGACAGCTAATTCAGATAGATAGATAGATAGATAGATAGATAGATAGATAGATAGATAGATAGATAGGTAGATATATAGATAGATAGATAGATAGATAGATAGATAGATAGATAGATAGATAGATAGATAGATAGATAAATAGTATAAAAATAGTAAGTTTGTATTCACATTTGGACATCTATAGATTACTTAAAAAATGTATTTCCTGCTCAGAACCTCAATTATAGTTATTGCACTGCATTCTGGGAAACTGACTGGGAGAATGCAAATGAGTCTACAATGCATTTTCACTGTTTAGTCCAATACCACTTTATACAGGCACGAAACCTCTGAGAACAAACACTCGGCAACCATTGTTGGAAGAACACAAGCTGGTGGCGGCAGCGTTATGGTCTGGTGAATGTTTTCTTGGCATTGTCTGGGTCCACTCATACCTCTAGAAGGCACTCTCAACCGACTGGGTTATCTATCCATCCCTGCAGATCAAGTACATGTTGACTGTCTTCCCTGGAGGGAATGGGATCTTCCAGCAGGACAATGCAACATGTCATCGGGCATAATTGTCCGCAAGTGGTTGGAGGAGCACGACAAAGACTTCCAAGTACTTCCCTGGCTTCCAATTTCCCCAGACTTGAACCCCATTGAGCACCTGTGGGAACACCATGTTCGCCATATGGATCCTCCACCACGCACTCTTCTGGTCTGCATGGCTCCAGATACCCTTGCCAACCTTCCAGCATCTTATTGACTCACTACCACGCCATCTAGCTGCTGTCTCTGCTGCACACGGCGGTTATTCTGGTCATAATACTGTGACAGAATCGTGTAGCCTTTGTTATATATCACCCAATATAATCCTGCATTTACATTAAAACTGTATATTTAAATTTTTAGAAAAATTTATTAATAGAAAATTAAGTTTTGCTGATAAATATTTGTAAGGAAACTTCGCTAATTATCGAACAGAAAATAAATATTTACTCTTCTTCTGATGTGTTCGGAGAATGATGGTATTGACGTTGTTTTTAATCAATATAGGAGTTTCTGTGATATGTGCTTAGCAAACAGAAGCACCGGAAAGTAATTATTGTGAGTTAATTTCCGTAAATTAGTATTTACAAAACTCAGGTAAAGACGCACAGGATATATATTTTTTAATTCTCTTTAATTAGGGCTTTGTGCAAATGATCTTCTTAAAGTATTGGTTTAGAGCTTAAGATTTACTTTTAATTTTATTACTACACAGTCACACAATGGTTCATAAGTATTAACAATTAAAGAGGTTTTTAAGTTATTTATTTTTTGTTTTATGTAAATGTTTTAATTAGGTCACTTAATTAATTTTATCCTCCTCAATATAACTGTGTAAAATTTACACTTCCCTTAATTCTAAGAAGCTTCCAGTGCTTTTTAGAAGTTAAGTATACATTTGAAGTGACCTTTTCAGCTTCCCTTTCTTCCTGTTGTCTCTCATGTAGGGTGCCATTTTTCACAGCTGTGACTTAACGCCACACTCATAGGAGAGAGGTTTTGTACTCACAGTGTTTCATACTGTTACAAGTATAAATTGTAATTAACCATACCAGTTTTACCTCCTCTTTATTCTTGTTGTCTCTCATGTAGGGTGCCATGTTTCACAGCTGCGTCTTAAGGCCACACTCACAGGAGAGTGGTTTCATACTCACAGTGTCTCATACTGTTACAAGTGTACATTTTTGATTTACCTTACCAATTTTCACCTCCTCTTTCTTCCTGTTCTCTCTCATGTAGGGTGGCTTGTTTCACAACTGTGGCATAAGGCCACACTCACAGTGGAGATGTTTCATACTCAGAGTTACTTATACTGTTACAAGCAGATAGTGACATGCTGTGTTTCTGTATTCAGCAGCGATGGTAGATTGAGACCCTTCCCCTGTGGGTGGGACCTTAAGTCAGAGCTATGGAAAATGGCACCCTACATGAGAGAGAACGGGAAGAGAAAAAGTGACACAGATAGTTTTAATTAGAAAAAAATAATAATTTTGATGCTTCTGTAAGATCTTTGAGGGATCCATGATACACTGGTGGAAGATGTGTTTGAGGGACATTTACATTTCTGGATAGTGTGGTTGCATCCTTTAATGCAACATCCTGCTTTTGGGACAGTCAGAGGGCAGGGGTGTGGTGTAAATTTCAATGTTATCCTATTATCATTTAAAAGCTTTGGAGATCAACCTGTTCACTCCTCCAACACCCCTCCCTCCACCGATAACTAGAAACAAAACACCCTTCATCCAGCTTTTAGGACTCAATGTAACAAACACAAAATGGATTCCTGTACTCAAATATTCAGATTTCCCCCCAAAAATACTTTTTATGCAAGGCTTACACCGCCGCTAATATTGTTTGTTTGGTACATGCTTGACAAACAAGTGATTTTTTTCTTGATCTGTCCATAAAACTGGTCATTTCAGCAAATGTACTGGAAATATCAGTGTATATAATGTTTCCACTTTATATTCCCTTCATGATTAAAAGGTCATTGAAGACTGACAACAGGATACAGCTGTTCCCATAACAGCTGCTTTAAGCCTTTTATTTGCGTTGGTGTTTATCAAATAAACTGGCAGTCATTTGCCATAAGCTAAACATCTTAATTTTGATACCACCCACAGCCCTAATGCAATCTATGAAATTGGATTTCATTGTTGTGCTTCCAGATTGGCTGCAGACTGGGAAGCTCCTGACACGAACACATGAAGGTGTCCCATGACCTAATCATGACCTTAGAAATAGACCGGGGTCTCCTATCTTTATTATAAGACAGAAATATATTTACTATATCAATTCGCTTTTGCAAGAAAATAATATATATATATATATATATATATATATATATATATATATATATATATGTATATATATATATATATATATATATATATATATATACAGTGTTTCAAAATTAATCAGCATATATTCCCTCATTTTCCACACAAAGATATGAGAGATTAAAGGGACCCTGTCACCCCAAAATCAAGCTATTTTTGGGGTTATTCTTATGTTGTGTTATCCATTTTTTTTAATGTGACTCAATCCTGGGAAACTCCATGCTGTTGTTGATGCGTTTATATGTAAATGAGCAGCTCATGCATATTAATTAGCTGTTTTGATGTGCTAATTAGTATTACAGTCTGTTTCTTTGTCTCTAGTGGACAAATTAAAGACTCCCCAATGTTATAGGGTAGTGAGACCCCTCTCACACCCCAAGCATTCTGAGCCACACATTAGCATACAGGAGCCGCAAAATCTGTGAGTACAAGATATAGCCAGTTTTTAAATATGTTTAAAATGGAATCAACATCCTGTTGGGGTGACTTAGATATACCAGTACCTTTAATTGCTAGGTTTGATGTAGAGAGATATGGATAAATTCCATGTCCCTTTAAATACATTACTCTTTTTCTCAAGGGGAAAGGTGGAATTTATTATCGAGAGTGAAAAAAAGTATACAGCAATTCCCCTGGCCAATCAGAAGCCAGCATTCAGCTTGGGGACTTGTACGTGTGAACAAGCAAACTTGGGGTTCTAGATTTTGGTTTGACACGAACACATCAGCTGTAATCAAATCCTCAGTTTTTGTATGAAGAAATGGAAACTCCCAGAAGCCCTTCCATCTTTGGTCATTTTTTTAATATGGTTACAACTGGACTACGTCACTATTTGTTGGTAAAAATTTCCTTGTTCCTGCCACATAACACTGATCTGCTAATATTGTGAAGGCTCCAGTTACCTGAAGGAGCTCCTGGCTCCTTATAAAAAACTCTACATGGTAGGGATGCAACTATTTGAAGGAGCTCATCGCTAATATAAAACACTCCATGGGAGAACGCCCAAGCTACCTAAAGGAAGACCCTGAATGGTGAAGGATGCAGCTACATGGAGGAGCTCTTCATTCCTCATTCCTTATACAAAACTCCTTATGGTGAAGGACACAGCTACTTGAAGTAGCTCCTTACGCCTTAATCAAAACTCCTTATGATAAAGACACCTGCTACCTCAAGGAATTCCTCACTCATTATACAAAGCTCTACATGATGAAGGCACCAGCTACCTGAAGTAGCTCCTCACTCCTTATAAAGAGCTTTACACGATGAAGATCGGAACTATCTGGAGGAGCTCCTCGCTCATATACAACACTCTATGCGATGAAGGCACCAGCTACCTAAAGTAGCGCCTCACTCCTTATAAAGAGCTTTACATGATGAAGACCCCAGCTATCTGGAGGAACTCCTCGCTCCATGCACAAAGCTCTATGTGATGAAGACAACAGCTACCTGAAGTAGCTCCGCACTCCTTATAAAGAGCTTTACATGATGAAGGCACCAGCTACCTGAAGTAGCTCTGCACTCCTTTTAAAGAGCTTTACATGATGAAGACCCCAGCTATCTGGAGGAACTCCTCGCTCCATGCACAAAGCTCTACATGATGAAGGCACCAGCTACCTGAAGTAGCTCCTCACTCCTTAAAAAGAGCTTTACATGATGAAGACACCCAGCTATCTGAAGGAGCTCCTCGCTCCATGTACAAAGCTCTACATGATGAAGGCACCAGCTACCTGAAGTAGCTCCTCACTCCTTATAAAGAGCTTTACACGATGAAGGCCTCAGCTATCTGGAGGAGCTCCTTGTGTTCCTAGTCATGCTCTAAAATCTGCAGGTGAAAATGTATTAACCACCTCAATAATCTCTTCACAAACCTCTGGGTCCTGAGTTTTTATCTATGTCGCTCCAATACCCTGGGACTCTCTACTATGCTCGGAGAGGGACCTCATATGGAGCATTTAAAAAAGAGAGACTAAGGTTACTTCTCATCACCCAGGGTTTTTAATTTTTCTTCTAAGCATGTATGTCCCTCCTTCAAGAACATATATATGTCTGGCCTTGATATCTAAGGATCTTTTATAAAGTGTTATGGCTCATGTAATGTCTGTATTCCCCAGAACCCTGAGGACTCTGTATCTGCTGGTGGCTCCAGCATGCTGGTGTATGGGGAAATCCAGGTGGCAAGAACAGGTTCTAACCAGTAAATCTTTTTATCATTATCCCGGGGTCGGCAAGTTCAGTCCTGGACAGCGACACCCAGGTCAGGATTTAAGAATATCCCTGCGAGGCTATCACTTATGCATTATTTTGAATAGAGAGGATACAAGAACGTTTTTATTTATTGTTTATGTAAAACAATTCCAAAAAAGAAAGGTTTTAGCCCATCTGTATGTCTGTGAGAAAAATCAGAATCCGATCCATATATTAATTTTGATGCCTTTGACTCATAATACTGTTTTGATATGGATGCTCTTCCAGTTTTCTCACTCTCCTCCTTGTTAAATGAATTGGGTCATAAAGTTGCATGTTTATCTTGTCATGTTCTAGGATGTCTTATCAAGTATAAATATAGCTTTGTATGTATGAGCAATATCGTCATGTGCATTTCTATACCAAGTCTGAAATATGGGAGTATAATGTTAATTTTATAAATTGTATAACTTATAAAAGACGTAGAAAAAATGGCTCTAACTGCTTCATCATTGCTCGAGTAATAACACAAACTCCTTCTTCAGCCAACCTCAACCCGCAAGGATAATATGACCAATGGAGGAGCTATTGAATGGAAGGATTTGGTGCACAATAATGGTGGCTCCCTTAAAAATTAATAAGATTATTAACATATTTTGAAATATCTAAATACTAAGAACATTAGCTGGAGGGTGAACATATAGTGGAAATACCATGTTGGCTTCTTAACCAATCACAAGTTGAATCCCAGGATGTCTGTTCCTGATAGTTGGAAGAGACAGAGTATATTAACGGAGATAATGGAGTAGTGAAGCATTTCAAATAATAGTTGATACATTACAACTTGATTTTTTGTTGTTGAAATGATTCACATTATTATTTATTTAAGTGCATTAGAAAAGCAGGGCTGGAAATATAAAGTTTCAGAGTTTCTCTATTCTAAGTCTATATAGGAATTTTACTTATAGTTGGATGCCTCTGAGAGCATTTCTTGTTCTTGTCTATTGTAAAAAAAATCATTATTTTCATCATCTCTAGTGTCTGGCTACGGTGAAAATCTCTCACACGGCCCAGGACTCCAAGGAGCTTATCAGCCTGACCTTTAAGACATGTATTCAAATTGCTTATATTTTCAGTCTTTTCTCAGGTAGAAAAAATAAAAAAAGTGAGATATAAAAAATAATCATTGTTAAAATAATGTGCCCCCCAAGCAATCTCGGTTGGAAGTAACACCTCCAGGCATTAGGGACACATCTAATGTGAAGGCTGCCATATTGTACCATGGACTCATCCATTATTTAGTATGATTTATTGACTATTCTATATTAGTTTCTCAAGTTTGAAATTTGCTTTCTACGTTTCATTATGAAGACATGAGGCATCTTGCGGATGGTAAATACGACCCTTGACTGCTATAGATCAGCCATAAAATATTCTCTCTCATTTCTCAAAGTCAATTTGATGCAATACTGTACATATATGAAGGCTGGGCTGACTCCATCTTGCTCAGTAGATCAGTCATCATAGCCAAGATTCACAAAGTATTGAGTGAGGTGAGTGAGGATTTCTCAGCATCTAGCTTCATAACATTCACTAAATATTCTCATTATAATTAGATGAAGTGTTATGAAACATGTGACCACCTATTTAAAATACAGAGGCTGGCTCTACAATGAAAGGATCTCATCCAACTTGACTCACCACCCATTCACTTTCAAATCTGATCAGCAAGGGTGCTATGATATACCAGGGGTAGAAGGATAGCCGGTGCAAGTGGTGCATTGCATCAAGGTCATCACCTCCAGGGGTAGAAGGATAGCCGGTGCAAGTGGTGCATTGCATCAAGGTCCTCACCTCTAGGGGTAGAAGGATAGCCGGTGCAAGTGGTGCATTGCATCAAGGTCATCACCTCCAGGGGTAGAAGGATAGCCGGTGCATGTGGTGCATTGCATCAAGGTCATCACCTCCAGGGGTAGAAGGATAGCCGGTGCAAGTGGTGCATTGCATCAAGGTCATCACCTCCAGGGGTAGAAGGATAGCCGGTGCAAGTGGTGCATTGCATCAAGATCATCACCTCCAGGGGTAGAAGGATAGCCGGTGCAAGTGGTGCATTGCATCAAGGTCCTCACCTCTAGGGGTAGAAGGATAGCCGGTGCAAGTGGTGCATTGCATCAAGGTCCTCACCTCTAGGGGTAGAAGGATAGCCGGTGCAAGTGGTGCATTGCATCAAGGTCATCACCTCCAGGGGTAGAAGGATAGCCGGTGCATGTGGTGCATTGCATCAAGGTCATCACCTCCAGGGGTAGAAGGATAGCCGGTGCAAGTGGTGCATTGCATCAAGGTCATCACCTCCAGGGGTAGAAGGATAGCCGGTGCAAGTGGTGCATTGCATCAAGGTCCTCACCTCTAGGGGTTCTTGGTGCTGCCCTTTATTTATTTATTTAAATATTTTTTATTTCTTTGTATTGTGCTTTTCCCTGAGGGCAACTTGTTTTGACACCCGTAACCCTCTATTCAGTAGCTCCTTCACTATATGACAGACATTCTTTTAATTAAATCAATTAATTATTGTCCCTGTATGGGTCTACCCACTGCAGTTCATGAAAGCAATAACTAGTACTAAGTGTGCAGTGTATCAGACTAACCAATCAATGACAATCTCTGCTGCTGCTGCCGAGTATGGTCCTGATAGGATAGGGCTCTACATTGGATATCCAGCCCTACAGAGTCTATGTCTGAACATAATGCAGAGGGCAGACCCATACAGGGACTATTTGTTTGATTTTAGGCAGTAAATAAAATACATAAAAGTAAATAGATACACAGGTACAGTGGTTGGCGCTAGTGAAATGAGGGCCCTGGTGCAAAAATCGGTTTTGGCCCCCACTGGGATCCCTTAGGTGACGTCATTCAGCAGATAGAAGCGCTGGCAGGGGAGGCGCAGAAGGAGCATCTAAATGAACTACCACCGATCAGGCTAAGCAAGTGGGGGGATCCTGGTGTTGGTAAGGATGAGGGGGCCAGAGGGGCCTAAGGAGCATGGGCTGGGGTGGGGGAGTGGCCACCCTACTAAAAAATAAATGCAAAAGAGTGAGATACAAAAACAAATTAATTTGATTCCACTGGGGCCCCCTATAGGCAAGCCCCGGTGCATTGCACCGCCTGCCCCGGCGGTAGCCCCGCCACTGCACAGGTATATTATATAGCTAGTAAAATCCAGGAACCTTCCACATCCCTTTAACTTACTTCCTTGAGCAAGTTATTGTATGTATACCCTATTATGATTTGTTTAGGCACGCACCTTGCTATGGATTCAAGCTTCCACAAATATTCATAAGGAGCATTTAATTGCTCACGTGCTATTTTCTCTAACAAGTTACTGATTAGATCAATGATTAGTGCTCCTGGATACAGGACCCAAACACGATACTGACCGTAAGCTGATGCTGTGATGAACTTGTAAACCCCAGGAAATGATGGTACATATACTAACAGTATTTACTTTACAGTCATTATCAATGACTAATATTATTTACTCACAGAAACACCAACCTGCCACATGTGCCGAGCCCTCCGAGATATTGTACCAGAAGTAAGATCTCTTTCTCCTAATTGTCTTGGAGTCAATTTGCCAGCTAATAAAACATTGTGATACAAGAACTATAATATTTTTTCTTCTTGATTAACACTGAATGTGTATATGTACATGCAGGTTACCCTTCTGGATATCTACCTTGTCATGGGTAAGGGGCTGGTGTACCTCAATGAAGCTGTGAGCTATACCAAGATGGGCAGGACATAGCAGAGAGGCCAGACAAATTCACTGGAGAAGGAACTGGCAACGCACTCCAGTATCTTTTCGAAGAAAACCTTATGGATAAGCACAACCAGAGACATAATGATAGATGTGCCTGGCATGCTGTGGTCCTTAGGGTCACGGAGAGTCAGACATGACTTAAAGAGTTCAGGGAGCTGCCCCTCCTACTGTAAGCGTTTGGAACATATATGTTTTATTGCTATCATTTGTGTGCAGAAACACAAAGTAAAACAAAATATTGCTTTTTTTATGCTGACCTAGATCTCACCACGTTTATACATTTTCAATCTGCGTGACAGGTGTGGAGCAAGCAGCTCCCCTACACTTCATACTTCAGTTTTCTAATCAATACATGTTAATGACTTATATCTGGCTTTAAACGTCTCTGTAAAGGAGTTTCTTATAGAGAGAGAGTTTCCATACGCAGTGCAAATGTATGAATATCCGTACGGGGCGAAGAGGAATCGGTGTAAATCACATCTTATAATTGTCTAACTACGAGACGTCGTCACGCTCCGTTGTGCAGTGCGTACGACTTTGCGATGAGCGCCGCAGGC
>CM050166.1:424574724-424929724 GCA_027410445.1 Discoglossus pictus | reverse complement strand
ATGAACTTCCAGTATCATTGTGATGCAAGGTTCAAACTCTATTAGATGTGTTTGTTGTTCAGTCGTCCGGTCGTGTCTGACTCTCTCTGACCCTATGAACCCCGCTGGCCCCTTAAAGAACCTCGGTCACCCCAAAGTCAAGTTGGTCTTTTAGGTTATTCTTAAAGAACATGAAAAACTGGCCATATTTAGTGTTATCCATTTTTCTTATAAAGTGAATCAATCATGGGAATTTCTTGGTTGTTGCTGTATTTATATGCAAATTAGTTGTTTATGCATATTAATTAGTCTGTATGCCCATCTCTGTAGTGGCCTAAATAAAAACCTGCAATGTTATCTGGCAGCCAGATACCTTTCCCACCCTTATCAAGCACTCAGAGTTGCACATTAGCATACTGAACAGATGCAGAATCAATGCTAAATATTTCAGAAATGATTTACTGTAGAGAAAAACTGCTAGTACAATCTATAGTCAGTTTTTAACACTCTTTAAGATGTAAACAACTTCTTGTAGGGGTCACAGACTCCTTTTAATCTTCAGCCTCATGCACACACCCATATCTTAAAGTTGTGGGTTTCTATTTTATGGGCGCATTAACACTTTTTAAGCTAACAAAAGGTTTCCATGGCGGAATACTTTTTGTGAATGGTACTTTACACTATATGATGCGTTTTCTGATCTAACCAAAAAGATTTTAAAAAAAAACTCCCTCTACAATAAAATGCCATTTATTTAATGCAAAATCCAATTAATAACCTAGCAGGCTGTTTTCTGAGTGTTAATGTGAAGCTGAAATGCCAAATTGGGCTGAATGTGAATAAATTTACTATTTTATTACAAAAGATGGCACAGACTGTTACAAGGAGAATCGTTCTCATCATTTAGAG
Organism: Discoglossus pictus; assembly: GCA_027410445.1. Lineage (NCBI taxonomy): Eukaryota > Metazoa > Chordata > Amphibia > Anura > Alytidae > Discoglossus > Discoglossus pictus. Next base: position 424,928,836 of record CM050166.1, on the reverse strand, counting down.
CATAAATCTACATCGGCAGATTTGCAAATAAAGACGGATTGCAACTCAGCAATTTCCAGAGCTTTTAATGCACATGACTTACTTAAGGAGATACGTTTCTCTGTCAGCATAATTACTGCAAGTCAACATTTTAGGAAGTGTCATTAGAACTGACCGTGGCCGGATAATAACTAGGTGAACAAGACAGCCGCCTAGGGGTGCCTCCTTGGGATGGCACCTCATTTGCATAACAATCCATTTACATCTCAGTTTATTTTCACATATAGACCCTGCCATCTCTAGCCATGAGTAGGTTTTTTTGTGGAGAAGAGGAGGTGGGTGATATGTGGAGGGTGTGCAGTGTGCTGCACTATATATAAAAACAATTAGATATTAGAATTAGTGCAGCACAAATAATTTGTCAGAGCTACAGTAGCTCTTGGAGCAATATCTTGGAGCAATATTTTGGTAGGGAAATAGATAGACACATACGCTCAGGTACCCATGCTAAGGAGTTTGTACTTGTTGTTATGCCATTCAGTCATGTCCGACTCTCCGTGACTCTATGGACCACAGTACACAAGACACAATCATTATGTCTCTGGTTGTGCTTATCCATAAGGTTATCTTGGCAAAGATACTGGAGTGAGTTGCCAGTTCCTTCTCCAGTGGACTGTGATTTATCTGACCTCTCTGCTATGACCTGCTCATTTTGGGTAACCCTGCATTGTATAGCTCACACCTTCATTGAAGTACAAAAGCCCCTTTGTCACAACAAGGTAGTGATCTGGAAGTTTGTACCTATGGATGCCAAATATTTAAATACAGCCCCGGAACTAGCTTATTATTATTGCAACTGCACACTGCTGGATTAAAGGTATACAGACATTTCCCTGTTTTTATTTTTTTTTAATCTAATACATACTACTAATTTTAAAACACACATTACATTGTTTCAATCTATACACAAATAGATTTATTTTATTTAAAAAAAGAAAAATGTTTTCCACACCCCCAGAAATGCCTACATAGGCACCTTGTACTAACCAATAGAAACATTCCATTCAAGTACATTTTTAACCCTATATTAACCTTCCAGCAAGGTTAGTAGATCCAGAGTAGTTGCATCATTTAAAGGAAGAGAGATGTGTGTGATGCAGGGAATGAATCTCCAGACATTGCTACAATGTTGTAGCTGCCTCTGATTGGCCACAACTAATTATGAATATTATGCTAATTTAGCTTGGATTCTCAGGGGCGTTCCTTCTCAAAATCAACTGCCAGAAATCTGAAGAAATTATGCAAACTCTACGGTAAGTTTATTAATGTTTATTTTGGGATTTTTCCATGCAAAAATTTTGCCTACACTACTGACCTATCAGATGCATTGTAATCTTCGATATACCTTTAAACATTAGGGAGAAACCATGGACCTTATCTGAGAAGAGCTACAGTCCTCAATCACGGACATGCTCCATTTGGGCTATTTATATAAATTATAGACCAGATGTTCCCAAACTATGGTAAACAGACCACCAGAGGTCTCCAGGTTTCAGTAGGGTGGTTCAAAGAGCAACTGGTTTTATAAAATAAATGAATAATTATAACTTGGATGCCACTATGTCTCTTTAATTTGACAAAGCTATGCCCATTTAATAAGAACTCTTGTGTATTTCTTATTTCCTGCCAAAAATCAGAAGGACCTTCAGCTTTTAGACTCCATGAAACGGTATAAGAAATGAATGGAAAGCTCGGACTTTCCAACAAGTAATTGCTTCTTTTGTCGTTGTATAAAATGTAACTTAATGGGCGTTTTTTCATTTCCAAATAAATTGAGTTGCAAATACCAGTTTAATGCTTGGGTTATTACGGTAACATTTGCAGCTTTTACTCTGTTTTTGTATTATTTTTCTAATTTATTTTTAAATCCACAATTGGCTAAAGTTATGGGAAGGTTTCTCGTAAATAGCATAATAAGAAAATACAGCTGCTAATGAAACCAAACCATCAATAAAACAGGCATTATCATAAAAATGGGGGAAACCAGAGATCTTGGTAATGGAAGGTCTGTGACCCAAGACATATAAGGTTTCAGCGATGTGATTTAGTTTTTAAATATAATTTAAAACTGAAAATTTCCTTAAAATCACCAAAAGACTAAAACGTGAGATTAAAGGACAAATCTAATATAATATAACATAATCACATATATAGTTGTGGTACTGTGAGTTTGTGCCCAGAGAGCCATGCATGCGCAATGCATGGTGAAAAAGGAGGGAGATGGGGGGAAGAAGACATAGGGGAGGGGGGAGACACAGGGGGAGGAAGGGGGGGGAAGAGACACAGGGGTGGGAGAGGGGGAAAAGAGACACAGGGGAGGGAGAGGGGGAAAGAGACACAGGGGAGGGAGAGGGGGGAAGAAGACATAGGGGAGGGGGGGAGACACAGGGGGGAGGGGGGAAGAGACACAGAGGTGGGAGAGGGGGAAAAGAGACACAGGGGGAAGGGGTAAGAGACACAGGGGTGGGAGAGGGGGAAAAGAGACACAGGGGAGGGAGAGGGGGAAAGAGACATAGCGGAGGGAGAGGGGGGAAGAAGACATAGGGAAGGGGGGAGACACGGGGGGAGGGGAAGAGACACAGGGGTGGGAGAGGGGGAAAAGAGACACAGGGGAGGGAGAGGGGGAAAGAGACACAGGGAAGGGAGAGGGGGGGAATAAGACATAGGGGAGGGTGAGATACAGGGGGGGATGGTGGTAAGAGACACAGGGGTGGAAGAGGGGGGAAAGAGACACAGGGGAGGGAGAGGGGGAAAGAGACACAGGGAAGGGAGAGGGGGGAAGAAGACATAGGGCAGGGGGAGATACAGGGGGGAGGGGGGTAAGAGACACAGGGGTGGAAGAGGGGGGAAAGAGGCACAGGGGAGGGAGAGGGGGAAAGAGACACAGGGGAGGGAGAGGGGGGAAAGAGACACAGGGGAGTGAGGGGGGAAGGAGGAGAGACACAGGCGAGGTAGAGGCGGAAGAGACAAAGGAGATGGGGGAGAAGAGACACAAGGTAGGGAGAGGGGGGAACAGAAAGATAAAATATTATCCTGTCATTTGTGATGGGCAAGTGACTAGTATAATATAATATAACATAATATTATGATTAAATAAATATTAAATATAATGCCCTAACAACATGAGCTAGATATTTTCATTAGGTAATTATCACTGATAAAATCCATATTAAGTTATTAAAAAAAAGCAATATCCAATATTAAACTTACAGTTAAAGTTCAGACTCAGCTGATGCTGGTATCCACCCACTATAAGGTCAATGGGGGAGGCGGCTTTGTTTAGCAGGAAGCTGTTTACCACCAAGACAATGATCTCCATTGGCTGGAGACTTGTTGCGTTGGCATAAGCATTTTCTATTATGTCATTCTCTTGTCATATCTTAAAGCCCTTTAGACCTCTCAGGCAAACTCCCCTTAATGACTTTATTAGGAAGGAGGCAAACAATCATATATACTGTAATATTTGAAAGGGAATATATTAGTATCTATGCAAAATAATATATATATATATATATATATATATATATATATATATATATATATATATACAGATATAAAAAAAATTACAACTATCTTTCATAATGAACAAATTTTATAGATAATAAAAAATTATCCACTAAATAGCACATCAAATCAGCTAATTAATATGCATGAGCTGCTTATTTGCATATAAATGTAGCATCAACAACATGGAATTTCCCATGTAGATAACAGCACATATAGGCGGGGGGTCCCTATAAGAGAACCAGATAAAAGGATCTTGAATAGTAATTTCTGCCTAAAAATAGTGACATTCAGTGTCAGTTATCTAATTCAAGATTTATTCAATCGCAACCACAAATATCTCTGTTAATGGGTCATTGTTTATTTCTGCCATAACTGCAACCTTTGCAGTGTCCCTTGAGAGAATGTAAATTTACAAGACGACAAAGTATAGCAGCTTTGCATTTTTCTTTGTTTTTTCCTTTGTTTTATGATTTCACGCGTGCCGCCAGCGTAATACGGTGCACAAATATGACCCCTCGTTATAATTACTTCCTGGATCACACCTGGAACACACAGTGCTTTTTATCCATGCGTGATAAGCAGGTCGATTAGTTTGTTATCTACATCCTGGAAATACACCCTGGGCATGGTGCCATACAGTGCAGGAAATCTTCAAAACCAATTGGCACACTTATTATGGTGCCAAATCAAGGAATGATTGGCCTGATTAGGTTAGTTAGAGAATTAGGGTGATAAATCACTTTAATATGGGTTATAATAAGATTATATCTCTGGGGAGGAAAAATAAAGGTGCTCGGTATAAATGTGATGAATTAAAGGGACACGGAAGATTTCTGGATGTTACTAGGTATATCATATCCCTGTATATCTATTTACTTTTATGTACTTTATTTTATTAAAAAGTACTTGATAGCTCTGTCTTTTTCTGCCTAAAATCTAACAAACAGATCCTAATTGGATTCTCTCCTCTGCAGCTCATGAAGACAGGGTACGTGTAAGTACAGAGTGCGCAGCGTCTCATAGTAACCAATCAGTGGAAACATTCTACAACATGCTGCTTGAGAGAGGTCGCTGACAGGCTAATTTGAAACACTGTATATTCATGAGCTGCATGGGCTAGAGAGGGCATAACTAAACACGTATAAATTAAGCATTTTTTTTATTAAATAAGGTAAGTAAATAGATACACGGGTATATTATATTCCTAGTAAAATCCAGAAAGCTTCCATGCACATGTAAATAAAAAAAGACACATAGGCTCTTGCTACTCATTAATGGTCATTTACATTTTAAGCATGGATTTTACTGCCTAAAATCAAACAAATAGTCCCTGTATGGATTCGCATCTTCCACATATGCAGACAAAGACTCTATAGGGCTGGAAGTAAAGTGTAGGGTCATAGCCTATCAGGGAGCATGTCTCAGAATGTTGCTGAGAGATGGTCCCTGATAAGCTAGGATGCTGCAGTGCATTTCTAACCCTACAGAGTCTGTGTCTTCGTAGGCTGCAATAGGCAGACCCATATAGGGACTATTTGTAGGATTTTTGGCACTAAAAACAGAGCTTCTAAGCACATCTTGATAAAAGAAAATAGATTATATACAAAGTAAACCGTTGCGTCGGAACTGGTGGGACGGGGGGACAAATCCTCCCCAGATTATATGAACAGGGGACACAGAAAAATAGCAAAATTAAACTTAATCATGCATTACCAGATTTGTCCATTAGAGGGGCATAAAAGCTTGAACCCATCTGTATATATAAAGTTTAATCATATTGGGGGCTGGTGGCTGGGGCACCAGCGGTAGATCCGCACCTGTTGCCTGTCCTGGAAGTAAAGCTGAATTGCACCACTCAGGGCCACAGTTTTTTGTCTCTTTAAACCTTATACCCCCCCCCCCCTAGATTTTTTTTGGCTCATACGCCCATGTTAGTAAATCCAGAAACCTTCCACATACATTTAACACTTACATATATTGTAAATGTTAATAAATAAAATGCCCTTGTAGAATAATCATGTAATGTACAAATAACAGGCTAAGAAATAGAGCTCAGTGCCAGTCAGCAGCATTAAAGGCTTCCAAATCTTAGCAGTGATAATAAACACTGGTAAGTAAATGCAGTTATGGAAAAGGGAATGTAAATAATGCATTAGGATTATGAGGAACAGCTTATTCGGCTTGTTTACCTTGTGCAGGAAACAGCTTTTAATAAGATATGATTAATATAAACAAACATTTCAAAGGTCAATAGAAGAATTTAAGGGAACATTTTATCTGGAGGGCCATATAATAAACCAGAGATCAGAAATAATATAATAATGTGTTGTGTTTGTATAGATCAGTCATGCCTGACTCTCTGTGACCTCATGGACCATAACACACCATGCTAATCCACTTGGTATTCATGGCACAGATACTGGAGTGGGTGCCAGTTCCTTCTCCTGTGGGCCACAGCATACAGCTTCCTAGGTGGTCTCCCAATCCAAGTACTGACCAGGCTCAGTGCTGCTTGTCTTCAGGATAGTGTGAACTCTTGGTTCCCTGCCTGGAAAATAACCCAGGTCGCAGTGGTGAAAGCACCAAATCCTAACCACTGGACCCCAATATAATAATACACTGAAGTATTATAATAAAGTGGATGTATGACTTGGGGGAGCTATCATATTTATAGTACTCTGTATGTGCAAAAATAAATAGACTATTATATTGAATTTATCTACTTGCATTTTGTTTTTGTTCCTAATTTTTTTAGAAACCAAGAAGGAGGAAGTGGAACTGTGAGATTAGATCAAATCTCTATTCAGTTCCGCTGAAAACTGTTCTCTTAATAGCATACTTGACCATAGAGACCTATGGCAGAGTGAGCACCTATAGCAGTGATGGCGAACCTTTTTGAGCCCGAGTGCCCAAACCGCAATACATGCCAACTTTTTTTCCCTCTAAGTGCCAACACGGCAATTAAACCTGAATACTGAGTCTTAGACGAACAACGACAGGAACGCAGAACGTTGAAAATAAAACAAATGGCAGTTAGTGCGTGCCACGCGAATGGTGCTCAGAGGAGCAAAAGCCTCACATTATGTGGCAAACAGCATTGCCAGCCTTACAATTGTATTCCCGTCATTTTTGATAAAATTATAGACTGATCATTTCTTTGTCATGGACAAAAAAAATCCGAAGGGGATCAAATACTCCCCCCCCCCCCCCCACACTGTATGTGTATATATATATATATATATATACATTTATAGAGAGAGGAAATTAATATTACATTAATAAGCCCATTCACATGTCTAAAAGGCAGGGCCATGCAAATGAGAATACAATGCACCTCACTCTTTCAATCCAAAAATAGCAATTTTATACATTGCTCCCTTAATGCATATGCCCGCTTCCCCTTGTCGCCCCCTTCTCCCTTGTCTCTCCCCTTCTCTCTTGACTACCACTCCCTCTTGTTTACCCACATCATTGTCTCTCCCTCCACTCTTGTCTCTCACTTTCTCACTCCCCCTTGTCTCTTACACCCCTCTCTCTCTCCCCTCCCCCTTGTCTCTCCCTCCAGCCTTGTCTCTTCCTTTCTCCCTTGTCTCCCCCCCCCCCTTGGATCATACACCCTTCTCTCTCCCCTCCCCTTGTCTCTCCCCTTCCTCCTTGTCTCCCACCACCCCTGTATCTCCCCTTCTCCCTTGTCTCTTCCCTCCATCCTTCTCTCTCTCCCACCCTTATTTCTCCTCTCTTGTAGCGCTCACAATTGTCTCTGTTTTCTCCCTTGCCTCTACCCCCCCCCTTGTCTCTTTCCTTCCCTGTGTCTCTCCCTCCTCCTTTCTTTCCATTCTCTACCTCTCCCTTTTGCCTCTCCCCTCTCTCTCACTCCTCCCTTCTCTCACTCTCCCTTCTCTCACTCTCCCTTCTCTACCTCTCCCTTTTGCATCTCCCTCTTCCTTTCTCTCTCCTCTCCCTTCCTCTCATGTGCCTCTACCTTCTCTCCCATCTCACTCTCTTACTTCTTCCTTTCCCTTCTGCCTCTCCCTATTTTCTTTCTCTCCATCCTCCCTTCTCTCTGCTCTCCTTTCTTCCTCCCTCCCTCCCTCTTTCTCTGCTTATCTCTCCCCCACCCTTGTATCTCCTTCACTATTGTCTCTCCCACCATTCACTCTCTCTCCCCCTTGTCTCTCCCCTCCCCATTGTCTCCCCCCTTGTCTCTCCCCTTCCCCTTGTGTCTCCCATTACCCTTGTCTCTCCCCCTGGTCTCTCCCACCCTGCTCTCTCTACCCCCTTGTTTCACCCAACCTTGTCTCTCCCATTCTCCCTTGTCTCCCACACCCTTCTATCTCTCTCCCACACTTCTCTTTCCCATTCTCCACTGTCTTCCCCCTTCTCTCTCCCCTTCTCCCTTGTCTCCCCCACCCTTCTCTTTCCCCTCTTGTCTCTCCACTTCCCCTTGTCTCCCCCTTCTCCATTGTCTCTCCCCTTCTCCCTCCCCCTTGTCTCAACCCTCTTCTCTCTCCCCCTCTCCCTTGTCTCTCCCCTACCGCTTGTCTCTCCCCTGCCCCATAACTCTTACCTTCCCCTTGCCTCTCCCCCTGCGGATCTCGAGGAGAGTCTGTTCGCCTGCGTCGCGCGCGCACGCTAGCACAGCCCTTCCTTTTTTAAGTGACGGGAGAGCGCTCAGGCGCCGTGCGCGCGCGATGAGCAGACCCAGCATGCTGCCGGCGACCTATGGCCGCGTGCCCACAGAAGGGGCACGGCGTGCCACCTGTGGCACGCGTGCCATAGGTTCGCCACCACTGACCTATAGGATAATTATCCTCCTCAAGCTACAGGCAGACTATCAGTCTAAGAAGAATTATACATACAAACAAGGCTGAATTATAAAGGATTTTATTTAATGGGAAATTCCATCTTTTTTTATTAGCTACATATAAATAAATAAATATAAATTACTTTGTTAGGTATTATTTTATACATTTTAGTCGCAATATATAATATGTATTAATTTCATGGGAAAGTATTTGATGTGTTTGAAGATAATATATTAATGTTTGCTTGTTTTTTTGCAATTATTTTAAATAAAGAAAATAGAAGCAAAAAAAGAAACAAATGACGGACCTGTCATACATTTTTTGAAATAGCAACTTTCAATCTGTTTTGCTTGAAAAAATATAAATTAAAACTTCAATGAAACTATCAGGAAGTGTACAGAGCATGCGCACGACAAGTACAGACAGTTACGGCTATGCTGCTGCTCATTGGCCGACAGGGACAAGCCCTCCGATCAGTTAAATATTTGAATCTGTTTTTTGTTTTTTTTGCTTTTGAGAACATTAAAAAAAAATACTAATAAAATAACAATAATAATTATAATATTAAATTATATAATAGTACCCCTTTCAGATGCAATAAAAAAATTAATGCAATGCCTTCGTTGTTTAGTCGGGGCGACTCTTCATGACCTTCTGGACTGCAGCATGCCAGGCACATCTGTCAGCCACTGCCCCTTTATTCCCAGTGAAATCACACCTGATACATTGTATCTAATGAAATTCAATGCCTCTTTTTGTTGTTCAGCTGCTCAGTCAGGTCTGACTCTCTGTGACTCTCCAGAGCACAGCACGCCAGGCACATCTGTCAGCCACTGCCTCTTTAATCCCAATGAAACCTAACACACCTGATACATTGTATCTAATGCCATTCAATGCCTCTTTTTTTTGTTCAGCTGCTGAGTCGGGTCTGACTCTCTGTGACCCTCCAGACCACAGCACGCCAGGCACATCTGTCAGCCACTGCCTCTTTAATCCCAATGAAAGCTAACACACCTGATACATTGTATCTAATGCCATTCAATGCCTCTTTTTGTTGTTCAGCTGCTCAGTCAGGTCTGACTCTCTGTACCCTCCAGACCACAGCACGCCAGGCACATCTGTCAGCCACTGCCTCTTTAATCCCAATGAAAGCTAACACACCTGATACATTGTATCTAATGCCATTCAATGCCTCTTTTTGTTGTTCAGCTGCTCAGTCAGGTCTAACTCTCCGTGACCCTCTGGACCTCAACACGCCAGGTGCATCTGACAGCCACTGCCTCTTTAATCCCAGTAAAAGCTAACACACCTGATACATTGTATCTAATGCCATTCAATGCCTCTTTTTGTTGTTCAGCTGCACAGTCGGGTCTGACTCTCTGTGACCCACCAGACCACAGCACGCCAGCCACATCTGTCAGCCACTGCCTCTTTAATCCCAGTAAAAGCTAACACACCTGATACATTGTATCTAATGTCATTCCCTTCTGGTGTACAATGGCCGCAGTAAATAGCGAGGTGGATATAATCCATATAAGGCACTTTTATGATTTTGTTTTCAGGCTAATCCTCTCTATTCAGTCATTTTATATAAATTCCAGACTAAACCACTTAACACTAATTTCTAGATAAAACATCGCTCTCTGCCGCTTTATTACCCTGAGGGATATTCCCTGGGGGACATAAAGGTACGAGTTAGTATAAATATGTTCTGTGCGTAGGAGTGCGGCAATAACAGCGCGCTACTTGTTTAAGTCATAAGTGTAACTTAATTCACAAATAACTCACAAAATATACATATTGTAATCAGCAAGTAGTTCCGAGCCATGAGATTGGTAGTAATTAGATTTACTTATTAAAAATGTAACAAACAAACACCAATCACCATTGTACGCCCGACAATCCACATTGACTGCTTAAAGTGGCACTTTCACTCCAAATCAAGTATATACAACTGGTTCTACATTGTACTAGCTATTTACATTATTGCTGAGATGTTCACCAGTGTTTGGGCTGTATTATTAGGCAAAAATGCAGCTGACAAATATTAATTAGCTAATTTGATTGGTTAATGACTCACTTATTGTTTTTGCATATGTGTAAACAAAGAAGAATAACTTGTTTTTGTTGTCGTTTAGTTGTTCATTCATGCCCAACTCTCAGTGACAGTATGGACCGAGCATACCAGGCACATCTGTCACTGGTTGGGGTTACCCATAAGGTTTTATTGGGAAAGATAATGGAGTGGGTTGCCAGTTCCTTCTCCAGTGGATTTGTCTGACCTCTCTGCTATGATCTGCTCATCTTGGGTGACCTTATATGGTATAGCTCACAGCTTCATTGAGGTACACAAGGATCTTTACCATAATAAGGTAGCAATCCAGAAGGGGTAAGAATAACTTACCCGAGTGTTAGTAGCCAGTTGGATCACCTCCCCATCCCTTGTTGCGAAGCCACACATTTGAACAATAATGAAGTATAAACAATGCTAAATATATCAAGAATGAATCACTGTGAAGAAGATATACACTCGGCAATTGTCTACCTCGAAACTCAACAAATTGAGCTTGTATTAAATTACATGGGAACTTGGTACTCGTCCTTTTTGCCACTTGTTGTGCCGTCTAGAACCAATTAACGATGAGTACCAATGGTACACTGTGTATATATATATATATATATATATATATATATATACACACACAGTGGTCCCTTGGTACTTGTCTAACACAAAAGTGGTCAAATTCATTATTTGCCAAGCCTTGAGCAAAAAATGCTTTGGCAATCAAGGTTTCCCTGGTACTCATCTCGCTTGCTAAAACCAATTTACATGACTCCTTCTGGGAGTTTGGTACTTGTCATTTTCGGCACTCATCATACCGTTTGTAATTAATTAACGACTAGTACCAAGGGGTCCACTGTAAACATATACAATGGACCCTTGGTACTCATCAATAATTGGTTCCAGAAGCCACGACGAGTGTCAAAAAGCACGAGTACCAAGTTCTCCTAAGGAATAATGTAAATTAACTCGATGAGAACCAAGGTAAAGGACGAGTGCTGAGGCATTTCTCCTTGTCTAAATGTATCGAATACCAAATTCGATGAGTTTCGAGGTAGAATAGTGCCACTGTGTATATGTGTATGTATATATATATATATTTTTTTTTATTTTTTTTATTTATTTTTTTTATTTATTACTTATATATATTTTTTTTTTTATTATTTTTTTTTATTTTATTATTATTATTTTTTATTTTTTTTATTACTTATATGTATTTATTTATTTTTATTTATTTATTTTTTTTATTTTTTATTTTTTTTTAAATGGAGCCAGGGTCATTGTAATGCATTTACAGAGACACTTTTTTAAATTGAAAAATACGCATCCAAATAAATATAATTACTGTTGGTTATTGTTGGAATTGATCCTGAAGATAAGGTATTTTGAGCAAAAATAATCTAAACCGGAATTCCTGCTCTCTGGTGTTATCTGGAGCCAGTGACAGAGAGGATCATGCACAGTTGCCATAGATTAGAATAATGATAAATCTTTAACAGCTAAAATTCACGTTACCTTTTATTTATTATTTAATTGGCCGTGCTCTTTCACTTTATTACCTTCCACTGTGAAATATAATTAATGGCCCTAAAAAAGAGTTAGGGATGAAGATATTTTTGTTATTATATTTTATGCTTAAAGGGCCAATGCAAAGTAAAAAAAAAAGATGTTGAAAACTTTGGGATCATAATTAAGTCGCACAGCTGGATTTTAATTGGAAAAATAATGTTGATGCCTCTGCAGGACCCTGGTGGAATCCATGATACATTAGTGACATTTGTGTGTGAGTAGAGATATGGCTCCATCCTTTGTTGCAACATCCTCCTTCTAGGCCAGTGAGGGGGGGGGGGGGGTGTGGTGTACTTTTCAATCTTATCCAGTTATTTAACAAATGCTCCAGATAAGAAAAAATCTTTATTAAACTTTTAAACAATTAATTACTGCCCCAGACTGTATAAGCTCCAGATCTCTCCACCCTCTGAATGATGTGTAGTCTCTGTAGTGGAAGCTGCCCAGAGGGAAGTGTCAAATTCTGAGACACTTCTGTAAAACACAGATCAGTAGCAGGCAGTAATGTAACATGAGCTGCTAGCAATGTACACAAATACACTTTCATATTGCAAGTACAGAATGGAGAGCATCCCCCCAGGCAGCTCCTACTCCAGTTACAATACATCATTCGGGTGGTGGAGTGATAAGTAGCTCATACCGCCTAGGGGAATGACTATAAAATAGTAATTCATTGCCTAAATGCACATTAAAATTTTAATAAAGTTGTTTGGACCTATCCTCTTATGCTAGCGCAGCATAAGGAAGCATGCAGTGGCGGTGAGCATCTGCTAGATGGCGCTGTCGATATTCTGTTGCCATATCATAGAGTCAAGGCTTAGGTAAACTGTTAGGGTGAGGGTTAGGCTAACATTATGACCTTCTGTCAGATATCGGCAGCGCTGCAAAATATGGGCAGCGCCATCTGGAGGCCGCCCTGCAGACACCATAACTGGATACACCCAGTTCTTTTCTTATCAGGCCCCACCTAAATATCATTTAGAGAGCCATTTAACAATACACTAAAGTGGCCTTCCACAGTCACTATTCATTCTGCTGCTCCACTTCACTGGCTTCCCATTTCCTCCGGGATTAATTCTTAAATCTTGACCTTCACCTACACATCCCTCAAAAGAAAGGTTACATCTCTCGTCTGATCTCTAAAAACTCCCTAATTGGCCTTGGTTCCCCTCCATTGGCTGGCCTTTTTTCTCTTCCGCTAGGCATACTTCCTTGCCCTCCCTTCTTCGCCATTGCTCCTCTCATCACTGATCGTTGCGCCTCACATCTATAGAACATCGCCCATGGTTCCACCATCCTGTGGAACTATCTACACTGATCTCCCCTATTTGTCATGATTTTACTTTCTAAAAACTCATCTATTCAGACAAGCTAACAACCACGCTTCCAAATGTCCACTAAATAAATGGATCCCACCACTCGTCACATAGACATCAAGCAATTTCATCCTTTTTCTCTCAAGCATTATTTATACCATCTTAGATTGCATAATCCTGTGTGAAAATACACAAATGTTAAGTATACCTGACATGTATTGCTCTATAAGACACCACAAGATACCACATACACACCTGAGAAGGTCCTTGGATAGAGAGATCTATCAAGTTTCAATTTTCCCTATGCCTCTTTCTATGCTCATTATTTACGGCTGCTGTTATATATATATATATATATATATATATATATATATATATATATATATATATATTAAATACATAGCACATTTGTGTTCACATTTGCATGTCTAAAATAAGTTAAAAAACTTGTTTCTTGCTCAGAATTCCAAGAAATATAGTTATTACACTGCATTCTGGGAATCTGGGCAGCGACATGCAAATGTGCCATCAAAAGGCTTTGCTCCTGTAATCAAATCCATTTTAAACATGGCTTCCTTTAAGCATATGCCTGCTCTATCACACAGCAAAGCCTAGGATGGATTATGCACAAGACAGGAAACCTACCCACGTATAGCTGTTTCAAGGTATCTCAGGCCTCTCATCAGCGTGGGGCCGGTTCCTTAGCTGGTGTAGCAGATTTTGTGAAGAGGTAGTTTACCACAACAAACATTTAATTTATGGTGGGCAAAAGAGCGATAGAAGCCCTCCGCCGTACAGTAGTACAGTAAATAAATAGTACATCTGTGTTCACATCTGAATGTGTAAATTAGGTTAAAAAATTATTTTCTGATCAGAATTCCGAAAAATACAGTTATTGCACTGCATTCTTGGAACCTGGGCGGAGACATGCAAATGTGCCAACAAAAGCTTCGCTCTTGTAATCCGCATATGCCTGCTGTATATATATATATATATATATATATATATATATATATACACTTTATTAGAAATAACATGAAATAATTTATTTATATTATGCAATTAAGTGTTTTAAGGATATTAAGCCACACCTCCCTTTTGCTAATTCCCACAATGCAATAAATCAGAATGACTTATCGGCTACCTCGAGCTTTATGTGGATAAACATCATTCAAGGTTGAGCGTCTAGAGGTTTAAAGCACTCATATAGATTACATATTATGTTCTGCTTTATCCTATAGACATTGTAAGATTTTATGGCGCAAACACCGATGAGATTACCCAGTGAGACAAGATAGATAACTTATGGGACAATCCATTTACATGAAAACACAGAGGAAGTTGTAAAGCGCCAACACATTCCCAAACCTAGGAACCTTTTACGCCTCCTGTAGCTCGCAATAATACGTTATAAGTCCTTTCTATATGAGCCTTTGAATAATTAAACTTGATAATAGGCAAAATGCTTTTAGAACGTTCTTCTGTCTCAGAATAGCTTTTAATTAGTCCTAATGAAAGAATTGGCAGATGTAGCTTCCAAATTCTCTTATCTAGATAGGATCTTCCTGTATATATATAGTATATAAGTAGTACATCTGTGTTCACATTTGAATGTCTAAAACAAGTTAACAAAAACCTGTTTCCAGCTCAGAAATGCGAGAAATACAGTTATTGCATTGCATTCTGGGAACCTGGGCAGAGACATGCAAATGTGCACACAAAGGCTTCGATCTTTAATCCAAATACCATTTCAAACATGGCTCTTTTTAAGCACAAAAAAAAAACTACCCGCATACAGCACTGTTTCGAGGTTACTGCCTCTCATCATTGTGGGGCCAGTTCTTAGCTAGTGTAGTAGATTTTGCGAGTAGGTAGTTCATTACAACAATCATTTAATATATGGTGGGAAAAAGAGCGATAGAAGCCTCCACCGTACAGTAGTACAGTAAATAAATAGTATATCTGTGCTCACATTTAAACGTCTAAAACATATAAAATATATATATACTAGCGTCTTGCCCGTCAAAAATGACGGAAATAAAATTTGAACACTGGAAATGCTGTTTGCCACACAATGCAAGTCTCTCCCCCCTGTAACTTTGGCCATTCATTATAGTTGTCATCCATCCCACAAGTTTCGGTCCTCGAGCTGAGCACCGAAGGTGCTCATAGCAAGCCCAGCAATAAGCGCCTTTGGCGCTCATCGCGAGCCTCTCCCTACTTTCTGACACCTTTGTCTGTTTCCCCCTCTCCCTTCCATGTGTCTTTTTCCTCCCTCCCCCTGTCTCTCTGCCTCCTGTACCTGCTCTGTTTTTTCCCCCCCTTATCTCACTCCCCTGTGGCTCTTTCCACCCTCTCCCCCCTCGCCTCCCTTGTGTCTTTCTCCTCGCTCTCCGGCTGATCGAGCCTTTTTTAAAGTCTTGTGGGCCTCACGATGAGTGCCTAAGTCCTACGGCCTTCGACATTGTTGTGAGACTTTTTCGAAAAAATTACAGCTTTCCGTCCGCCATTTTTTTCCTTGCTTGACCGATTTCAAAACTCTCATAAATGCCAAGTAAACATAAAATTAGCTTGCAACCTCGCCTACAGGCTCCCTATGCTGTGTGTGAAGTTGTAAGTGAATTCTTTAATTAATTGCTGTCTTTTGGCGGTCTTCCAATGGCTTTCGAGTTTAGGGATTGAAAAAAATGTTGCCCGTTAAAGTTTTTTCAAAGTCTCACGTGCCTTTGGCGTTCATCGCTGGCTTCGCCATGTGTGCCTTTGGCACTCATGTCGAGCCTTTTTCAAAGTCCAAAGATGAGCCCCAAAGGCCTACGGCTCATTGTGGTCCTAGCAATGAGCGCCATCACCGAAGCAATGAGCGCCATCACTGAAGCAACGTTTCTGTTACTATTAGAGCCAGAGACCACATATTACAAATTAAATTAAACATCCATGAGTTTGTTCTAGTCTTCAGTCTCTACTCTCTCACTTTGTAGTCCTCCTTCTCTGTGTTGATCTCTGTATGCTGTCTATCTGTGCTCTCTCTCACTCTCTGTGTGTGCTCTCTCACTGTACCCCTCCCTCTCTGTGTTGATTTCTGTGCGCTCTCTCCTTGTCACTCTCTCTCTCTCTGTGCTCTCTCTCTCTCTCCCACTCTTTGTGTGTGCTGTATGTGTGCACTCTCTTTGTGTACGCTCTCTCTCTCTGTGGCTCTCTCTCTGTGCACTCTGTGGCTCTCTCTCTGTGCGCTCTCTTTCCCTGATCCCTCTCTGTGTGCTCTCTTTCGCTCTCCATGTGCGCTGTCTGTGTGTGATCTCTCTGTGTGCACTCTCTCTCTCTCTGTACCCCTCCCTGTCTGTGTGCTCTCTCTGTGTGTGTCTCTCTCTCTCTTTGCGCGCTGTGTCTCTCTATGTGCTCTTGGTCTGTGCACTCTCTCTCTCTGTGCATTCTCTGTCTGCGCTCCCTCTCTTGCTCTTTGTGTGCTATCTGTGTGCTCTCTCCCTCTGTACCCCTCACTCTCTTTGTCAATCTCTGTACGCTCTCTGTCTGTGCACTCTCTCTGCTTTTTATCTCTGCACTCTCTCTCTATGCGCTCTGTCTGTGCACTCTCTCTGCGCTGTCTTTGTGCTCCCTCACTGTCTGTGTGTGCTCTTGCTCTGTAATTCTCTCTCTCTGTACCCCTCCCTCTCTGTACCTGTCTCTCTCTCTGTACCTGTCTCTCTCTCTCTCTGTACCTGTCTCTCTCTCTCTCTCTCTCTCTGTACCAGTCTCCCTCTCTCACTTTGCTGTCTTTCTCTGAAATGCAAATGGCCGCCATGCTTCTGTTAAGATCTGGTGTTAGGCCCCACCCCCACTTACATCATAGCCACGCCCCATTTATGATGTCAGCGTTAGCAACATTTTCTGCTGCTCACAACTATATATGTGATAGCGAATTGCCCGTCAAAAAATGACGGCAATGAAATTGTAAGGTAGCTAATGCTGTTTAGTGTGTAATAATGAAATATATAATACATTAATAAATGAATATACTTTACCTATTTGAAAGCATTGTGTGGAAGAGCTGTGAATGTGTTTTGATGTTGCTGCAGCATTAGTGGTGTGGATCTGCTGTGTAAGCGTGCTGAATGTGTGCAGTGTAACACTGTGCGTGCGCGAGCCCAAACCGTTAGCGTAGTCGTGTACTTCCGCATTGGCGAGAAATGGCGAGTAATGTGTGTTATACGTTTGTATCGGAATATCCGTAGGTGTTTTGTGGTGTTTTGCGAGTTTCTTGTGGTGTTTTGCGAGTTTAGAGTGCTGTAGCCTCGTTTTCGTTTTGTTCGGCGGCCATTTTTTCTCTCGCCTCGTTTTTTTTTTAGTCTCTAAACTGTTTTATTTGAAGTAAAATCGAGGTGTAAGTTGTATTTTTGAGGTGCTGGGTGCTCCCTCTTGGTGTAGGTAAGTTTTTTATGTATGTGGTGTGTGTATGTATTGTGTTTGACATTTTGTAATGTTCGCGAGTTGCGTCCGAGTGTTGCGAGTCCGTAATGTGTGTGAACGTGTGTCGTATGTTGTTTGCGAGTGTCGTAATGTGTGTGTCGTACTGTTTGGGTTGCGACGTGAAGTTTGCGAGGGTCGCAGTTGCTGGCAAGGAGCGCCTTCGGCGCTCCATGCCAGCAACTGCGGCCCTCGCTTTGCGAGGTCCTCAGGTGCTGGCATGGAGCGCCTACGGCGCTCCATGCCAGCAACTGAGACCCTCGGGCAGTGCCCTCGCTTCGCGAGGGCCGCGGCTCGCTACGCGAGCCCGCAGCGTTAGCAACAACTCGTACGCTCACAACTATATATGTGATATGTGACTAGAATATTGCCCGTCAAAAAATGACGGCAATAAAATTGTAAGGTAGCTAATGCTGTTTGGTGTATAATACTGAAATATGTAATAGATTACTAAATGAATATACTTTACCTATTTTGAAGCATTGTGTTGAAGAGCTGGCAATCTGTTTTGATGTTGCTGGAGCATTAGTGGTGTGGAGCTGCTGTGTAAGCATGCTGAATGTGTGCACTGTGTGGTATGAATATCTGTAGGTCGTTTGTGGCGTTTTGCGAGTTTCTTGTGGTGTTTTGCGAGTTTAGAGTGCTGTAGCCTCGTTTTCGTTTTGTTCGGCGGCCATTTTTTCTCTCGCTTACAGTTTTTTTAGTCTCTAAACTCTTTTATTTCGAGTAAAATGAAGGTCTAAGTGGCATTTTTGAGGTCCTGGGTGCTCCCTCTTGGTGTAGGTAAGGTTTTTATGTATGTGCTGTGTGTATGTATTGTGTGTTACATTTTGTAATGTTCGCGAGTTGCGTCCGAGTGTTGCGAGGCCGTAATGTGTGTGAACGTGTGTCGTATGTTGTTTGCGAGTGTCGTAATGTGTGTGTCGTGCTCTTTGGGTTGCGACGTGAACTTTGCGAGGGTCGCAGTTGCTGGCATGGAGCGCCGAAGGCGCTCCATGCCAGCAACTGCGACCCTCGCTTTGCGAGGTCCTCAGGTGCTGGCATGGAGCGCCTACGGCACTCCATGCCAGCAACTGAGGCCCTCGCCCAGTGCCCTCGCTATGCGAGGGCCGCGACTCGCGAGTTTCTTGTGGTGTTTTGCGAGTTTAGAGTGCTGTAGCCTCGTTTTCGTTTTGTTCGGCGGCCATTTTTTCTCTCGCTTCGTTTTTTTTTTAGTCTCTAAACTGTTTTATTTAAAGTAAAATCGAGGTGTAAGTTGTATTTTTGAGGTGCTAGGTGCTCCCTCTTGGTGTAGGTAAGTTTTTTATGTATGTGGTGTGTGTATGTATTGTGTTTGACATTTTGTAATGTTCGCGAGTTGCGTCCGAGTGTTGCGAGTCCGTAATGTGTGTGAACGTGTGTCGTATGTTGTTTGCGAGTGTCGTAATGTGTGTGTCGTACTGTTTGGGTTGCGACGTGAAGTTTGCGAGGGTCGCAGTTGCTGGCAAGGAGCGCCTTTGGCGCTCCATGCCAGCAACTGCGGCCCTCGCTTTGCGAGGTCCTCAGGTGCTGGCATGGAGCGCCTACGGCGCTCCATGCCAGCAACTGAGGCCCTCGCTTCGCGAGGGTCCTCAGTTGCTGGCATGGAGCGCCTTCGGCGCTCCATGCCAGCAACTGAGACCCTCGGGCAGTGCCCTCGCTTCGCGAGGGCCTCGGCTCGCTGCGCGAGCCGCGGCCCTCGCTATGCGAGGGCCGCGACTCGCGTAGCGAGCCCGCGGCCCTCGCTTCGCGAGGGCCGCGGGCTCGCTACGCGAGCCCGCAGCGTTAGCAACAACTTCGGCGCTCCTTGCAGCAACTGAGACCCTCGGGCAGTGCCCTCGCTTCGCGAAGGCCTCGGCTCGCTGCGCGAGCCCGCAGCGTTAGCAACAACTCGTACGCTCACAACTATATATGTGATTACATTTAAGAACACGTTGCCTATTATGCAGACTCCTTCATCAAAAGAGCAGCATGGAGCTCCTTTAAAAGGATTGAAGAAATTATCATTTAGGTAGAATTCGGATTTTCTATGACAGTTCCCTGGTCTTAATATCCAATATTTTGGAGTCTAAGTGTAAAAACACTGCTTTTAAACTGTAACAAATCTTAAATTCACAAATAAATAAAATCTAAATATACTTCACAGTGTAAATCATGACGCAGACGCCTGCATTCTGTATGTCACTGGGTCCATTAGAAGTGACACCGCACTGATATATAGCTTTATTGGGGAACAGAATGAGCATAATCTAAAGGTTAATGTCTATGTCTCACCACTGGATCCCAGAAAAAATACCCAGAAAAAAGGAAGATATTTTTTTAAAAACACACCTGTGTTAATAACCGTGAGCATTTTTAATTATGCCACTCGTCTTTCCTCTCTTTGCAGGGAGTGAGGTCGCTCACAGGCTGCGTGGGAGTTCGTGCTGTTAAAGATTAACCCAATATCACATATCCACAACACTGATACTCATATGTAGGAACTGGATACAGCAATGAGATGGGAACTACTAATATATACTACTCATCTGCCAAATGATGGGGTATTATTCCCACCCCCTTCCCCTGTATCTCTTCCCCCTCTCCTTCCCCTGTGTCTCTCTCCCCCTTAAATGTGTCTATCCCCCCTTTTCCCTCACCATGTCTCTTCTCCTGTGTCTCTCCCCCCCGACTCCCTCCCCTGTATCTCTTCCCCACTCCATCCCCTGTGTCTCTCCCCACTATCCATCCCCTGTGTCTCTCCCCCCTCTCCTGTGTCTCTACCTCTTGTGTCTTTCCCCCCTCTCCCCTCCCCTGTGTCTTTCCCCCCTCTCCCCTGTGTCTTCCTCCCCCTCCCTCTCTCCCCGCCCTGTTCCTCCCCATCTCCCCTCCCTCTTCCTCACCCTCTCCCCTGTGTCTTCCTCCCCTCCCTCATCTGTGTTTCTTCCCCCTTTCCCTCCCCTGTGTCTTTCCCTCCTCTCCCCTCCCTCGTTCTCCCACTCACCCCTGTGTCTTCCTCCCCCTCCCTCTTCCTCCCCCTCCCTCTTCCTCCCACTAACCCCTGTGTCTTCCTCCCCTCCCTCTCCCCCCCCTCTCTCTTCCTCACCCTCTCCCCTGTGTCTTCCTCCCCTCCCTCATCTGTGTTTCTTCCTCCTTTCCCTCCCCTGTGTCTTTCCCTCCTCTCCCCTCCCTCTTCCTCCCACTCACCCCTGTGTCTTCCTCCCTCTCCCTCTTCCTCCCCCTCCCTCTTCCTCCCACTCACCCCTGTGTCTTCCTCCCCCTCCCTCTTCCTCCCCCTCTCTCTTCCTCCCCCTCTCCCCTGTGTCTTCCACCCCTCCCTCATCTGTGTCTCTTCCCCCGTTCCCTCCCCTGTGTCTTTCCCCCTCTCTCCTCCCTCTTCCTCCCGATCTCCCCTGTCTTCCTCCCCCTCCCTCTTCCTCCTCGTCGCCCCTGTGTCTTCCTCCCCCTCCCTCTACCTCCCCCTCTCCCCTGTGTCTTCCTATATATATATATATATATATATATATATATATATATATATATATATATATATATATATATATATATATATAGCCTGCCATAAGTTAAATGATTGTTGTGGTAAACTACCTCCTCTGCTGCACAAACAAGGTACCAACCCCACACTGATGCATTAATGGATTACAAGAGCAAAGCCATTGTGGACATATTTGCATGTCCCTGCCCAGGTTCCCAGAATACAGTGCAATAACAGTATAAAAACATTTAACACTTCTGTTCGAAGTCCTTTTGTTTCACCATTTGTTACCCCCTGGACTGCAAGGACTTGTCCATTTTCTGATTAATCCATAAATTATTGTGGATGCGAGAGACTAATGTTGACAGTAAACAGCTTCAATCTACGGGCTGCCTGGTAGCCCAGTGGTTAGGATGACAGTGCTTTCACCACAGCATCCTAGGTTCATATCCAGCCATGGAACCAAGCGGTCACACTGGTCAATACTTGGATGGGAGACCACCTGGGAATACCTGGAGCTGTATGCTATGGCCATTGGAGAAGGAAATGGCAACCCACTCCAGTATCTCTGCCATGAAAACCAAGTGGATCAGCATGGTGTGTTGTCAATGAGGCCACAGAGAGTCAGACATGACTGAGTGACACCATTTAATTTTTACAAAGGAATGGAAATGCATGTGTATGACCTGTAGACCACCAGATGTGTAGGGGGGGTCCTAGGATATGTACATGTCCCAGATGGAAAGTCCGTAATTAGCCTTAGAGAGGGACAATGGAGCTATGTGGGGCCTCCTGATTGGCTTTGGTGTTATGGGAACGTTTTATTGTTTTTCACTGTACAATGCATGCCACTCCGTAAAGAAGAGTGGTTGGTGAGACATTTTCGCTCAGTCTTCATTGATCTCGTGAGATCATTTACCAAGTGTAACAGCCCTGATACCAAGGACCTGTAATCTGACTCTTGAAGTTTTGGGCTGTGCTGACTGCTCCATCTGGCTGGTATAAGGGATGAATCCTGGTGGCATCTCAGTCTAACTAGGTCTATGAGGACTTCTGTGGGACTTACAAGGTGCTGTGAGAAGAGACACGGGCATGTCCCAGATGGAAAGCCCCCAATTAGATGGTGCCTGGAGACCAGCCGAGTCTGATTGTTTTCTGATTATTACATGGGGGCTTGGCTCGTAACATTGTGATTGAACCAAACTCTATACCACCAGTGGGACAATATTCAACAGTAATAATACAGATTTCTGTGCTGGTTCTATGATAAGATTTTTTTGGGTTGTTCAGTCGTTTCCGACTCTCCATGACCTCATAAACCATAACACACCAGGACATCTTTATGTCCATGGTCATGCTGATCTTGACAAGGAAAGAGCTTTTAATAGGATATGATTAATATAAACAAATATATCAAAGGTCAATAGAAGAATTTACAAGGGAAATATAATTTAACAGAGATCAGAAATAATATAATAATGTGTTGTGTTTGTGTCGTTCAGTTATGTCTGACTCTCCATGACCACATGGACTGCAACCCACCATGCCGATCCACTTGGTAGATAATGGAGTGGGTTTCCAGTTCCTAGGTGGTCTCCCATTCATGTACTGACCAGGCCCAACCTTGCTTGACTTCAGGGTGGGTTGACCTCTTGGTTCCCTGACTTGGAATAAAACACAGGTTGCAGTGGTGAAAGCACTAAATCCTAACCACTGGACCACCAGGGAACCCACAATAAGATTACAGTTGTTAAATCAAGTCAGATTCGGGTTTACTTAATTTCTTCTTACTTGAGCTCTTGCTCTGATTGCTTCTTATTTGTATTATAACATATATAGTTGTGAGCAAGCGGGTTGTTGCAAACGCTGCGGGCTCGCGTAACGAAGGCGCTCCTTGCCAGCAACTGTGGCCCTCGCAAAAATACGACCTTACCGCCCGACACCCGCGCACATGAAAACATTAAAAACACAATAAATACACACAACAAATACATAAATACACAGCAAGGGGGAGCACCCAGGATCTCGGAAACTGAAGTTACACCTCAATTTAAGTCGAAATAGAAGAGTTTAAACACCCGAAAATCCCCTAAGCGAGAGAAAAATGGCCGCCGAAAAAAACGAATACAAGGCTACAGGACCCTAAAGACGCAAAACACCTCCAAACACATACGGATTTTCCCAAAAACACGGACGCGATCCAAGAACAAGCACGCCAAATCAGCCACAGACGCGTACCACACATTAGGCGCCATTTCACAACACTAACTTACACAATGCGGAAGTACACAGCAATCCCTAACGGATTTGGCTCGTGCACGCAGCCTATTTACACTACACACTGCACACATTGCTGACACTTACACAGCAGCTCCACAGCACTGAGAACACACATTGTATGCTGCAGCAACATCCAAACAGATTGTCAGCTCTTCTGCACAATGCTTCCTGCATATATTACTTCAAAATAGGTAAAGTATATTGATGTATTATTTTATTAATTATTTCATTAGCATTAGCAAAAAAAAACAATGCTCATAGCACACAAACAACCAACAACCTCGCAATGAGTACCGAAGGCGCTCATTGCGAGCCATGCGATGAGCGCTGAAGGCGCTCAGCACGAGGCTCGCAATGAGCGCCGAAGCATCTTGGAACACCAACAAAATTTACCGGCCTTACAATCTTATTGCCGTCATTTTTTGACGGGCAAGTCGCTAGTTTAATTATAAATGGTCCCTATATGAATTACACAACTGATCAGGGGTGTAGGAGCCAGAATAATTCTAGGGGGGATACAGCCCATCGTATACAGCGGCCATAAAATAGCTTATATATATACATACATGCAAACATAGAAAAGTCTGGGGGGGGGGGGGGGGTTAGTCGTCCCCCCAGTCCCCCTCCCCAGTCCCTTTGCCCATACTTCTACTTCATTGAAGAACTGCAGTTCTGACAGTACCATCCCCAAACCCATTTCTATTTCTTAGCTGACATTTACGTCTCCCTATATTAAACTGTAATCATTACAGATAACCAAAGGTCTCATTTGTTTGGTTAGCATTTAATACAGTAAAATCTTCAATACTAATCTGCGCAAATTATTACTCTCTGAAGTACTGCGAGATCAAGCAAATATTCCCAGTCTAGAGATTCAATCTCACTAATGAATTTGCTTGACTGACAAACCCATTACTGGACACAATCTATCCCGGGTTTCTTCAATTTTCCAGCAAATATTAATAGACAAAAACATTGTGATAACTCATTATTAAATTTATTATTACTGAAGTATCTTTTATTGCATTAAAATGGGTTTTGCGGTTGAGGAAAAACATCGTGCCTGGGAAGTATTTAACAAACTATCAACATGAGCAGCTATAAGGTCATTATTTAAATTATTTTAAACTTTCTAAAAAAACAATTTGCAAATTATCAGTTAAATTCTCTATAATAGCATATTATTAATATAACATTGCAGTGGTTATTTAAATGGACACTGGGGCACTACTATCACTTAAAATAGTACACTTTAGATATTATAAATCATTTCTATGCAAAATTAGTGTTTGAATAATTAATATTTCTGTAAGGACCGCCTCCTGCATAACTGTGATTTGGGTGTGTCAGGGCAGTGCACCGAGTGAGTTATGGAGCTCTATGGAGAAATCAGTTACTCCCTCTACTGGCTGTACTAGGTAAAGCTAAACATAGTTCTTAATGAATGTGGGAGATTCACTAAGCCACCTGAAATAGGCTACAATAGATCATAGTCGTACAAGATACTCACTAAACAATGCAGCCCAGTAACTTCTCTTCACATTGCAGGCATGGGCGTAGGAGCCCGAAAAAATCAGGGGGCGGGAATAACTCTGCTCCAATGACAGAAAACAGGAGCAGGTATAAATATATATGTATTAAGTTAAATTAAGGATCAAAGCTTTCATGGGATAAACATACTGCTGCATATCACCCTCTAGTGGCCAAATCTGCACGATTAAGTTTAATTTTGCTATTTTTTGTGCCCCCTGTTCATTTAATATGGGGAGGGGGGTGCGGTGTGCCCAAAACCCCATCCGCTCCACTTCCTACGCCCCTGATTGCATGCATTAGAATTGAGAATTTTTATGGGCATGTTAGAAGTTTAAGCACAAGCCTTGATCACCATCATTTTATTCACTAAGCAGTTATCTTTTCTCTATGTACCGCATAGCAGCTATCTAAATGTGCTATTTGAAACATTGCAATGTGCCTATTTCCATAATTATAATAAATGTTAGCAGTAGTTATTCACTGTGAGCTATAAATAAAATGTTACTAATATTGAATTATATTCACCACATGATTCCTATTTTAATAAAAGCTGAATGGTTGAAAAACTAGTGCATTTACACATAAAGCTCAAATGTTGGCATTAGAGTAGGCTATTAAAAACAGTATGCAGTGTAAAATAAATATAAGTTTATATTTTTTCTTACTTTTGAATGTGTCAGTTTCACCTCAAGCAGAGTTTCTTTAAATCTCTACCACCCTGTGGCTATCAGGTGTTGTGGCCAGCCCTGTCTAGAAGATAACTAGGAAAATAGACTGCTCATGCTCATTACAGGAGGCGAGGCTATGATGATTCCGGCACTGTCACTGAGCGAGACATATGAAGCAGCTGCAATCAAGTTACAATAGAGCTGGTTACTCTGTGTAGATACTGGTGGCGGGGCCAATGATGTCACAGAGCGGTCAAATTACATCATAGTACAGCCTGTGTCCCACTCAATGATGATCCAGTGCCAGGCAAAGCCGACCACGCCCCCTGAATTAGCAAAAGGAGGTGGAAATAAGCAGCTCTGCTTGAGGGAAAAACTGACAATTGAAATAGTAGGAAACATATTAGCTTTTAAATATTTTAAAACGGATATTGTTTTCAATAGCCTATGACCAACAAACAAACACATGAGCTTTACTTTTAAATGCATTACACTAGTCCTTTCAAATAGGAATCACTGGATCAACAGTGAATATGATACAGTATTGCTTATATACATATAATTTTACTTGTACCTCAAGGGAAATAATTAACATAGTAATTGGCTATCTCTAAGATGTTTCTGATCATTTCTAAATTCCTCTTTGCTCTGTGCTCAATAAAGAACAAAAGTCAGTGCATTGTGACCATCATTTGAATACATTATTATTAGTAAATACCAGGAAGGGAGCGAAGAGTTGTGATAGACCGCGCTCTTTCACAGCTATCCTTAGTAGATCATTCGTACCGAGACTAAAAGAATATATTTTAGGAGTAGGATGGGGTGGCCTGCATGTAAAACACTAGCTACAATCAGAATCACAGTATTCACTAAGAATCCTTCTCCCCATAACTATCCAACACCTCAATCTGCAAGCTATTGAAAGGTATATGGAAGTTCCCTGTTTTTAATATTAAAATAAACTACCAAAGTGTGTTTTGCATATCTAAACATCCTTTTATTAACAGGTTCTTACTCAAATCTTCAGAACAGTCCCTGCAAGGGTCTGCCCCCACAGCTCATACAATGTTTCTACTTACAGATTGTCTCTCAGCAGCATTTCAATAAATAATGTTGAGAAACAGTGTGCAAGTGGTTAGTTCATCAATAGACACACTGCATGCATGAGCTGTTGGGGCAGACCTTTTCAGGGACTGTTTGGGAGGTTTCTGTAAGGGAAAACAGAGGTTTCAGTAAGGGAAAACCCTTAAGTAGTTTATTTTAATATTAAAAACCAGTAAAACTTCCATGTACCTTGAAGTGTCTGTTCCTAAAATTATGACATGTTATTACTGTATATTCACCACAAGTTTAATAATATTGTTCTGAATACATTTATTATTTTATTGTATGCGGCATTTGCTTTCTGATCCGTCTTTTATTAGAAGCTACTAGATAGAGATTATTTTTCACTTGAGGCTTCTGTCATCAGCCAGCGGATAGAGAATGTAATACACATATTCATAACATTTTAATACAACTCCCAGTGAATATACAACTTAGCTGAAAAATTTATATTTTTTATTGTAACTGCACATCCAGTGGGACTGCAGTCACTACAGCAATACAGTAAGAAAAGTAGAATAAACGTTATTATGGTCATTAGTATAATATCTCTTTATCTCTGTATCTCTTTCCCGCTCCCTTCCCCCCCTGTGTCTTTCCCCCTCTCCCTCCCTCCCCTGTGTCTCTTTTCCCTGCTCCCTCCCACCTCCCTCCCCTGTGTCTCTTTCCCATCCTCCCTCCCCTGTGTCTATTTCCCCTCCTACCTCCCTCCCCTGTGTCCCCTCCTCCATCCCTCCCACCACTGTGTCTCTTCCCCCCCTCCTCCTTCCCCCCGTGTCTCTTCCAACTCCCTCTCCACTGTGTCTTCTGCCCCCTGTATCTCTTTCCCCCGCCCTTCCTCCCCCCTGTGTCTTTCCCCCTCTCCCTCCCTCCCCGGTGTCTCTTTCCCCTCCTCCCTCCCTCCCCTGTGTCTCTTTCCACTCCTCCCTCCCTCTCCTGTGTCCCCCTCCTCCATCCCTCCCACCACTGTGTCTCTTTCCCCCCTCCTCCTTCCCCCGGTGTCTCTTCCCCCTCCCTCTCCACTGTGTCTCCTGCCCCCTGTGTCTCTTTCCCCCCTCCCTCCCTCCCTCCCCTGTGTCTCTTTCCCCTCCTCCCTCCCCTGTGTCTCTTTCCCCTCCTCCCTCCACTGTGTCTCTTTCCCCTCCTCCCTCCACTGTGTCTCTTTCCCCTCCTCCTCCCACACCCCCCAGCACACAATGACTAGCACCGCACATTGACGCGTGGTGGCATTGCTGGATATAGTTTCGGTAAAGCGCATGCGCTAGCCAGCTTTACACACTACGGAAACAATATTAGTGATTATTAATATTATCGTTTATTTGTAACGCGCCAACATATTCCATAGACCTCTACAAGGGTTAAGTTAAATGCAAAAGACAATATTAACACATTGAAAATGATGGAGGCCGACTTCTGACGTCCATTAAGCAAAAAGATCTGTCATCCCAGCCATTAGACCTAAAACGAGAATGTTCTAGTCACTGTAATTAATATTTGAAATGCTCATTAAATGATGCTCGTCAGTAAGTATTGTCTCGGCGCTTGTCTTTTTGTAACACTTCATTGAACAATTTCAATTGTTAATGTTCAGTAAAAGTAATTTGTCCAATTAGTGAACACAGAGCGTTGAGAAATCTAAGGGCAGATCACTCCGTTACTATCAAATGCTATAATTAGGTAATGGTCCTGCACTTAAACTGCGATTCTAAATAGAAACATTTTTATACAAATCTACATCATATTGGTAGCATAAAACCACACTCTTGACTCATTAACTAATTATACAGAATTTGTAAATTACAATTCATTTTAATTTCAAGTTCAAACATTGTTTGTTTAAAGGGACATGGAAGGTGTAATATAATTGTGTATATATTTACTTTTATATACTTTATTTTATTAAGAAGTGCTTAAAGGCTCTGTTTTTTTCTTACAAATACTGGTTTCTCTCCTCAGCGGCTGGTGCAGGCGATGCAATGCACCGGGGCCCTCCTCTAGGGGCCCCCTGCACAGACACTCCCATACCTGGCCCACATGTTATATATGTGGGCCAGGTATGGGAGTGTCTGTGCAGGGTACTTCTAAGTTCTGAAGGGCCCATAGGCCACCCCAGGCACTGGGGTTGGGAGGAGGGACCACTTGGCCTGCAGGTCCGGGGTATGTAGAGGAGGTGGCTAGCTGGATGGGGGTGGAGCCATTAAAGGCTCGTTTGGCGCCAAATGGTCATTGGCCTCTAGCTAGCCATGGATGAGGATACCCATCCCTAAAATATTGTTAAGATATGTATAGGTTGTATGTTTAAAAAAAAAAATAAAAAAAAAAAAAAATAATAATAAATAAAATGAATAAATAAATAATAATAATAAATAAAATGAATACATAAATAATAATAATAATAAAAAAATAAAAAAAAATATGGATGAATAAGGACAAGTTGGAGGAAGTATCTTATTTATTGTCTTAGGCACTTGTGGTGCAGGATATTTGATTTACTGTATATGATATGTTCTCAAAATATGTTTATGTGGTTGTCGCAGCGGCGGGTGGTCAGGGGAGTCACCGCGGCAGTGGTAAAATGGGTGAGATCCTACCCTACGGTGGTACGGAGGTTCCATAACGGTAGGCCCTGGACGAGGGTTCAGGGCTTAAGGGGTACTGTCTCTGGCCTGGCTCCTCCCCTCGTGGTTATGTTTATTTATTTATTGTTATTACGTCATTTTTTATTACGTCACCAATAAAACGCTGTGGTCTGTGTCTACTTATTATATGTTTAATATGTCAATTGTGGATAAATGTGCACATACCCAACTGGACCTTGCTGAGGTCAAGGCTGTGCAGTGACTCATAGCAAGCAATCAGTGGCAACATTCTGCAACATGCTGCTTGAGAGAGGTCAATGACAGGTTTATTTTAACCATTGTGTATACTACCTTTTTTGATGAATATACTATTATTTTATGTAAATCATGAATTCTTCATGTATATATCTTCGGGTGCCAAAATATATAGTCAGGGCAACACGTTTCCTCTGAAAAAAGAAAGTCCTATCTTACTCTGTGCTTTGTAACATCCGTTGAAGTATCTGAGATCCATCACATCCCTCTTATCTCTTCTTCACATGGTATTAATGCTCTCAAATAGTTCTGGTTTTGGATCAGGCTCTTCTCAAGCATGCAGCAATCAGAGGTCAAGTATATTCCGGCTTTTATGGGTGACAGAGGAAACAACTGAATAAAGTCCAGAGATGTCATTAACATTGAAGACGTACGTGGTCTCATGTGAGGGATCGTCTTATGGATATCATAAGTGGAATTAAAGCGCTAATTCTCAGACCCTCAGAGCAATGTAGTATTTAAATTACTACTAAAGCCCCATATTTACAATATGCAGATGACACTCGGACTGACCAGTGACAATCCCAAAGCCTGAGAAACATCATTGATACAGTCCAGCCGTTGGATAATAGTCACTATGAAGCCAGCTCCAAGTGGTACACATTAAGAACCATATACATGCCACATCCACTTGTCCACATTCCAGGTATCATAAACCAACTCACCCAGGGTCCATCCAAAAGGGTCGTAGGCAGTGCCAGATCTACCTTTTTGGAGCCCCTAGGCCAGTGATGGCGAACCTTTTTGAGCCCGAGTGCCCAAACCGCAATACATGCCAACTTTTTTTCCCTCTAAGTGCCAACACGGCAATTAAACCTGAATACTGAGTCTTAGACGAACAACGACAGGAACGCAGAACGCTGAAAATAAAACAAATGGCAGTTAGTGCGTGCCACGCAAATGGTGCTCAGAGGAGCAAAAGCCTCACATTATGTGGCAAACAGCATTGCCAGCCTTACAGTTGTATTCCACATCATTGTCTCTCCCTCCACTCTTGTCTCTCACTTTCTCACTCCCCCTTGTCTCTTACACCCTTCTCTCTCTCCCCTTCCCCCTTGTCTCTCCCCTGCCCCTTATGTCTCCCCTCCCCCCTTGTCTCTCCCCCACCCTTGTATCTCCCCTTCCCCCTTGTCTCTTCCCCCATTTTTCCCTCTCCCCCCACCCTCCTCTCTCGCCTCTTGTCTCTCCCCTCCAGCCTTGTCTCTTCCTTTCTCCCTTGTCTCCCCCCCCTTGGATCATACACCCTTCTCTCTCCCCTCCCCTTGTCTCTCCCCTTCCTCCTTGTCTCCCACCACCCCTGTATCTCCCCTTCTCCCTTGTCTCTTCCCTCCATCCTTCTCTCTCTCCAACCCTTATTTCTCCTCTCTTGTACCACTCACAATTGTCTCTGTTTTCTCCCTTGCCTCTACCCCCCCTTGTCTCTTTCCTTCCCTGTGTCTCTCCCTCCTCCTTTCTTTCCATTATCTACCTCTCCCTTTTGCCTCTCCCCTCTCTCTCACTCCTCCCTTCTCTCACTCTCCCTTCTCTACCTCTCCCTTTTGCATCTCCCTCTTCCTTTCTCTCTCCTCTCCCTTCCTCTCATGTGCCTCTACCTTCTCTCCCATCTCACTCTCTTACTTCTTCCTTTCCCTTCTGCCTCTCCCTATTTTCTTTCTCCCCATCCTCCCTTCTCTCTGCTCTCCTTTCTTCCTCCCTCCCTCCCTCTTTCTCTGCTTATCTCTACCCCCACCCTTGTCTCTCCTTGTACTTCACTATTGTCTCTCCCACCATTCACTCTCTCTCCCCCTTGTCTCTCCCCTTCCCATTGTCTCCCCCTTGTCTCTCCCCTTCCCCTTGTGTCTCCCATTACCCTTGTCTCTCCCCCTGGTCTCTCCCACCCTGCTCTCTCTACCCCCTTGTTTCACCCAACCTTGTCTCTCCCATTCTCCCTTGTCTCCCACACCCTTCTATCTCTCTCCCACACTTCTCTTTCCCATTCTCCACTGTCTTCCCCCTTCTCTCTCCCCTTCTCCCTTGTCTCCCCCACCCTTCTCTTTCCCCTCTTGTCTCTCCACTTCCCCTTGTCTCCCCCTTCTCCATTGTCTCTCCCCTTCTCCCTCCCCCTTGTCTCAACCCTCTTCTCTCTCCCCCTCTCCCTTGTCTCTCCCCTACCGCTTGTCTCTCCCCTGCCCCATAACTCTTACCTTCCCCTTGCCGCTCCCCCTGCGGATCTCGAGGTGAGTCTGTTCGCCTGCGCCGTGCACGCTAGCACAGCCCTTCCTTTTTTTAAGTGACGGGAGAGCGCTCAGGCGCTGTGTGCGCGCGATGAGCAGACCCAGCATGCTGCCGGCGACCTATGGCCGCGTGCCCACAATATGGGACTCCTGGTCAGTGATGGAGATAGAAAGAGGAGGGCCCAGTACAAAAAAATGGGCCCCCTTCCCATAACAACAACCCCCCAAAAGACCCTTAAATGCAAAAAAAAATAAAGAATTTCCCAGCAGGTGTGTATGACGTGGAATATACATAGATATACGTTACAACACACACCATATTTCTTAGAGACTTTAAACCTTCCCAGCCTTGTAATGTCAGCATTTACAGCCAAGACATCAAGCTCATGAGTTATAGGCTCAGGCGACGTTGTCTATTTTTATTTAAAGCGGCATGGAACACAAGTAGTAGGTAAAACTTGTTTAAACTTCATTGAAACTAACAGAGCTTATAAGTACATAAAATTATGTAGATACACAGATATATTCTATTCTACTGAATACATTTTTGTGCTCTGAGACCTTTGTTTGAAAAAAGAAAGCACGCTGTTAAACATTATCAAATACTCTCTTTCTGATGCAATACAATAATAACATTAGCTTCTATGTAAGCCAGGAACATGACAGCATGTAATGCTTTTTATATTTAGCCGAATCTGCATGAGTCATAGGCAGTGACAGAGCTACTGCTGGTACAGCTGGTGCAAAGCACCGGGGCCCAAAGTAGATAGCAGCCCTCTGCTACCGGCAGCCTGAAGTAAAGGGTGTCTCTAATTTATTATTGGAGAGGGAGATCTAAGGGTAATCTTATCCGCAATATATATGCTTTGCTGTTCATTGGCTCTACTGCTGGTGCAGTAGGTGCAAAGCACCTGGACCCACAACAGAATAGGGACTCTATGCTCTCTGCAATGGCTTGGAGTAAATAGAGACTCTTAATTTATTAGGGGATTGGGGGCTGATAACTATTTTTAGAGAAAAGTGATCTGATGACCTTTTGTATGATCTCTTACATATGTTTTGGGCTTTTTAAAGGCACCTATTTGGTAGAGATCCCTGGTGGTACAGTGGTTAGGATCCGGTGCTTTCACCACTGCAATCTGGGTTCAATCCCAGTCAGGCAACCAAGAGGTCACACCACCCTGAAACTAAGCAGTGTTGGGCCTGGTCAGTACTTGGATGGGAGACCAACAAGAAATACCAGGAGCTGTACGACCCACTGGAGAAGGAACTGGCAACTCACTCTCTGCCATGAAAACCAAGTGGCTCAACATGATGTGTTACAGTCAATGAGGTCACAGAGAGTTGGACATGACTGAACAACACACATTTGATGTATAGAAAGGTTTTCAAGGGGACTACAAATTATTTTGCACCCAGGCCGCCCATTAACTAGCCTCTGGTTTTAGGTAATTGCCTGCTTAACTGCGTTCTGCCTGTAGCTTGAGGGGAGTATTATAATACTGTGTATTTCTCTTCCAAGTTCTATTGCCAAGCGATTATTTATAGTTCCATTCTTTCAACCAAATTGAATAGAGCATTATCTGAATTCAGGAGGTTACTAGTCCTGTAAGGAATTAAGTCAACATGTCTCTTGCCTTTAAAGCACAACTGAACACAGCAGATCTGTATTTACTTAGCTTACACTTGTTCATAAGAGCGTAACACAAATACTTTATCTCAGCCTCTCATTGGCTGCTCCTGGAGTGCTATTGGCATTAATGTGAGCTGGGCTTTCAGCATCACATATAATAGTTGTCAAACTGCGAGAACGAAATTTAACTCGATTTAGACAATTTTCGCCAATCGAAAATCGCCTAAGCGAGGAAAAAAATGGCCGCCGAAATAAATGAAAACAAGGTTACACGAACCTGGACCGCGCAAAACTCTGCTAAACGCGTAACACTTTGCACATCACACTACGACCTACAAAATACACTATTACAAAAGCCGGAAAATGCTCACGAAACGCGTACCACATTAATAAAATTACGACTATACAATGCCGCTTACACAATAAACCAACGGCTTTACCTCGCGCACGCAGCCTATTTATACTGCACACTTGGAACATTCATTACACTTTATAAGCAGGGCACCAACACTCACAAAGTATATTCTATGCAGACGCAAAATACAAACAGATTGTTAGCTCTTCAGCCTATTGCTCGCTGCATATATCAGTTACAAATAATTTAAGTATATGAATTTATTTAATAAATCATTAATTATTACTTATTTACATATACATATAAATATATCTCTCTCTCAGAGGAACAAAAGTACACGACAGGAGAGGCTCGCAATGAGCGCCGAAGGTCCTCAAAGTATGTCAAAAAGCATTCCCATGGCTTCAAATTTTATTGCCCCGTCATTTTTGACAGGCAAGTCGCTAGTAAGTCATAAAGACTATATTGGCTATCTGTCAGGGCTCTGGGCTGTATTACTTGGGAGAAGTCTTCAGCCAAATCAAATTATGGGACGTACTAAAGACAAATTGCTAGGACGCTTATCTGTAATTTCATGGCTAGTTGGGTTTTTCTTCTATTATAGGAATGTATCCCGGCATGCCAGCTTATAGGATCTATAGCTCCCCTATTATAGGAATGTATCCCAGCATGCCAGCTTATAGGATCTATAGCTCCGCTATTATAGGAATGTATCCCGGCATGCCAGCTTATAGGATCTATAGCTCCCCTATTATAGGAATGTGTCCCAGCATGCCAGATTATAGGATCTATAGCTCCCCTATTATAGGAATGTATCCCAGCATGCCAGCTTATAGGATCTATAGCTCCCCTATTATAGGTATGTGTCCCAGCATGCCAGCTTATAGGATCTATAGCTCCCCTATTATAGGTATGTGTCCCACCATGCACGCTTATAGGATCTATAGCTCCCCTATTATAGGAATGTGTCGCAGCATGGCAGCTTATAGGATCTATAGCTCCCCTATTATAGGAATGTATCCAAGCATGCCATCATATAGGATCTATAGCTCCCCTATTATAGGAATGTATCCCCGCATGCACGCTTATAGGATCTATAGCTCCCCTATTATAGGAATGTATCCAAGCATGCCATCATATAGGATCTATAGCTCCCCTATTATAGGAATGTATCCCCGCATGCCAGCTTATAGGATCTATAGCTCCCCTATTATAGGAATATACCCCAGCATGCCAGCTTATAGGATCTATAGCTCCCCTATTATAGGAATATACCCCAGCATGCCAGCTTATAGGATCTATAGCTCCCCTATTATAGGAATGTATCTCAGCATGCCAGCTTATAGGATCTATAGCTCCCCTATTATAGGAATGTGTCCCAGCATGCCAGCTTATAGGATCTATAGCTCCCTTATTATAGGAATGTATCCCAGCATGCCAGCTTATAGGATCTATAGCTCCCCTATTATAGGTATGTGTCCCAGCATGCCAGCTTACAGGATCTATAGCTCCCCTATTATAGGAATGTGTCCCAGCATGCCAGCTTATAGGATCTATAGCTCCCCTATTATAGGAATGTATCCCAGCATGCCAGCTTATAGGATCTATAGCTCCCCTATTATAGGAATATATCCCAGCATGCCAGCTTATAGGATCTATAGCTCCCCTATTATAGGAATGTATCCCAGCATGCCATCATATAGGATCTATAGCTCCCTTATTATAGGAATGTATCCCGGCATGCCAGCTTATAGGATCTATAGCTCCCCTATTATAGGAATGTATCCCGGCATGCCAGCTTATAGGATCTATAGCTCCCCTATTATAGGAATGTGTCCCAGCATGCCAGCTTATAGAATCTATAGCTCCCTTATTATAGGAATGTATCCCAGCATGCCAGCTTATAGGATCTATAGCTCCCCTATTATAGGAATGTGTCCCAGCATGCCAGCTTATAGAATCTATAGCTCCCTTATTATAGGAATGTATCCCAGCATGCCAGCTTATAGGATCTATAGCTCCCCTATTATAGGAATGTATCCCGGCATGCCAGCTTATAGGATCTATAGCTCCCTTATTATAGGAATGTATCCCAGCATGCCAGCTTATAGGATCTATAGCTCCCCTATTATAGGAATGTATCCCAGCATGCCAGCTTATAGGATCTATAGCTCCCTTATTATAGGAATGTATCCCAGCATGCCAGCTTATAGGATCTATAGCTCCCCTATTATAGGAATGTATCCCGGCATGCCAGCTTATAGGATCTATAGCTCCCTTATTATAGGAATGTATCCCAGCATGCCAGCTTATAGGATCTATAGCTCCCTTATTATAGGCATGTATCCCAGCATGCCAGCTTATAGGATCTATAGCTCCCCTATTATAGGAATGTATCCCAGCATGCCAGCTTATAGGATCTATAGCTCCCTTATTATAGGAATGTATCCTAGCATGCCAGCTTATAGGATCTATAGCTCCCTATTATAGGAATGTGTCCCAGCATGCCAGCTTATAGGATCTATAGCTCCCTATTAAAGGAATGTATCCCAGCATGCCAGCTTATAGGATCTATAGCTCCCTTATTATAGGAATGTATCCCAGCATGCCAGCTTATAGGATCTATAGCTCCCCTATTATAGGAATGTATCCCGGCATGCCAGCTTATAGGATCTATAGCTCCCTTATTATAGGAATGTATCCCAGCATGCCAGCTTATAGGATCTATAGCTCCCTTATTATAGGAATATATCCCAGCATGCCAGCTTATAGGATCTATAGCTCCCCTATTATAGGAGTGTATCCCAGCATGCCAGCATATAGGATCTATAGCTCCCCTATTATAGGTATGTATCCCAGCATGCCAGCTTATAGGATCTATAGCTCCCTTATTATAGGAATGTATCCCAGCATGCACGCTTATAGGATCTATAGCTCCCCTATTATAGGAATGTATCCCAGCATGCACGCTTATAGGATCTATAGCTCCCCTATTATAGGAATGTGTCCCAGCATGCCAGCTTATAGGATCTATAGCTCCCCTAATATAGGAATGTATCCCAGCATGCCAGCTTATAGGATCTATAGCTCCCTTATTATAGGAATGTGTCCCAGCATGCCAGCTTATAGGATCTATAGCTCCCCTATTATGGGAATGTGTCCCAGCATGCCAGCTTATAGGATCTATAGCTCCCTTATTATAGGAATGTATCCCAGCATGCAAGCTTAAAGGATCTATAGCTCCCCTATTATAGGAGTGTGTCCCAGCATGCCATCATATAGGATCTATAGCTCCCCTATTATAGGAATGTGTCCCAGCATGCCAGCTTATAGGATCTATAGCTCCCTTATTATAGGAATGTATCCCAGCATGCACGCTTATAGGATCTATAGCTCCCTATTATAGGAATGTATCCCAGCATGCACGCTTATAGGATCTATAGCTCCCCTATTATAGGAATATACCCCAGCATGCCAGCTTATAGGATCTATAGCTCCCCTATTATAGGAATGTATCTCAGCATGCCAGCTTATAGGATCTATAGCTCCCCTATTATAGGAATATATCCCAGCATGCCAGCTTATAGGATCTATAGCTCCCCTATTATAGGAATGTATCCCAGCATGCCATCATATAGGATCTATAGCTCCCTTATTATAGGAATGTATCCCGGCATGCCAGCTTATAGGATCTATAGCTCCCCTATTATAGGAATGTATCCCGGCATGCCAGCTTATAGGATCTATAGCTCCCCTATTATAGGAATGTATCTCAGCATGCCAGCTTATAGGATCTATAGCTCCCCTATTATAGGAATGTATCCCAGCATGCACGCTTATAGGATCTATAGCTCCCCTATTATAGTAATGTATCCCAGCATGCCAGCTTATCGGATCTATAGCTCCCCTATTATAGGTATGTGTCCCAGCATGCACGCTTATAGGATCTATAGCTCCCCTATTATAGGAATGTATCCCAGCATGCCAGCTTATAGGATCTAAAGCTCCCTTATTATAGGAATGTATCCCAGCATGCCAGCTTATAGGATCTATAGCTCCCCTATTATAGGAATGTATCCCAGCATGCCAGCTTATAGGATCTATAGCTCCCTTATTATAGAAATGTATCCCGGCATGCCAGCTTATAGGATCTATAGCTCCCCTATTATAGGTATGTGTCCCAGCATGCCAGCTTATAGGATCTATAGCTCCCCTATTATAGGAATGTATCCCAGCATGCCAGCTTATAGGATCTATAGCTCCCCTATTATAGGAATGTATCCCAGCATGCCAGCTTATAGGATCTATAGCTCCCCTATTATAGGAATGTATCCCAGCATGCACGCTTATAGGATCTATAGCTCCCTTATTATAGGAATGTATCCCAGCATGCCAGCTTATAGGATCTATAGCTCCCCTATTATAGGAATGTATCCCAGCATGCCAGCTTATAGGATCTATAGCTCCCTTATTATAGGAATGTATCCCAGCATGCCAGCTTATAGGATCTATAGCTCCCCTATTATAGGAATGTCTCCCAGCATGCCAGCTTATAGGATCTATAGCTCCCCTATTATAGGAATGTGTCCCAGCATGCCAGCTTATAGGATCTATAGCTCCCCTATTATAGGAATGTATCCCAGCATGCCAGCTTATAGGATCTATAGCTCCCTTATTATAGGAATGTATCCCGGCATGCCAGCTTATAGGATCTATAGCTCCCCTATTATAGGAATGTATCCCAGCATGCCAGCTTATAGGATCTATAGCTCCCCTATTATAGGAATGTATCCCGGCATGCACGCTTATAGGATCTATAGCTCCCCTATTATAGGAATGTATCCCAGCATGCCAGCTTATAGGATCTATAGCTCCCCTATTATAGGAATGTATCCCAGCATGCCAGCTTATAGGATCTATAGCTCCCCTATTATAGGAATGTGTCCCAGCATGCCAGCTTATAGGATCTATAGCTCCCCTATTATAGGAATGTATCCCAGCATGCCAGCTTATAAGATCTATAGCTCCCCTATTATAGGGATGTATCCCAGCATGCCAGCTTATAAGATCTATAGCTCCCCTATTATAGGGATGTATCCCAGCATGCCAGCTTATAGGATCTATAGCTCCCCTATTATAGGAATGTGTCCCAGCATGCCAGCTTATAGGATCTATAGCTCCCTTATTATAGGAATGTGTCCCAGCATGCCAGCTTCTAGGATCTATAGCTCCCCTATTATAGGAATGTATCCCAGCATGCCAGCTTATAGGATCTATAGCTCCCCTATTATAGGAATGTATCCCAGCATGCCAGCTTATAGGATCTATAGCTCCCCTATTATAGGAATGTATCCCAGCATGCCAGCTTATAGGATCTATAGCTCCCCTATTATAGGAATATATCCCAGCATGCCAGCTTATAAGATCTATAGCTCCCCTAATTTAGGGATGTATGCCGGCAAGCCAGCTTATAGGATCTATAGCTCCCCTATTATAGGAATATATCCCAGCATGCCAGCTTATAGGATCTATAGCTCCCCTATTATAGGAATGTATCCCAGCATGCCAGCTTATAGGATCTATAGCTCCCCTATTATAGGAATGTATCCCAGCATGCCAGCTTATAGGATCTATAGCTCCCCTATTATAGGGATGTATCCCGGCATGCCAGCTTATAGGATCTATAGCTCCCTTATTATAGGAATGTATCCCAGCATGCACGCTTATAGGATCTATAGCTCCCCTATTATAGGAATGTATCCCAGCATGCCAGCTTATAGAATCTATAGCTCCCACATTATAGGAATGTGTCCCAGCATGCCAGCTTATAGGATCTATAGCTCCCCTATTATAGGAATGTATCCCAGCATGCCAGCTTATAGGATCTATAGCTCCCTTATTATAGGAATGTGTCCCAGCATGCCAGCTTATAGGATCTTTAGCTCCCCTATTATAGGAATGTATCCCAGCATGCCAGATTATAGGATCTATAGCTCCCTTATTATAGGAATGTATCCCAGCATGCCAGCTTATAGGATCTACAGCTCCCCTATTATAGGAATGTGTCCCAGCATGCCAGCTTATAGGATCTATAGCTCCCCTATTATAGGAATGTATCCCAGCATGCCAGCTTATAGGATCTATAACTCCCCTATTATAAGAATATATCCCAGCATGCCAGCATATAGGAACTATAGCTCCCTTATTATAGGAATGTATCCCAGCATGCCAGCTTATAGGATCTATAGCTCCCCTATTATAGGAATGTGTCCCAGCATGCCAGCTTATAGGATCTATAGCTCCCCTATTATAGGAATGTATCCCAGCATGCCAGCTTATAGGATCTATAGCTCCCCTATTATAGGAATGTGTCCCAGCATGCCAGCTTATAGGATCTATAACTCCCCTATTATAAGAATATATCCCAGCATGCACGCTTATAGGATCTATAGCTCC
Organism: Discoglossus pictus; assembly: GCA_027410445.1. NCBI lineage: Eukaryota > Metazoa > Chordata > Amphibia > Anura > Alytidae > Discoglossus > Discoglossus pictus. The sequence goes on along the minus strand of CM050166.1, from coordinate 424,888,448 downwards.
CCTATTATAGGAATGTATCCCAGCATGCCAGCTTATAGGATCTATAGCTCCCCTATTATAGGAATGTATCCCAGCATGCCAGCTTATTGGATCTTTAGCTCCCCTATTACAGGAATGTATCCCAGCATGCCAGCTTATAGGATCTATAAATCCCCTATTATAGGAACGTGTCCCAGCATGCCAGCTTATAGGATCTATAGCTCCCTTATTATAGGAATGTATCCCAGCATGCACGCTTATAGGACCTATAGCTTCCTTATTATAGGAATGTATCCCAGCATGCCAGCTTATAGGATCTATAGCTTCCTTATTATAGGAATGTGTCCCAGCATGCCAGCTTATAGGATCTATAGCTCCCCTATTATAGGAATGTATCCCAGCATGCCAGCTTATAGGATCTATAGCTCCCTTATTATAGGAATGTATCCCAGCATGCCAGCTTATAGGATCTATAGCTCCCTTATTATAGGAATGTATCCCGGCATGCCAGCTTATTGGATCTATAGCTCCCTTATTATAGGAATGTATCCCAGCATGCCAGCTTATAGGATCTATAGCTCCCCTATTATAGGAATGTATCCCAGCATGCCAGCATATAGGATCTATAGCTCCCCTATTATAGGAATGTATCCCAGCATGCCAGCTTATAGGATCTATAGCTTCCTTATTATAGGAATGTGTCCCAGCATGCCAGCTTATAGGATCTATAGCTCCCCTATTATAGGAATGTATCCCAGCATGCCAGCTTATAGGATCTATAGCTCCCTTATTATAGGAATGTATCCCAGCATGCCAGCTTATAGGATCTATAGCTCCCTTATTATAGGAATGTGTCCCAGCATGCCAGCTTATCGGATCTATAGCTCCCCTATTATAGGTATGTGTCCCAGCATGCACGCTTATAGGATCTATAGCTCCCCTATTATAGGAATGTATCCCAGCATGCCAGCATATAGGATCTATAGCTCCCCTATTATAGGAATGTATCCCAGCATGCCAGCTTATAGGATCTATAGCTCCCCTATTATAGGAATGTATCCCGGCATGCCAGCTTATAGGATCTATAGCTCCCCTATTATAGGAATGTATCCCAGCATGCCAGCTTATAGGATCTATAGCTCCCCTATTATAGGAATGTATCCCGGCATGCCAGCTTATAGGATCTATAGCTCCCCTATTATAGGAATGTATCCCAGCATGCCAGCTTATAGGATCTATAGCTCCCCTATTATAGGAATGTGTCCCAGCATGCACGCTTATAGGATCTATAGCTCCCCTATTATAGGAATGTGTCCCGGCATGCCAGCTTATAGGATCTATAGCTCCCCTATTATAGGAATGTGTCCCAGCATGCACGCTTATAGGATCTATAGCTCCCTTATTATAGGAATGTATCCCAGCATGCCAGCTTATAGGATCTATAGCTCCCTATTATAGGAATGTATCCCAGCATGCCAGCTTATAGGATATATAGCTCCCCTATTATAGGAATGTATCCCAGCATGCCAGCTTATAGGATCTATAGCTCCCCTCTTATAGGAACGTGTCACAGCATGCCAGCTTATAGGATCTATAGCTCCCCTATTATAGGAATGTATCCCAGCATGCCAGCTTATAGGACCTATAGCTCCCCTATTATAGGAATGTATCCCAGCATGCCAGCTTATAGGACATATAGCTCCCCTCTTATAGGAACGTGTCACAGCATGCCAGCTTATAGGACCTATAACTCCCCTATTATAGGAATGTGTCCCAGCATGCACGCTTATAGGATCTATAGCTCCCCTATTATAGGAATATACCCCAGCATGCCAGCTTATAGGATCTATAGCTCCCCTATTATAGGAATGTATCCCAGCATGCCAGCTTATAGGATCTATAGCTCCCCTATTATAGGAATGTATCCCAGCATGCCAGCTTATAGGATCTATAGCTCCACTATTATAGGAATGTATCCCAGCATGCCAGCTTATAGGATCTATAGCTCCCCTATTATAGGAATGTATCCCGGCATGCCAGCTTATAGGATCTATAGCTCCCCTATTATAGGAATGTATCCCAGCATGCCAGCTTATAGGATCTATAGCTCCCCTATTATAGGAATGTATCCCAGCATGCCAGCTTATAGGATCTAAAGCTCCTCTATAATAGGAATGTATCACAGCATGCACGCTTATAGGATCTATAGCTCCCTTATTATAGGAATGTATCCCAGCATGCCAGCTTATAGGATCTATAGCTCCCCTATTATAGGAATGTGTCCCAGCATGCCAGCTTATAGGATCTATAGCTCCCCTATTATAGGAATGTGTCCCAGCATGCCAGCTTATAGGATCTATAACTCCCCTATTATAGGAATGTATCCCAGCATGCACGCTTATAGGATCTATAGCTCCCTTATTATAGGAATGTGTCCCAGCATGCATGCTTATAGAATCTATAGCTCCCCTATTATAGGAATGTGTCGCAGCATGCCAGCTTATAGGATCTATAAATCCCCTATTATAGGAATGTATCCCAGCATGCCAGCTTATAGGATCTATAGCTCCCCTATTATAGGAATGTATCCCAGCATGACAGCTTATAGGATCTATAGCTCCCTTATTATAGGAATGTGTCCCAGCATGCCAGCTTATAGGATCTATAGCTCCCCTATTATAGGAATGTATCCCAGCATGCACGCTTATAGGATCTATAGCTCCCCTATTATAGGAATGTATCCCAGCATGCCAGCTTAAAGGATCTTTATCTCCCCTATTATAGGAGTGTATCCCAACATGCCAGCTTATAGGATCTATAGCTCCCCTATTATAGGAATGTATCCCAGCATGCCAGCTTATAGGATCTATAGCTCACCTATTATAGGAATGTATCCCAGCATGCCAGCTTATAGGATCTATAGCTCCCCTATTATAGGAATGTATCCCAGCATGCCAGCTTATAGGATCTATAGCTTCCTATTATAGGAATGTGTCCCAGCATGCCAGCTTATAGGATCTATAGCTCCCCTATTATAGGAATGTATCCCAGCATGCCAGCTTATAGGATCTATAGCTCCCCTATTATAGGGATGTATCCCAGCATGCCAGCTTATAGGATCTATAGCTCCCCTATTATAGGAATGTATCCCAGCATGCCAGTGTGTAAGTGCGGCGTGTGCATAGTTTATACATATACATTAAACAGTGAGGACCATAAAATATCCTCAGCTCGGCAGGACGGAGACTTAAGGAAAAGTTTATAAGAGTTGAACACCCTGCAGGTTTATGAGAAGCCTTGTGAGTTATGTTACCCACCGGCCTATACAAACTGGTTGTTAGACATGAACCTTTGTTCAGAATTGGAAACACCGAAAATACATTTGATTGCAGATATGAACCAAATAGGCCGATTTATTCTGTCAATTGTATCTACTATTGGCTTATTTAAAGGGATATGGAAGCTTTCTGTATTTAATATATTGTCTGGATATAATATGCCTACGTATCTATTTACTTTTATTAGGAAGTGCTTGGAAGCTCTGTTTTTACAGGATAAAATAAAAACAAATGATCTATCCTGTTATGGTGTCTGCACAGGTCCACCGCTGCAGTGCGGCCTCCAACCTCGAGATGGCGCTGTCGATATCTTGCCGCGCTGCCGAAATGTGAGCATCCGCTAGATGGCGCTGATATTCTGGTGACATATCATAGAGTCAAGGCTTAGGTAAACTGTTAGGGTTAGGGTGAGGCTTACGGTTAGTTTAAGAGTTAGGCTACCATTCTAAGCTTAGAACTTCTCTCACATATCGGCAGCGCTGCAAACTATCGCCAGCACCATCTAGCGGTTGGAGGCCGCACTGCAGCGGTGGACCTGTGCACCAGCAGACACCATAACAGGATAGATCCTAATTATGCTCTTAGTTATGGATTTTAATATATATATATATATAGTAATTTAATTGTGCAGTATTTGACCCTGCCACTTTAAATGGAAGCCTGTTGCACGTATCTGTGATCATTCCTGTAAAGTAGGACTTTCTATCATTGCCACTAAATCTTCCACCTTTCAACTTTAACTCAGGACCTCTTATTCATTCCATCATCTTGATCTTAAACGTTATTAACTTATTTGATGTAGCATAACGCCCCTGTCTCCTCTAATCTATGTATTCAGGTCATGAAGTGTTTTATACCAAGTTTGTCTTTTATACCATGAACCATTTTAGTTCCTGAATATCCTTTTGGAGATACGTTTGGAGATGACGCCTAACTAGGGATCTATAAGGTGACTTTTTTTTGTGTCATGCAGTTGTTTCCGACTCTCTGTGACGTCACGAACCGTAACACACCAGGCACTTCTTTATGTTTATGGTCATGCTGATCGACTTGATATTCATGCCAGAGATACTGTACTGGGTTGCCAGTTCCTTCTCCAGTGGCCACAGCATATAGCTCCTGTTATTCCTAGGTGGTCTCCCATCCAAGTACTGACCACTCACAACCCTGCTCAGCGTCAGGGCGGTGTGACGTCTTGGTTTCCTGTCTGGAATCAAACCCAAGTCGCAATGGTGACAGCACCGAATCCTAACCACTGGACCACCATGGAAACCTTATTAGGTGACATTAGTGTCTCTTTTTCTCCTGCTAATTCCTCTCCCAATACCACACATTATTCTACTTGCTTTTTCCACAGTTTTGTTGTATTGTTTGCCATTTTCATGCAATATAATAATGTCCAAGTCCCTTTCCCTGCTGATGCCATCATCAAATTACTATTAAATCTATATTTTATTTAGGGGTTTTGTGTCTTAAAAAATATATGGAAGGATCCTGGATTAGGTATATAATATCCTTGTGTATCTCCTTTATATACTTTATTTTATTACTGCTAAAAATCAAACAAATAGTCCCTATGTGGGTCTGCCCTCTGCAGCTCACAAAGACACAGACTCTGCTGTACTTGCTGTGCTGTGTTTCATACTAACCAATCAGTGACCATCTCTCAGCAACACACTGCTGAGACGTGGTGCCAGATAGGCTAGGACACTACAGTGCATGTCAAGCCTATACAGGGACTATTTGTATGATTTAAGGTAGTAAAATCAGGTCTTATAAGCACTTCGTAATAAAGCAATGTACAAACAATAACTAAATACACAACATTATTACATACCTAGTAAAATCCGGAAACCATCCATATCCCTTTACGTGTACAATTTTTTTTTGTATTTTATTTATAAGCTTTGGGGCCTCATTCAATTGTGATTTTGCCAATTGTATAGGGCTCTATATAAGCACAGAGCATTTTTTTAGTCAGTGAACTTCTATCTAAAAGTAAGGTTTTCACTAACTAAAAACTTCTGTAAAAAAAATATGCTATGTGCTTAAATAGAGCCCTATTCAATTGGCCAAAACGCAATTGAATGAGGCCCTTGGGCTTTAGATCCCACATACCTGACCATTGCTCTAGTTTTATTAAATCATTATTAGACATTTTATTTACATCTCCTGTAATATCCACCACATTATGTATTAAACCTAACCCCAGAGCCATCATCATAGTATGGATACAACATTGTATGTCACTGGGGCTCCATTACCATATAAACACTCAGAGAAAGACATTCCTCCACCAAACAAATACCAACATGTTTAGGAAAAAAATGCTATTTTTATCTGAATTTATTTTACAATCCAGTGTTATTTTGTTATTTGCCCACAAATTGGAGGCAGGCTGTTACCCCTCAAGTCTTTATAACATTACTCTGACCTAGCCAAGGTGGCTTTAAACATTTGGCACTAGTAATAGCATTTTGACAGAGAATGTGAAACAAAGACCAGACAAGCTGTTGTAAAATGCCCATTCAGCCAAACAGATCCTGCACTGAATGTATCACAAACTGTCAATATGAGATACCGAGATGAGGTAATAAGCGGGGGTGGAGGCAACCAGGAGGACAAGGCAATGAGGTTTAAATAAGAAAATTAATTTTGTATAATACAAAGTTGTTTATCTTATATTGTACTACAAAGTTGCATATATTTACCTATATACCTAATTGTCCAGCCTATTGATCTATCATTTAATTTATCAAATTATCTATTGATCTATCCATATCTATCTATCATCTATCTCAGTCTCTATCTATCTATCTATCTATCTATCTATCTGTCTGTCTATCTATCTATCTATCTATCATTTTATTTACCAATTTATCTATTGATCTATCCACATAACTATACATATCTGCTTATCTATCATCTATTAATCTATAGTTTTATTTATCTATCTATCTATCCCTCTATCTATCTATCTATCTATCTATCTATCTATCTATCTATCTATCATTCTATCTATCTGTCTATCTGTCTATCATTCTATCTATATATCAGTTTCGTTACATCTATCTATCTATCTATCTATCTATCTATCTATCTATCTATCTATCTATCTATCTATCTATCTATCTATCATTCTATCTATCTATCAGTTTCGTTACATCTATCTATCTATCTCTCTCTATCCATCTATCTATCTATCTATCTATCTATCTATCTATCTATCAGTCTTGTTACATCTATCTCTCTCTCTCTCTCTCTCTCTCTCTATCTCTCTCTCTCTCTATCTATCTATCTATCTATCTCTCTCTCTCTCTCTCTCTCTCTCTATCTATCTATATATCCATCTCTCTCTCTCTCTATCTATCTCACAGTATATGTATAAGAGAGTTGTTCTCTTCCCTTCTTTCAGTCCAGCCATGACATGTCAGCCTTCCTACCTGTTCCTATTCTCTAAGGTAACCCCCATCAGTGACAGATGTAATTATTGTGACCCTGTGACCCTGTCATGTGACTATACAAGCTTTGGCATTAGCTGCAATGGATAAAATGCTCTAAATTCTGTTGAAGATAATAATTCAAAATAGCTAAGAAAATCATGGTGAGCTCCATTGATAATATTGGTGTTTTAGCTTAGTCATGAAGGAACCAAACATAATGAATTCTAAGAAGTGATAGCATCAGTTACTAAGGAGGCTCCTATCTGCCCTGTGCCCCATCAGGCTCTGCGCATGATAGATAACCTTGCTGACACTTGTACTGGACAGCAGGCTCTGAGCAGATAATATTGTCATCAGGTTCCATCTAGAGCTAAATGAAAATGTAAAACAACTGCCTGGGAGATATATCATTGCACTGCTCCAACTGCAGAAAAATACAAACTACTCCACTGGAAGTCTTGTTTACTTTAATATATTATTTATTTACAAACAATCTCCAGCTCACAAAGCCTCATGGAACGTTGTGATTCTAACAACAATCGGACGTTCTAACCACGTGATACAAACAGTTACAAGTCATTCCAATACAGTGTAAGGAGCTGGGGTCCCCCTAATAGGGGTAATTAGGGTGGTCAGGAGATAATGAGCAGGGAAATAAGGTTGTCTTGTACATACTTCTAAAAAGCATTAATTTGTCCCACAGATACATATTATATAAAGCAGGTTAAAAGATGATATACACTGTATTGCATTCAGATTATTGCATTCAGAGATACAAATATACTGATTTGTCCCATAGATACATATTATATTAATTTGTCCCACAGATACATATTATATGAAGCAGGTTAATAGATGATATACACTGTATTGCATTCAGATTATTGCATTCAGAGATACAAATATACTGATTTGTCCCATAGATACATATTATATTAATTTGTCCCACAGATACATATTATATGAAGCAGGTTAATAGATGATATACACTGTATTGCATTCAGATTATTGCATTCAGAGATACTATTATATTAATGTGTCCCACAGATACATATTATATTTATTTTTCCCACAGATACATATTATATTTATTTTTCCCACAGATACATATTATATAAAGCAGGTTAATAGGTGATATACACTGTATTGCATTCAGATTATTGCATTCAGAGATACTATTATATGGATTTGTACCACCGATACATATTATATGAAGCAGGTTAAGAGATATACACTGCAACGCATTCAGATAATTGCATTCAGGGATACTATTATACTGATTTGTCCCATAGATACATAATATATTAATTTGTCCCACAGATACATATTATATTTATTTTTCCCACAGATACATATTATATGAAGCAGGTTAATAGATGATATACACTGTATTGCATTCAGATTATTGCATTCAGAGATACTATTATATTAATTTGTCCCAAAGAAACATATTATATTAATTTGTCCCACAGATACATATTATATGAAGCAGGTTAAGAGACATACAATGTATCCAATTCAGATAACTGCATTCAGTAATAATATTATATTAATTTGTCCCACAGATACATATATTTTATTAATTTGTCCCATATATACATATTATATTAAGTAAATATACAATGTATCACATTCAGAGATACTATTATATCCAATTGTCCATTTTTTACGTAATATACAAAGCAGGTTAAGACATATAAAAGATATCACATTCATATAATTGTGTTCAGAGATACTTTTATATTAATTGAATTCAGTTATAAACACAGTGTATACAGAAATATCAAATGCACTGTGTAGATTGAGAGTCTTTACATGCACTTTGTAAACTGAGTTATTAAATGCACTTTGTACAGTCATATTGTGCATTCAGAGGTATAAATCCCTTATTTACATTCACAGGTGGCAATGTGTTATGTGAAAGGGAAACACATTTAATGTCAGTGAGTCATATCACAAATGTTCGTCTGACAAAGACAACTAGGAAGCACATATGATACAACTACCTATTACTATGAAGCACATATGATACAACTACCTATTACTATGAAGCACATATGATACAACTACCTATGACTAGGGAACACATATGATACAACTACCTATTACTATGAAGCACATATGATACAACTACCTATGACTAGGAAACACATATGATACAGCTACCTATTACTATGAAGCACATATGATACAACTACCCATAACTATGAAACACATATGATACAACTACCTATGACTTGGAAGCACATATGATACAACTACCTATGACTAGGAAGCACATGTGATACAGCTACCTATGACTAGGAAGCACATGTGATACAACTACCTATGACTAGGAAGCACATGTGATACAGCTACCTATGACTAGGAAGCACATATGATACAACTACCTATGACTATGAAGCACATATGATACAACTACCTATGACTAGGGAGCACATATGATACAACTACCTATGACTAGGAAGCACATGTGATACAACTATCCATGACTAGGAAGCACATATGATACAACTACCTATGACGAGGACACATATGATACAACTACCCATGACTAGGAAGCACATATGATACAACTACCCATAACTATGAAACACATATGATACAACTACCCATGACTAGGAAGCACATATGATACAACTACCTATGACTAGGACACATATGATACAACTACCTATGACTAGGAAGCACATATGATACAACTACCTATGACTAGGACACATATGATACAACTACCTATGACTAGGAAGCACATATGATATAACTACCCATGACTAGGAAGCACATATGATACAACTACCTATGACTTGGAAGCACATATGATACAACTACCTATGACTAGGAAGCACATATGATACAACTACCTATGACTAGGAAGCACATATGATACAACTACCTATGACTTGGAAGCACATATGATACAACTACCTATGACTAGGAAGCACATATGATACAACTACCTATGACTAGGACACATGGAAGCAGAAATGCCACCTCTCCTTTAAGGTATACATTAACTTATCTATACATTGGAGTTTAGGAAAGACAAGTCTCTGTGTAGTAGTAATGCAAACACAGAATACATATGCTAACATATTAAAGACACACAAATGAATAAGGAGAAAGGATCTTACTGCAATAAAGTGAAAAAAAACAGGTACTTACTGAGGAGATCAGAAAAAAGCCCAATAGAAATATGCTCTGTGTCATATACCCCATGGCTGATACAGCTGTCTTGTCCAATACTTTACTCCTTGGAAGATTCCTGAGCTTTTATTGTGCTGTATTTTTCATTGGGTGGCTGATTACCACCTCTGCTGGTCTCAGGTGCAATGTAAATCTACCACTGGATGTTAAAGATAGAGATCTTCACTTTTTAATTGCAGATCACAAAAAGCCACCAGAACAAGCACAGTCCATACAGGGTATCCCAGAGCAGTCAGCACTGCACCCTCTGCTCACTCAGTCTCTCCATTGCTTTGCACTTTCATTAAGAAAGTCTAAGAAGGCACAGTCAGGGGACCAATCCATGGTCAGGAGCAGCAGCCAATCAGGTGAGGGCAGGGGTGGGTATTTGGGGAGGTCTCAGCAGGCTGCTGTATGAGAGCTGCACACACAGCAGTGTAAGGGAAGGCTGCAGGTACAGGAGATGTGTACTTAACCTTTATAAAAGAGCAGCCTGGGGACAGCCTAAAGCAAAGGATGGGACTGGGGTCTAACAGCCTGCAGCAAGGGATGGGACTGGGGTCTAACAGCCTGCAGCAAAGGATGGGACTGGGGTCTAACAGCCTGCAGCAAAGGAAGGGACTGGGGTCTAACAGCCTGCAGCAAAGGAAGGGACTGGGGTCTAACAGTCTGCAGCAAGGGATGGGACTGGGGTCTAACAACCTGCAGCAAAGGACGGGACTGGGGTCTAACAGCCTGAAGCAAGGGACGGGACTGGGGTCTAACAGCCTGCAGCAAAGGACGGGACTGGGGTCTAACAGCCTGAAGCAAGGGACGGGACTGGGGTCTAACAGCCTGCAGCAGAGGACGGGACTGGGGTCTAACAGCCTGCAGCAGAGGACGGGACTGGGGTCTAACAGCCTGCAGCAAGGGATGGGACTGGGGTCTAACAGCCTGCAGCAAGGGATGGGACTGGGGTCTAACAGCCTGCAGCAAGGGATGGGACTGGGGTCTAACAGCCTGCAGCAAGGGACGGGACTGGGGTCTAACAGCCTGCAGCAGAGGACGGGACTGGGGTCTAACAGCCTGCAGCAGAGGACGGGACTGGGGTCTAACAGCCTGCAGCAAGGGATGGGACTGGGGTCTAACAGCCTGCAGCAAGGGATGGGACTGGGGTCTAACAGCCTGCAGCAAGGGATGGGACTGGGGTCTAACAGCCTGCAGCAAGGGATGGGACTGGGGTCTAACAGCCTGCAGCAGAGGACGGGACTGGGGTCTAACAGCCTGCAGCAAGGGATGGGACTGGGGTCTAACAGCCTGCAGCAAGGGATGGGACTGGGGTCTAACAGCCTGCAGCAAGGGATGGGACTGGGGTCTAACAGCCTGCAGCAAGGGACGGGACTGGGGTCTAACAGCCTGCAGCAAGGGATGGGACTGGGGTCTAACAGCCTGCAGCAAGGGACGGGACTGGGGTCTAACAGCCTGCAGCAAAGGACGGGACTGGGGTCTAACAGCCTGAAGCAAGGGATGGGACTGGGGTCTAACAGCATGCAGCAAGGGATGGGACTGGGGTCTAACAGCCTGCAGCAAAGGACGGGACTGGGGTCTAACAGCCTGAAGCAAGGGATGGGACTGGGGTCTAACAGCCTGCAGCAAAGGATGGGACTGGGGTCTAACAGCCTGCAGCAAAGGAAGGGACTGGGGTCTAACAGCCTGCAGCAAAGGAAGGGACTGGGGTCTAACAGTCTGCAGCAAGGGATGGGACTGGGGTCTAACAACCTGCAGCAAAGGACGGGACTGGGGTCTAACAGCCTGAAGCAAGGGACGGGACTGGGGTCTAACAGCCTGCAGCAAAGGACGGGACTGGGGTCTAACAGCCTGAAGCAAGGGACGGGACTGGGGTCTAACAGCCTGCAGCAGAGGACGGGACTGGGGTCTAACAGCCTGCAGCAGAGGACGGGACTGGGGTCTAACAGCCTGCAGCAAGGGATGGGACTGGGGTCTAACAGCCTGCAGCAAGGGATGGGACTGGGGTCTAACAGCCTGCAGCAAGGGATGGGACTGGGGTCTAACAGCCTGCAGCAAGGGACGGGACTGGGGTCTAACAGCCTGCAGCAGAGGACGGGACTGGGGTCTAACAGCCTGCAGCAGAGGACGGGACTGGGGTCTAACAGCCTGCAGCAAGGGATGGGACTGGGGTCTAACAGCCTGCAGCAAGGGATGGGACTGGGGTCTAACAGCCTGCAGCAAGGGATGGGACTGGGGTCTAACAGCCTGCAGCAAGGGATGGGACTGGGGTCTAACAGCCTGCAGCAGTGGACGGGACTGGGGTCTAACAGCCTGCAGCAAGGGATGGGACTGGGGTCTAACAGCCTGCAGCAAGGGATGGGACTGGGGTCTAACAGCCTGCAGCAAGGGATGGGACTGGGGTCTAACAGCCTGCAGCAAGGGACGGGACTGGGGTCTAACAGCCTGCAGCAAGGGATGGGACTGGGGTCTAACAGCATGCAGCAAGGGATGGGACTGGGGTCTAACAGCCTGCAGCAAAGGACGGGACTGGGGTCTAACAGCCTGAAGCAAGGGATGGGACTGGGGTCTAACAGCATGCAGCAAGGGATGGGACTGGGGTCTAACAGCCTGCAGCAAAGGACGGGACTGGGGTCTAACAGCCTGAAGCAAGGGATGGGACTGGGGTCTAACAGCCTGCAGCAAGGGACGGGACTGGGGTCTAACAGCCTGCAGCAAGGGACGGGACTGGGGTCTAACAGCCTGCAGCAAGGGATGGGACTGGGGTCTAACAGCATGCAGCAAGGGATGGGACTGGGGTCTAACAGCCTGCAGCAAAGGACGGGACTGGGGTCTAACAGCCTGAAGCAAGGGATGGGACTGGGGTCTAACAGCCTGCAGCAAGGGATGGGACTGGGGTCTAACAGCCTGCAGCAAATGATGGGACTGGGGTCTAAACAGCCTGCAGCAAATGATGGGACTGGGGTCTAAACAACCTGCAGCAAGGGATGGGACTGGGGTCTAAACAGCCTGCAGCAAATGATGGGACTGGGGTCTAACAGCCTGCAGCAAAGGATGGGACTGGGGTCTAACAGCATGCAGCAAGGGATGGGACTGGGGTCTAACAGCCTGCAGCAAATGATGGGACTGGGGTCTAACAGCCTGCAGCAAGGGATGGGACTGGGGTCTAACAGCCTGCAGCAAAGGATGGGACTGGGGTCTAACAGCCTGCAGCAAGGGACGGGACTGGGGTCTAACAGCCTGCAGCAAGGGACGGGACTGGGGTCTAACAGCCTGCAGCAAGGGGTGGGACTGGGGTCTAACAGCGTGCAGTAAAGGATGGGACTGGGGTCTAACAGCCTGCAGCAAAGGATGGGACTGGGGTCTAACAGCCTGCAGCAAATGATGGGACTGGGGTCTAAACAGCCTGAAGCAAGGGACAGGACTGGGGTCTAACAGCCTGAAGCAAGGGACGGGACTGGGGTCTAAACAGCCTGCAGCAAAGGATGGGACTGGGGTCTAACAGCCTGAAGCAAGGGACGGGACTGGGGTCTAACAGCCTGCAGCAAGGGATGGGACTGGGGTCTAACAGCCTGCAGCAAAGGACGGGACTGGGGTCTAACAGCCTGCAGCAAAGGACGGGACTGAGGTCTAACAGGCTACAGCAAGGGACGGGACTGGGGTCTAAAAGCCTGCAGCAAGGGATGGGACTGGGGTCTAACAGCCTGCAGCAGGGGACGGGACTGGGGTCTAACAGCCTGCAGCAGGGGACGGGACTGGGGTCTAAACAGCCTGCAGCAAGTGATGGGACTGGGGTCTAAGAGGCTGCAGCAAAGGAAGGGACTGGGGTCTAAACAGCCTGCAGCAAGGGACGGGACTGGGGTCTAAACAGCCTGCAGCAAGGGACGGGACTGGGGTCTAACAGCCTGCAGCAAGGGATGGGACTGGGGTCTAAACAGCCTGCAGCAAGGGACGGGACTGGGGTCTAAACAGCCTGCAGCAAAGGAAGGGACTGGGGTCTAACAGCCTGCAGCAAGGGACGGGACTGGGGTCTAAACAGCCTGCAGCAAGGGACGGGACTGGGGTCTAAACAGCCTGCAGCAAGGGACGGGACTGGGGTCTAAACAGCCTGCAGCAAGGGACGGGACTGGGGTCTAACAGCCTGCAGAAAGGGATGGGACTGGGGTCTAACAGCCTGCAGCAAGGGACGGGACTGGGGTCTAAACAGCCTGCAGCAAGGGACGGGACTGGGGTCTAACAGCCTGCAACAAAGGACGGGACTGGGGTCTAAATAGCCTGCAGCAAGGGAAGGGACTGGGGTCTAACAGCCTCCAACAAGGAATGGGACTGGGGTCTAAACAGCCTGCAGCAAGGGATGGGACTAGGGTCTAACAGCCTGCAGCAAAGGACGGGACTGGGGTCTAACAGCCTGAAGCAAGGGATGGGACTGGGGTCTAACAGCCTGCAGCAAAGGGCGGGACTGGGGTCTAACAGCCTGCAGCAAAGGACGGGACTGGGGTCTAAACAGCCTGCAGCAAGGGATGGGACTGGGGTCTAACAGCCTGCAGCAAAGGGCGGGACTGGGGTCTAACAGCCTGCAGCAAAGGACGGGACTGGGGTCTAACAGCCTGCAGCAAGGGATGGGATTGGGGTCTAACAGCCTGCAGCAAGGGACGGGACTGGGGTCTAAACAGCCTGCAGCAAAGGATGGGACTGGGGTCTAACAGCCTGCAGCAAGGGATGGGACTGGGGTCTAAACAGACTGCAGCAAGGGATGGGACTGGGGTCTAAACAGCCTGCAGCAAGGGATGGGACTGGGGTCTAACAGCCTGAAGCAAGGGACGGGACTGGGGTCTAACAGCCTGAAGCAAGGGACGGGACTGGGGTCTTAACAGCCTGCAGCAAAGGATGGGACTGGGGTCTAACAGCCTGAAGCAAGGGACGGGACTGGGGTCTAACAGCCTGCAGCAAGGGACGGGACTGGGGTCTAACAGCCTGCAGCAAGGGACGGGACTGGGGTCTAACAGCCTGCAGCAAGGGACGGGACTGGGGTCTAACAGCCTGCAGCAAGGGATGGGACTGTGGTCTAACAGCCTGCAGCAAAGGACGGGACTGGGGTCTAACAGGCTACAGCAAGGGACGGGACTGGGGTCTAACAGCCTGCAGCAAGGGATGGGACTGGGGTCTAAGAGGCTGCAGCAAAGGAAGGGACTGGGGTCTAAACAGCCTGCAGCAAGGGATGGGACTGGGGTCTAACAGCCTGCAGCAGGGGACGGGACTGGGGTCTAACAGCCTGCAGCAAGGGATGGGACTGGGGTCTAACAGCCTGCAGCAAGGGACGGGACTGGGGTCTAACAGCCTGCAGCAAGGGATGGGACTGGTGTCTAACAGCCTGCAGCAAGGGACGGGACTGGGGTCTAAACAGCCTGCAGCAAGGGACGGGACGGGGTCTAACAGCCTGCAGCAAGGGACGGGACTGGGGTCTAAACAGCCTGCAGCAAGGGACGGGACTGGGGTCTAAACAGCCTGCAGCAAGGGATGGGACTGGGGTCTAACAGCCTGCAGCAAAGGGACGGGACTAGGGTCTAACAGCCTGCAGCAAGGGACGGGACTGGGGTCTAACAGCCTGCAGCAAAGGGCGGGACTGGGGTCTAACAGCCTGCAGCAAAGGACGGGACTGGGGTCTAAAAGCCTGCAGCAAGGGATGGGATTGGGGTCTAACAGCCTGCAGCAAGGAATGGGACTGGGGTCTAAACAGCCTGCAGCAAAGGGCGGGACTGGGGTCTAACAGCCTGCAGCAAAGGACGGGACTGGGGTCTAACAGCCTGCAGCAAAGGACGGGACTGGAGTCTAACAGCCTGCAGCAAAGGACGGGACTGGGGTCTAACAGCCTGCAGCAAGGAATGGGACTGGGGTCTAAACAGCCTGCAGCAAGGGATGGGACTGGGGTCTAACAGCCTGCAGTAAGGATGGGACTGGGGTCTAAACAGCCTGCAGCAAAGGACGGGACTGGGGTCTAACAGCCTGCAGCAAGGGACGGGACTGGGGTCTAAACAGCCTGCAGCAAGGGATGGGACTGGGGTCTAAACAGCCTGCAGCAAGGGATGGGACTGGGGTCTAACAGCCTGCAGCAAGGAATGGGACTGGGGTCTAAACAGCCTGCAGCAAGGGATGGGACTAGGGTCTAACAGCCTGCAGTAAAGGACGGGACTGGGGTCTAAACAGGCTGCAGCAAGAGATGGGACTGGGGTCTAACAGCCTGCAGCAAGGGATGGGACTGGGGTCTAACAGCCTGCAGCAAGGGATGGGATTGGGGTCTAACAGCCTGCAGCAAGGAATGGGACTGGGGTCTAAATAGCCTGCAGCAAGGGATGGGACTGGTGTCTAACAGCCTGCAGCAAGGGACGGGACTGGGGTCTAAACAGACTGCAGCAAGGGATGGGACTGGGGTCTAACAGCCTGCAGCAAGGGATGGGATTGGGGTCTAACAGCCTGCAGCAAGGAATGGGACTGGGGTCTAAATAGCCTGCAGCAAGGGATGGGACTGGTGTCTAACAGCCTGCAGCAAGGGACGGGACTGGGGTCTAAACAGACTGCAGCAAGGGATGGGACTGGGGTCTAACAGCCTGCAGCAAAGGAAGGGACTGGAGACCAACAGCCTGCAGCAAGGGATGGGACTAGGGTCTAACAGCCTGCAGCAAGGGACGGGACTGGAGACCAACAGCCTGCAGCAAGGGATGGGACTAGGGTCTAACAGCCTGCAGCAAAGGAAGGGACTGGAGACCAACAGCCTGCAGCAAGGGATTCACTTGTATGAAGAGAATAACTGAGATAGTACAGTGTATACAACATATAGTATTATTATTGTACACTATCTATCTATCTATCTATCTATCTATCTATCTATCTATCTATCTATCTATCTATCTATCTATCTATCTATCTATTTATCTATCTATCTGTCTGTCTGTCTATCTATCTATCTGTCTGTCTGTCTGTCTGTATCTATCTGTCTGTCTGTCTGTCTGTCTGTATCTATCTGTCTGTCTGTCTGTCTGTGTCTGTCTGTCTGTATCTATCTATCTAAATTGGGGGGGGGGGGGGCAATGGACAATCAAATTATATATTTAAGTAGATCTGTGGATGTGTGGATGTGTATATATATATACTAGGAACTTGCCTGTCAAAAATGACAGGATTAAAACTGTAAGCCAGGCAATGCTGTTTGCCACACAATGTGAGGCTTTTGCTCCTCTGAGCACCTTTGGCGCTCATTGCGAGCCTTTCCTCTTGCATACTGTACAGGCCGCTCATTGCAGGGTTCATTAACCTGCAGGTTTTGTGCGTAGGAATGCCGTGTGTCTCTTTCCACCATCTCCCCCCTGTCCCTTCCCTGTGTGCTTCTCTTCTGTGTGTGTCTTGAATCTTTCCGTGTTACGCGCTGACTGCCGCTGTGTATTTTCAAAGTCCTGCGTGCCTGGCTTGGTTGGTGTGAGTGTTACTGTCTTCGCAGTTATGTGTTTTCAAAGTCCTGTGTGTCTGGCGTTGTTTGGCCTCGTTCTCATCCTGTTTGAGAATTGTTACGTTTTTCGGCCGCCATTTTTTTTCCGCTTAGCTGATTTTTCGATTGACAAAAAACACCAAATATGGCTCAAATTCGCTTGCTACCTCACTCCCAGGCTAAAAATTATTTAGTTGTTTTTGGGGGTATTTCGAGTTATGCGCTTGAGACCTTTTCGGCCGTTAAAAGCGTAAACTGTGACGATCATTGGGAAAGTTCTACGCGTTTCGTCGGTGATCGCAGACATTGACATAAGCGCCTTTTGTACTCATGTGTAGGCTGTTTTAAAGTCTTGCGGGGCTCGCAATGAGCGTCGTTGGCGCTCCTCGCATGCTCTGCAAGGATTTATGACTTATTGCACCGCCTGTAATTTGTAAAGTCTTGCAAGTGAGCCCTTCAATGAGCGCCTTCATTAAATCTATTACATTTACTGAAGGCACTGTCAGTTGTGGATGCCCCATTCCTATTGTGCACACTTCATGTATATCCAAAGTCTTCACCAGCCTCATGAAGTTGACTTTGTACCTGGTTCCTGCCAGTGCCTCCGGCGCTCACCACGAGGCCCCCCGCCCTCACATCACCCCAAAGTACCTGGTTCCTGCCAGTGGAGGGCTCATCGTGAAGCTTCCCGGGCTTGCATCACCCTATCCCAATTACCTCCAGTGTCTCCTCCCTCCTTCCCCCTTATCCTCCCCCTTCCTTTCTCCCTCTCTTACTATCATGCAATCAGCTCTTGCTGCTGCTCTGTCCCCTGCAGCGCCGACTTCTGGCTGTGTCCCAACCAGCATATGCTAATGACGTGACGGTACTGCAGGGGAGAACAGCAGGAGCATTATAGTAAGAGAGGGGGAAAGGGAGGTAATTGTAGAGGGAGAATGGAAGGAGGAAAAGGGGGAAGGAGGGATGAGGAGGATGAGGGGAGGAGGAGGATGAGGGGAAGTTGGGATGAGGATGGGAGGGACGGAGGGGATAAGGAGGAGGATGAGGGGGGGAGGAGGATGAGGGGAAGGAAGGATGAGGATGGGAAGGACGGAGGGGATAAGGAGGAGGATATGGGGGGAGGAGGATAAGGGGGGAAGGAGTCAGGAAAAGGGAGGAGGAGAAGGATAATGGGGGAAAGGAGGAACATAAGGGGAAAGGGAGGGAGATAAGGGGGGAAGGAGGGAGGAGGGTAAGGGGGCGAGAAGGAGAGAGGAGGAGGGGAAGGAGGGAGGAAGATGAGGAGGATAAGGGGGAAGGAGGGAAGGAGGGAAGAGACACAGGGGAGGGGGGAAGAGACACAGGGGAGGGAGGAGAGGGGAAATGAGGCACAAGCGAGGAAGTACACAGGGGAGAGACTCGCTTTGAGCGCTGATGGTGCCAGCATTGCCAGGCTTCGAATTTTATTCCCGTAATTTTTGACAGGCAAGTCGCTAGTTACATATAAAAAGGAAACATATTACAGGTTATATTATTATATTATACATTTTTATAAACATTAGGCATTTTTTCAAGCACAGTTTGTCAAACAGTATATTTTACATATAAGATCACATTGTCCCTTTAAACAAATCCAAAACATATTTTCTTTTACAATTTTAAATCCTTTTATAGAAATAGGATTTAACAGTATACAGTGATATTTTTTGTTTTTGGAAAACATTTTATTCAAAAGTATCACTTTATATTGCAATATTTGGACCTTTCCTGTTTTATGTTGCCGCGTGTGCTTGCGTCAAGTGTCCCAATGTACTCCGGAAGCCCCTAACCCCCTACACGCCTTGCCGGGCCTAACCCTAACCCCCTACAGCAGTTAGCGACCTAACCCTAAACCTAACCCCCTACTCCCCTTTCCGGCCCTATTCCTAATTCTAAACCCCTACACCCCTTGCCAGCCCTAATCCTAAACCCCTACAGCACTTCTCGGCCCTAACCCTAAACCTAACCCCATAAACCTAAGCCCCTAACACCCTACACCCCTTGGCGGCCCTAACCCTAACCTCCTAACCCTCTTAGCCTAACCCTAACCCCCTAAAACTAAGTACCTAAGCCCCTAACCCCCTACACCCCTTCCTAACCCTAACCCCGTAAACCTAACCCAAAAAACCTTAACCATTTACCGGCCACAAGGAGACGGCGCAGGGCAGTGCAGCATGCGAGCGTGCACATAACAGATACACGTGCACGTGTGCTAGCATTAAACAGGAAAGCACCCCAAATTCTTATTTGTACCTCTATTGCTGGGCATGGTTACTTTAGAATTGTAACAATAAGTCCCTGGTTACTCATCCTAACCTGCCCCTGGTTAATCACCCTAACCTGCCCCTGGTTACTCATCCTAACCTTCTCCTGGTTAAACATCCTAACCTGCCCCTGGTTACTCATCCTAACCTGCTCCTGGTTACTCCTCCTAACATGCCCCTGGTTACTCATCCTAACATGCCCCTGGTTACTCATCCTAACCTGCTCCTGGTTACTCCTCCTAACATGCCCCTGGTTACTCATCCTAACCTGCTCCTGGTTACTCATCCTAACCTGCCCCTGGTTACTCATCCTAACCTGCTCCTGGTTACTCATCCTAACCTGCTCCTGGTTACTCATCCTAACCTGCCTCTGGTTACTCATCATAACCTGCTCCTGGTTACTCATCCTAACCTGCCCTTGGTTACTTATCCTAACCTGCTCCGGGTTACTCATCCTAACATGCCCCTGGTTACTCATCCTAACCTGCCCCTGGTTACTCATCCTAACCTTCTCCTGGTTACTTATCCTAACCTGCTCCTGGTTACTCATCCTAACCTGCCCCTGGTTACCCATCCTAACCTTCTCCTGGTTACTCATCCTAACATGCCCCTGGTTACTCATCCTAACCTGCCCCTGGTTACTCATCCTAACCTTCTCCTGGTTACTCATCCTAACCTGCTCCTGGTTACTCATCCTAACCTGCCTCTGGTTACTCATCCTAACCTGCTCCTGGTTACTCATCCTAACCTACTCCTGGTTACTCATCCTAACCTGCCCCTGGTTACTCATCCTAACCTGCTCCTGGTTACTCATCCTAACCTGCACCTGGTTACTCATCCTAACCTGCTCCTGGTTACTCATCCTAACCTGCTCCTGGTTACTCCTCCTAACCTGCCCCTGGTTACTCATCCTAACCTGCTCCTGGTTACTCATCCTAACCTGCTCCTGGTTAAACATCCTAACCTGCTCCTGGTTACTCATCCTAACCTGCTCCTGGTTACCCATCCTAACCTGCCCCTGGTTACTCATCCTAACCTGCCCCTGGTTACTCATCCTAACATGCCCCTGGTTACTCATCCTAACCTGCCCCTGGTTACTCATCCTAACCTGCCCCTGGTTACTTATCCCTACCACCCATTCTTGCCCAACCATTACCTGTAATGTTTTTTTAGGATTAGACAGGTTAAATTATATATTGTGCAGTTTTCATGCCGCTTGCTATGAAGAGTCCTTGTTATTGCTAAACGCACGGATACAAAATTCACAGCAATTATTAAGCCGGTTTAGTCTGTGTAATGAGGGTGTGCAGGCTGTTAGAGGTACTGACTAAATAAACATGTCCAGCCTAATAGGCCCTCTGCTCTCTTTCATGTTACAAGGATGTCCTCGGCACCATTATACAGGTTAATTAAATTATATATATAAATGTGTATATATATATATATATATATATATATATATATATATATATATATATATATATATATTAAAGAAAGTAATGTTTAAAATGGGCTATGGATTGCAGAGCGAGGCACTTGCAGGCTCAGCTTCCCAGAATGCAGTGTAATAACTGTATATCTCGGAATTCTGAGCTGGAAGCAGGTTTTTGAACTTGTTTTAGACATTAAAATGTGAACACAGATGTACTATATTATAATTATAACTAATTATAACTAATTATATACAGTATATATAACAGCGGACTATTGGTAATCATCATTAACTGGTCCCAGAAGACAGGACAAGTGGCGAAAGTGACGAGTACCAAACTCCCATAATGTAAATAGTTTTTTGCCAGCACAATAAGTACCAAGGTAGTGCAATGAGTACCAAGCTTTTTTGCTCATTCACATGGTCGAATACTGAAAATTATGAGTTTGCAGGTAGTCGAGTACTGAGGGTCCACTGTGTATGTGTGTATATGGGGAAGATGGTGGGAATGAGGAGGGGGAGATGGTGGGAGTGAGGAGGGGGGTGCTGGGAATGAGGAGAGGGAGATGGTGGGAATGAGGAGGGGGAGATGGTGGGAGTGAGGAGGGGGAGATGTGGGAGAGAGGAGGGGGAGATGTGGGAGAGAGGAGGGGGAGATGATGGGAATGAGGAGGGGGACATGGTGGTAGAGAGGAGGGGGACATGGTGGGAATAAGGAGGGGGAGATGGTAGGAGTGAGGAGGGGGTGGTGGGAATGAGGAGGGGGTGGTGGGAATGAGGAGAGGGAGATGGTGGGAATGAGGAGGGGGAGATGGTGGGAGAGAGGAGGGGGAAATGGTGGGAATGAGGAGGGGGAGATGGTGGCAGTGAGGAGGGAGAGATGGTGGGAACGACGAGGGGGAGATCATGGGAACGAGGAGGGGGAGATGTGGGAGTGACGAGGGGGAGATGGTGGGAATGAGGAGGGGGAGATGGTAGGGGTGAGGAGGGGGACATGGTGGGAGAGAGGAGGGGAGATGCTGAGGGTGAGGGGGGGGAAATGGTGGGGGTGAGGAGGGGAGATGGTGGGAGAGAGGAAAGGGAGATGGTGGGGGTGAAGAGGGGGAGATGGTGGGGGTGAAGGGGGGGAGTTGGGAGTGAGGAGGGGGAGATGGTGGGGGTGAAGAGGGGGAGATGGTGGGGGTGAGGGGGGGAGATGGTGGGAGAGAGGAAAGGGAGATGGTGGGGGTGAAGAGGGGGAGATGGTGGGGGTGAGGGGGGGGGTTGGGAGTGAGGAGGGGGAGATGGAGGGGTGAAGAGGGGGAGATGGTGGGGGTGAGGGGGGGAGATGGTGGGAGTGAGGGGGGGAGATGGTGGGGGTGAGGGGGGGGAGTTGGTGGGAGTGAGGGGGGGAGATGGTGGGAGTGAGGGGGGGAGATGGTGGGGGTGAGGGGGGGAGATGGTGGGAGTGAGGGGGGGAGATGGTGGGGGTGAGGGGGGGAGTTGGAGGGAGTGAGGAGCGGAGATGGTGGGAGTGTGTAGCAGAGTAGATACTAGATTGGTATGAGGATGGTATTAGAGAAACAACCTGCTCACTTGTGAGATCATCTCCACAAGTGACAGCGGTAGAACGACTAAGCGTCTTGGGCTGCAGTGCGCATGTCAGAAGGCTTCAATGTCTGTGCCTATAAAGAAATTGTCATTGCAGCCACGGGTGTAGGAACCAAAAGTATTCTGAGGGGGATACAACTCATTGTATAAAAAACACACAACAGCTTCTCTATGCATACATGCACATATCGAAAAATCTGTGGGGTTGTGTCCCCCTCCCCCCCTCCCCCCAGTTCCTACACCCATGATTGAAGCCCTCAGTGCTATAGCTTAGTATTATTGGAGCATATCTCCCCCATATTATTATTATTATTATTATTATTATTACTCATTGTTTATAAAGCTTCAGCATATACACGATCCCTTGGATTCAGTAAATTTCACAGAGAAAATAGACATTGCAGCCTTCAGTGCTTCAAAACCCATGGGAAGCTCAGTGAATCTCGCACATGGGTAGGCAAGTTTATTCCTGGAGGACCACACACAGGCCAGAAATTGAGGATCTCCCTGCTGTGTACTGGAGACACTATGGCTTCTTCAGTCATCATACCCACATCCAGGGCACTATTATGTCACACACCCGCGCTGCAGTTAGATCATCTTAAAAGCCCAATACTGATTTATTATGGAGTTTACTTCCCAGTGAATCCAAAGCGTTTAAAGGGCAAGTAGCACAAAAATGCACCAAAACACAGACAATTAGCCCAGACTCTGCAGACACAATCACAGACGTGTCAGATGGCGAGGAATGTTTCCATGCTTTTTTTTTTTTTACTCTGTATTGTGTGTTTTTTATAGAACATGTTGTTATTACAATGAAAAGTCATTGACTATGCAGTCATTGACTTTGGGCCTCATTCTATTAACGGCCGTAAAACGTCCGCAAAGCTGCGATTCCTTGCGGCCGTCTTACGGCCCTGTGTAGAGCTACCTTTACCTTGCAATTCAAATAGACGGCGCCGCAAGGATATCCCCTTACGGCCGGCCGCATATCATGCAAACGGCCGGAAGCTTTTTCCCAGCGCCCGTAAATCTTGTTTTCCGGCCGCAAAGTCAGAAAACTGTAAATGCAAATATAAATTCGAGATGGCACTGTAAAGCTCCGTAAATGCTAGGCATCATAATGGTGGACATGAGGATTAATAGCAAAACCCTCTCAAGCTTGCACATCAGCCCAAATCCGATATATTATTTACGGATTACTTTCCGTCCCGTAGTCCCGCGGGCTCGTCCTTGTTAAAACCCGTACGGGTTCGGAGATGGAGGGCCGCAAACAAAGCATTGTAATAGCCAATATATATTCAATCCAGCACTGCAAAGCACTGTAAATGATGGGGAACATAATGGGGGGGCATGAGGATTAATAGCGTAACATTCTCAAGCTTGCACATCGCCAAATTGTACTTTGATTTTAATGATCAAGCCCGTAGCTCCTTATTCAAACCCGTGCGGGCTTGCATTATAGATGAAGTTAAATATCTTTATTTGCGGATTTGAGAGTAGGGGAATGTTGAGCTATTAATTCTAAAACCAAACATCACTTTCACTTTTAATAAAAGTACAGGATGGCTTTTCTATGCTACGACTTGTAAGTTAGCCCTTTACGAACCGTAGGTCTATTTTACCCATTTACGGACTTGACAGAGGCTAATCCCGCGGATTTGAGTATAGGGGAATGTTGTGCTATTTTTGCTAACACCTACAATCACTTTATAGTCTCATCAGAGTGCAGGATGGCTTTATTTCTGCTTTATTATGTGCTTAATTGTGTGCCTGCGGGACCTTTTTGCTGCAAGTAAGCTGCGGCTCGCTTTTAGCCTTGCAGAGAGGGTTCCCGGAGCAATAGAATAGCAACCGGGCTTTTCTTGCGGCCGAAACTCTTGCGGCCGTTTAAGATCAAAGGCTTTCCTCCGGCGCGAGCGGCCGCAAGAGATAGCAAGGCGCCGGCCGCAAGCCTGCCGGAGCCCCTGGCCGGAAGGGAATAGAATAGCCGAATAGCTTGCGGCCGGTCCTTGCGGCCCCGCATCTCCTACGGCCGTTAATAGAATGAGGGCCTTTGTATTTATATTATTATAACTAGATTATACAAAAAGAGAAACCTTTCCATGATGTACAATAGCATGTAATATGTGGCAATGTAAAAGTGAACCGTACGCGCTAGGCGAGAGAAAATATCACATATTATAATTATTGTCCCAACTAGTGAATCGTGTCCCCGTCACTAGCCTATTATTTACTAGTCTATATATTATTACTAGTCTATATATTATTACTAGTCTATTTATTATTACTAGTCTATATATTATTACTAGTCTATTTATGATTTACTAGTCTATATATTATTATTAGTCTATTTATTATTACTAGTCTATATATTATTTACTAGTATATATATTATTACTAGTCTATTTATTATTACTAGTCTATATATTATTTACTAATCTATTTATTATTACTAGTCTATATATTATTTACTAGTCTATATTTTATTGCTAGTCTATTTATATATTATTACTAGTCTATATATTATTACTGGTCTATTTATTATTACTAGTCTCTATAATATTACTAGTCAATTTATTATTTACTAGTCTATTTATTATTACTAGTCTATATATTATTACTAGTCTCTATATTATTACTAGTCTATATATTATTACTGGTCTATTTATTATTACTAGTCTATTTATTATTACTAGTCTATTTATTATTTACTAGTCTATACATTATTACTGGTCTATATATGAGCTGGGTGTATTACTCAGAATAAATAAATAGTTCATTTTTATTCCAAGTGAAGCACCCAGATACATGTCACAGCACGTTAATTTATATTGAGTTATATTTATATTGACATACTGATATTCTTTATGAACCACACATATTGGTAGGTGGTATTACTGTTAGATATGATTAATTTCAATATCTGAACATGTCATGGTGAATGTGTGTATATATACATATATGAATGTGTGTGTGTGTGTGTGTATATATACATATATGAATGTGTGTGTGTGTTTTCTAACATTTGCATAACTTGTATTTAGACATCCAAATGTGAACACAAATTTACCATTAATTTTTGTATCTATATACTGTATGTGTATGTAGGTATAAACGTATATATATATATATATATATATATATATATATATATATATATATATATATTGCTTTACAAATAAATTATATATATATATTATTTATATTATAAAATAAGTGGCACAGAATATTCATATCTGTCTATCTATCTATCAGTCTCATTACATCTATCTATTAATGTATTTATAACCACACTCTCTTGCAAGATAATGTTTCTAAATATAAAATCCCATACAAGAGGTTTTGATGAATCAGTGGTAAGTACATAATGCTACATTGAATCATTCTATCTGATCTATAAGTGATCACATACGCTGCAATGAAATCCATAATGTGAATGTAGTGAATGTTCATAGTTCAAAGAAGAGCCATTAACTTTGGTCTCTCAGTGTTGGTAACTTCACGCATCATCAGGGCTGGCTATTTGTATTCTTTGTAGCCCTGACTCCATTAGGCTATTGTCCAGGGTTAACTCATTTACCATGGGAGTATTCACTTAGCTAATGGAGCACTTTCTGCTCTTCACATATCACACCCTCATACTTTCTGACCTGTATATATATATATAATTAGAAAAGAAAACACATATTCATAAATATAAATACATAATAATTGTTGTCGGTAGAAGACATCTGGAATATTAATGTAGTATATATATTGTGTCTTTGATATACGTACGTTGCACCTCCCGACCTTGCTTTAAGATTTCTTTAAAAAATTACACTTTTAAAAGAAGCCTAACCTCTCTAGTCCTAACACCTGACAACTTACAGATACCTGTCCTATTGGTTTATTCTTCACCAAAACACATAGGGCCTCATTCTATTATCGGCCGTAAGAGATGCGGGGCCGCAAGGACCGGCCGCAGGCTATTTGCCTATTCAATTCCCTTCCGGCCGAGGGCTCCGGCAGGCTTGCGGCCGGCGCCGGAGGAAAGCCTTTGATCTAAAACGGCCGCAAGAGTTTCGGCCGCAAGAAAAGCCCGGTTGCTATTCAGTTGCTCCGGGAACCCTCTCTGCAAGGCTAAAACCGAGCCGCAGCTTACTTGCAGCAAAAAGGTCCCGCAGGCACACAATTAAGCACATAATAAAGCCGAAATAAAGCCATCCTGCACTCTGAGGAGACTATAAAGTGATTGTAGGTGTTAGCATTCATAGCACAACATTCCCCTATACTCAAATCCGTAAATAATTTTTATTTTAATTTATCTCAAATATCCGCGGAAAAAGTCCAGAGGGCTTTGAGCACCTCAGACCCGCCCACGCTGCGGCCGGAAAATAAACAGTTAATGAAATCTCGGATTTGGGCTGATGTGCCAGCTTGAGAGGGGGTTGCTATTAATCCTCATGTCCCCCATTATGATCCCTAGCATTTACAGAGCTTTACAGTGCCGTCTTGAATTTATTTTTGCTTTTAAAGATTTCTGAGCTTACGGCCGGTTGCAAGATATGCGGCCAGCCGTAAGGGGATATCCTTGCGGCGCCGTCTATTTGAATTGCAAGGTAACGGGAGCCCCGCAAGGAATCGCAGCTTTGCGGTCGATTTACGGCCGATAATAGAATGAGGGCCATAGCCTCTAACCTGCTCCCTCAGAATATAAAATCTCTGTAGCGGGCACTTCTATACCTTCTGTTTAAACTGTGTAGAGTTGCATAAAATATGAGAGATTTATAAATAGAGGTTCAAGAACCACTGTAGTGCAATATGTTTGTTGGGCATAGTCTATATCAAAAACAGGATTCAGTATAAAATAAATAAAAGTTAATATTTTTTTCTTAGTTTTTACTGTCAGTTTTCTCCTCAAGCAGAACAGCTTATCTCCACCTACCTGTGCCTGTTAGC
Organism: Discoglossus pictus; assembly: GCA_027410445.1. Lineage (NCBI taxonomy): Eukaryota > Metazoa > Chordata > Amphibia > Anura > Alytidae > Discoglossus > Discoglossus pictus. Next base: position 424,860,768 of record CM050166.1, on the reverse strand, counting down.
AATGACCAGCTGTATCTGAAAAAGGACTTTAAAAAAAGGCTGATCAGTCAGACTCTGGCTCAGAACTGAGCACGTTCAGTTAAAGGAGACAGGGCTATGATGGTTCATGCACTGTCACTGGGCGGGGCCAATACAGCTATTATCTCTGGGCCTCATTCTATTAGCGGCCGCAGCCGTTGCGGGGCCGCAAGGACCGGCCGCAAGCTATTCTGCTATTCTATTCCCCTCCGGCCGGGGATTCCGGCAGGCTTGCGGCCGGCGCCTTGCTATCTCTTGCGGCCGCTCGCGCCGGAGGAAATCCTTTGATCTAAAACGGCCGCAAGGAAATCGGCCGTAAGAAAATCCTATTTGCAATTCAATTCCGGGAACCCTCTCTGCAAGGCTAAAACCGAGCCGCAGCTTACTTGCAGGAAAGAGGTCCCGCTAGCACCAATTAAGCACGAAATATAGCCCAAATAAAGCCATCCTGCACTTTGAGAAGACTATAAAGTGATTTTCGGTGTTAGCAAAAATAGCACATAATTACCCTATACTCAAATCCGTAAAATATATATTTTTTAATATACGTCAAATATCCATGTAAAAAGTCCATAGGGCTTGGAGCACCTCAGACCCGCCCACGCCGCAGACGGAAAATAAACAGTTAATTTGAACTCGGGTTTGGGCTGATGTGCAAGCTTGAGAGTGGGTTACTTTTAATCCTCATGTCCCCCAATATGATCCCTAGCATTTACAGAGCTGTACAGTGCAGGCTTGAATTTATTTTTGAGTTTTAAGTTTTCAGAGCTTACGGCCGGTAGCAAGATTTACGGCCGGCCGTAAGAGGAAATCGCAGCCTTACGGCCGGTTTACGGCTGATAATAGAATGAGGCCCTCTGTGTATGATATGGGGGCACAACTAATTATGTGATAGGGTGGAGCCAGTGATGTCATAGTCCAAGGTCCATGATGATTTATTCTTCAGGCAGAACTGGCCATGCCACAAATGGAGGAGGAGGAAGGCAGCTCTGCTTGAGGAGAAAACAGACAATTTAAAAAATAAGAAAAAATATTAACTTTTATTTATTTTAAACGGCATACTGTTTTTAATAGGCTGTGCCTAACAAACAAGCATTGGAGTTTTACTTGTAAATGCAGTACAGTGGTCTTTTTATAATAATAAGTATTTAATATTATATGTGTAGATATATATATATATATATATATATGTATATATATATATATATATATATATATATATATATATATATAATGCAAAATCAACTGCAGCACTTGGTATTTGTAGCGCAATATATTTTCTTTTATTGCAAAATTTGGAGATAAGAATGGCTATATTTTGGGTTATGCAAAATCCTTGATACAGGGTTTTGCATAATTCGAAACATAGCCGTTCCTAGCTTCACATGTTGCAACAAAAGAAGAAATACATTTTAAATAACTGAGTGCTGCAGTAATTGTTTTCATTATGAATGACAGCACCAATTTTGAAAAACAAATGTGTGTGTGTGTGTATATATATATATATATATATATATATATATATATAAATATATATATATATATATAGTACATCAATAGTACCTATTCACATAGCATCTAGATAATCCAATATTATTTCAAATATGGCTCCTTTTAGTTATATGTCTGCTGTATTACACAGCTTTAAGAAAGCCCAGGATGGATTATGCACAAGCCAGGAAACCTACCCACAGACAGCTGTTTTGATGTTTACCACAACAATGATGTGATTTATGGTATATATGCACAGACACAGACACATACTATTGTTGAAATACGTATCTGTATCATTGTATTAGTTACTTTTTCACCCCACAGGTTTGCAATCTTACACACTATTTAATATTTCCACAGTATAATTAAATATTTTCAGGGCTTTTAGGATCAATCCATTAAACATTGATCCCTTTGACATTATTCTATAGTTAAAACACAGCCTAGAAAGCAAGTACACAGCAGAAGTGCCTACTGAGTAAGGACCAATGTATGAAAGTTGTTTTTAAAGGCATTCTGTCCCAGTAGGTAGTATACCAAAGAATGAGAATTTGCCATATTATAAAAAAAACAAATAAACAAAAAAGAAACCGTAAACTTACTTATTTTTAAAATATTTTATTTTTAGTCCATTAACAGGTCTGATCAAGCACTACATGTGCTCCTTTGCTGCATTGCTCCGGGAAGCTTCTAGACAATTTATGTGTGTGTGTGTGTGTGGGGGGGGGGGGGGTGCATGGCTGTACACAGAGCTACTTCTGGGCCCACTAGCAAATCTTTGAGGAACAGCATTTCACAACATCACCCAAAAAAAAAAAATACTTTCATGGTACTTGAACTATGGACCTTCGTTTCCTACAAACACATCAGATGTAAATGAAATATCTCACTCTTTATTTTTTGAAAAGAAAAATAAATATTCACCATTTATTCAGTGTTTCATTTTAGAAAGCCAGACTTTCATTAGGGAATTTAAAAAAGGTGTATATATATATATATTTTTTCATAAAGGTGGAGTGCCTTGTGTTTTTGGATTATAAATGGTTTACAAGAGCACCCGAGAGCAATGTAATAGGAAAATCCCTGCTATCTGCTATTTTATATTTAATCACAGCTTTTTGACCTTTTAGTTCTCTATTTTCTGAAACAGAACTGAAACATAAGCAAAGTGAAAACTGGAATAATATATATTGCTAGGTAATCATTTTATTTTTTTTAATAGCAAAAAAAAACTTTGCAGAGTCTTCACTGCCTTTATGTCAATTACTAAACTATCAGCCTTATTAAATTGCGATTTGGCCAGTTGAATAGGGCTCTATATAAGCACAGAGCATATTCTTTTTACAGAAGTTTTTAGTTAGTGAAGACCTTGCTTTTGGATAGAAGCTCACTAACTAAAAACTTCTGTAAAAAAATATGCTCTGTGCTTTTATAGAGCCCTATTCAACTGGCCGAATCGCAATTTAATAAGGCTGTATGTTTCCTAGTAACCACTCAAGCATTTTTCATGGGTAATCTTTAGGGGCATATTCACTAAAATAATTCTACAATTTTATCCATTTTTGCCATCTGAAAGTTGGACAAGTGCATATTCCCAGGATGATGATATATTTTAGATAATACACTTGTAATAAAAATAATATTAATAAGTTTATTACTATATTATATGTTCCATCTGCCAGATGAGATGATTTTTATTTTAATGGAAGCCGAGAGTTAAAATATTTTGAAATGGTATCTTCTACTAATATACAAATCGCTCAACAGATGGTGAATTTAGTACAGTAATAAATATATAATAGTTTTATTATAATTTTCTGTGAATATCACTGTTTCAGTGAAATGTAATGTAATTTGCACATGCGTAATTATAATCATCACAACAGCAAAGTAAGAAAGTGAATGGAGATGTAGTGCAGTTATCATAGACATCATTATAATGAAATCATTTTTGGAAATACTATGAAATTATCTATTGTAAATGGGTCATGATAGGCAGCTTTTCACAATGATCTTTATTATTTATTTCTCATCGTACTGTGGCACAACACAAGACATTACATCTTCTGACCGATTAAAGGACCACAGTAATACATTCAAAAGTAAAGCTCATATGCTAGTTTGTTGCCAGAGACTATTAAAATAGTATGCCATTTAAAATAAATAAAAAAAATAATATTTTTTCATAATTTTGAAATTGTCAGTTTTCTCCTCAAGCAGAACCAATTATCTCCATGCTCTGTGTCTGTCAGGGGGCATGGCCAGCTATGTCTTGGGGCCGGATAATCATGAACAACCAGTACTTTATTAATTAATGTTCTTAAAACATATTTTCCTACAATAAATTAATAGTGAACTTTGCAATATTTAGTCAGCCTTTCTGATCCACCCAAGTTGGATTTATCAGAATTTGTTCTCTTTAGTGTAAGTCATGCGGAAGTATAACATTCAATGAGGATGGGAAATATTTATTCATTTTTATGAGAAAAAATGCAGCTTAAATTCCAATATATACTTTTAGAGGAACAGGATTACATTTATTATAGGCCATACCTATAATTCTCAAAAGGATACCTCCTAAACTGGAAGTGCTCAATCTTGTCCAGCCTCAAATGCTAACGTATAACCCTATATATAAGTGATGTAAAAAGGTATATATTAACAGCCCTATTAAATTGCGATTCGTCCAATTGAATAGGGCTCTATTTAAGCACAGAGCATATTTTTTTTACAGAAGTTTTTAGTTTTATATGCTCTGTGCTTATATAGAGCCCTATTCAATTGGCCGAATCACAATTTAATAAGGCTGTAAGTATCTACGCTTTAGATAAAAAATTGTATAAATCCGCAAATCGAGGGTCCGCATTTGCGGTGGTGGAGCATCCCACGACGGCTGTGTTTGTCCGCAAATGCGGACCCTCGCGAACCGAGGGGCCTCATTTGCGATGGTGGAGCATCCAACGTCGGCTGTGTTTGTCCGCAAATGCGGACCCTCGCAAAGCGAGGGGCCACATTTGCGGTGGTGGAAGATCCAAAGGCGCCTCACACGCGTTTAACACACACACGCACGACTTAGAAAAAAATCAACTGCGTCGTACAAGTAAAAACCAACTGCGTCCCTCGCAAAAAAAATACGTCCGCCTCGCAAAAAAATACGGCTGCGAAACGACCCATTCCCAACACGCAAAACCGGCCGAAAATGGCGCGCATGAAAACATTAGAAACACAAGAATTAAACACATTGAACACATAAAAAGCTTACTTACAGCAAGGGGGGGCATCCGGCACCTCGAAAAGTTAATTTACACGCCCATTTAAGTCCAAAAAAATGAGTTTAAACTGGCGAAAATCACCTAAGCGAGAGAAAAAATGGCCGCCGAACAAAACGAAAACGAGGCTACAGACGTAACTATACTACAGTGACTCGCAAAACTGAAACACATACTATGCGGCACGTACCACACTGATATTAACCACCATTTTGAAAACTACTACGCATAAAATGGCGGATGGAACGCAAATTGTAAGCTGGAACGCAAATAGCGCATGCGTATTGCGTTTTAACGGTCTGAGGCACTTGAAAGTTTATAAATACTGCCTACTTTCCATAAAATTGGACATTTCTACTCAGGTGATGAACGGAGTGACTGGATAGTTAACTGCTGCTGTTACTTATGAAGAGAATTGTTTCCTAATTTCCTACTTTACATTGTGCAAATTACAACTGAGAGGTAAGCTATAATATATTACATTTTATTATCAGGACAGGACAAAAAAAACAAACAACTTTAACTATGAAAATGTCATTCATGTATAGTGACATGTGACACGCACATTTATGTGTGTAGGCCCTAAAACAAACTAATGTTAAATGAAACTAATTAAACAAGTATATTTAAATGACATTAATTTACTGCAACTCATAGCAAAAAATAATATGACACTAATACATATGGAACCTAAAGCTGAATCTTTGCCCTTTTTTTACCATTCAAACAGACTCTGCATCAACAGCGTCACTCAAGAATTTGCACTGTGCACTGTGAGAGAGAATCCCTTTTAAAGAACAGGTAAGATAAAAAAATACATTACATGCTGAAAAAGACCATGCTTTGCTAAATCAAAAACAAGAAATATACAATTAACCATTTCACTTTCTTTTTCAAACAGACACTACAAGAAGACCGGCGGATAAAGATTGGCAGGAGGGGACCCTCTGTCATTCGGACAAGAACAACACTTCAATCAAGGTAAAGTATAACAAGTAGAACAAATAAAGGAACTATATATGTTTAATGGCCGCCAATATAACAATTTCAAGGAAAAGAAAAGAAAAAAATACATATAAATTGAATAAGGAACAAAACACAGTTCAACAAACTTCACAAAGACCTATACAATTTAGGAAGACAGACAGTTTCACAGAACCCCCCCCCCCCCCCCAAAAGAGGTGGCCGCAAAACAGGATAGCATCTGAAACATTAGCAACATACATAAAACAAAAGTATTCCTCCTCTTTACTGTAAAATAACCTATAACCATCACCCACAAGCCAAATGCAGCAACCAAAAAGTGGTGAACACAAATCAGGATAAAAAAAAGCACAACATGATATAGAAAAGGCAATTAGCATTGATTTGTACTGTCCAACATGATTGAATACTCATAAAGAACACTAATTCAACAAATAAAGTAGACAAAATATGGTGGACACAAAACAGGATTGTACCAAAAATCACAGAAACAGATAGAAAAGTTAAATAATATTCTTCTTTACTGTTTAAGAACATATAAGCCTTACAAAGAAGCATAAATAAGCATACCAAAAGTGGTGGACACAAAACAGGATAATGCTAAAACCATTGCCATCATATCCAAAATAGGAAAAAAACATTCATTTTCAATGTACAACAACATTTAATCCTCATAAAAAAAAAAAATTAAGCAAATAAAGTATGCAAAATATGGTGGACACAAAACAGGATTATACCAAAAATCCCACAAACACATAGAAAAGTAAATTAATATTCTTCTTTACTGTTTAAGAAGCTATAAGCCTTACAAAGAAGCCTAAATAAGCATACCAAAAGTGGTGGACACAAAACAGGACAATGCTAAAAACATTGTCATCATATCCAAAATAGCAAAAATATTAAATTTCACTGTACAAAAACATTTAACCTTCATAAAAAAGACTTATTAAGCAAATAAAGTATGCCACATATGGTAGACACAAAATAGGATTGTACCAAAAATCGCACAAACACATAGCAAAGTAAATTAATATTCTTCTTTACTGTTTAAGAAGCTATAAGCCTTACAAAGAAGCCTAAATTAGCATAGCAAAAGTGGTAGATACAAAACAGGATAATGCTAAAAACATTGCGATCATATCCAAAATAAGAAAAACATTTATTTAACAATACAAAGAAAGTACCGCTACAATGAACTAAAAAACAAACTTAACATCTCAAACTAAACTAATTATACATTATTTTATTTTACAGATTAACATGGCTACTAACGAGGGCAAACAAGAAAAGATAAGACGGCAAGCTAGAGAACGACAACAGAGATGGGCCAACCAGCAGACACCAGAGGAGAAAGAAATTCGACGAGAAAACGAACGCAAAAGAATTGCATGCAAAAGACTATCAGCTGCAAAAATTAAAGATACCAAAAAAAGCTAATAAGCAAACAAAGGATTTAGAACCTGTTCCTGAAATGTCAAATACGTATATTAGTAATTAAACAACTTTCCAAACATACACATCTCATTGTCGTCATTTTTTGACGGGCAAGTCGCTAGTATATATTTATATATATATATATATGTCACATATTTATTTTAACTGATAAGAGAAATCAATCTGCATTTCAGAACATTTTCATTTCAAATTGATTAAAGGGTAACTATAAGCTTGTACAGGTGCCTTTATTTTTAACTTGTGTATGTGATAATGTCCGTTTATCATAACCTAGGACGCTACTTGCGGCTTGCGCAATACATTTACATCTAAGCGCCCATTTTAGTAACTAGGGACATTTCTTCCTGACTTTGCAAACTAATGATTTTTCCTCTACATATATCAGATCAGATCAGTGTCTCTCAGCAAATATTTACTGGTTTGACTAAAGGGTTTCTTTGTGCTTTCTTCTTTTGTAAAAACTGATCAGATAACTGAAAAAAATTACTTACGTCTGAAAGAATCATATCAACAGATCAAATAGTTATTTTGCAGTTAATTAACCAATATATGTGAATTATGTTCAAAATTGTAACATCAAAATATATATATATAGTATCTTCTATACTGTAATACAAGATAGGTTACAACACAGGACAACAAATAATACCGTAACAACAGTGTGACAGTACTGGCCGGAGGGCTAGCGAATATAAACACAATATGAGTATGTGTTGGTTTGCATCATTTACTTGTGTCCAACTCTCCTTGACTGTATGGGCCGTCACACACCAGAATATCTTTATGTCTATGGTCATGCTGATCCACTTGGTATTCATGGCAGAGATACTGGAGTGGGTTGCCACATCCTTCTAAAGTTTAACACAATACAGCTCCTGGGTGGTCTTACATCCAAGTACTGACCAGGTCCAGGTCCAACACTGCTTGGCTTCGGGGTGGTGTGACCTCTTGGTTCACTGACTGGAATTGAACGCACTGAATCCTAACCACTGGACCACCAGGGAACCCCAATATGATTATAGTATAGCATTTTTTGTTCTATTAATATCAGGGACTCCAAGGACTACCAAGTATACCAGTCTTTAAGGGATATTCAAATGGTTTATAAATGTCAGCCTTATTGGTAGATATATAATCTAAGCACTTGGTCCTAGCGCTTCACGTATGTGGCTGATGACCATTGGTATAACCTTATACACTCTCTCATCATCTCTTGACTAGACTACTGCAACTCACTTCTTGTTGGCCTACCCACCACCCGACTATCTCCACTTCATTCCATTATGAATGCCTCTGCTAGACTCATCTTCTGTACACAACGTTCAGTGTCGGCATCACCTCTCTGTCAACCACTCCACTCGCTTCCCTTAGCCTCAAGAATACAATTTAAAATCATGACCCTAACTTACAAAGCCCTCAACAATAACGCTCCCCTTTACATCTCTGCTCTCATCTCCAAATACTCCCCCACCCGCCCTCTTCATTCTGCTAATGATCTTCTTCTTTCTACAACTCTTGTCACCTCCTCTTACTCCCGCTTCGAGGACTTTTCTCGTGCTGCCCCTAGTCTCTGAAACTCCTTGCCTCGCTCCACCAGATTATCCTCTTGCCTCAAAACATTTAAAACCTCACTTAAAATGCATCTCGCATTGCGTATCACCTTACACCCTAACACGCTTATCACCTCTCTCTCCCTCTTTTACCACTTACTATACTTTAGATTGTAAGTCTGCAAGTTTCTATCCTAAGTACTTTTGGAATGCACCATGGACATTGGATTCCTAGCTCAAAAACAGGGCCCTCCTTCCTTTGCTATATGTTAATTTGTATTTATCTTTGTTTGAACTTAATTTATGTACAGCACTACGGAACATGTTGGCACGTTATAAATGAACTATAATAATAAGAAAAATAAAATCCTGCGTATTTTCGTCGGATACTTCAGTGATATGAAGCTTCTCAATAGCGCACTATTCACGACCATGCCCTTGAAATAAAGCAATAGAATAGGGCAGGGGGGAGACAGAGCCCACAAGTGGATCCTAGTGCAGTTCAGTATGCCGCAAAATAGTTAGAAATGTAGAATAAATACAGCATATGAATCAGATTCTCACCTTTTTGTACCCCAAACTTGTGAGTTATGGCTAGTGTGTAATCCTTATGGGCGCCACTGGAAGGGTCTGGTCCCCTTAGGTCCGAACAATGAATCTTGTGTCTCCAAACAATGCTTTATTTATAATTATTGGTGAGCCTAGATCCTCACAATTGTACCCTTTAGGAATGAATAGTCCCATAGAGTAGTGTGTAGAGAGGTAAAACAGATACCTAGTTATATAAAATAAGAGAGTTTTATTGCGAAATTATGAGACATAGATATTCTTACACTTTATCCCTTGAGAATATAATAATGCTCAAAACAATAATCATAAAATGTATCTAAAAGAATTTATTAAAAAGATGCCCCTTCTGGACCACTGACTTGTCGTGTTGAAGGGGCTTGTGTACTTCAATGAAGCTAGGAGCTATACCATGTAGGGCCACCAAAGATGGGCAGGTCATAGCAGAGAGGTCAGATAAACTTCTGGAGAAGGAACTGGCAATCCACTCGAGTATCTTTGCCAAGAAAACCTTATGCATAGGCAAAACCAGAAACACAGACAGATGTGCCTGGCGTGCTGAATCTATATGGTCACTGAGAGTCAGACACGACTGAAGTTCTGAATAACAACAACAATTAAAAAGATGACATTGAATTATTACAACCAAGATACCTTTTTTTGTATACATGCATAAATAAATGAATACAATAATGAACTGTTTGCTAAATTTTTTATGTATTTTTATTTGTCTATAAACCATAAATCCTTATATTAAACTAATTAATGTGTCCTCTTAAGCGATGAAAATTGAATTACTGCGTGTTTTGAACTTCTTTCTGAAATCCATTTTGTAACAATTTTTTTTTATAAATAAGTGTTATTTATTAATATATATATATGGAACAATGATAATAATTATTGAATAAATTACGTCTTCCTGTATCCAGTAACATAGGGTATCCTACTATGTAGTGAAACCCAATGTTTAAAGTGACATAATGGGGGTTCCAAATATGTCCTCATTTAAAACTGTAAGTAATAACAAATATTTTATTAATTAATGTTATAAAAAAATATGTCACATTGAACTCTACAATGTTTACCTCTCAGTCAGCCTTTCGGATCCACTCATAATTGCAAAATTCAATGTCCGCTTATTGTAGGGAAATCATCGTGTGTAACTCTGTTCTTGCTCATGCGCACAATGGAAACTATAGTCAGAATGTGCAGTGTGCAGTGTTTTGCTTGCACGCGCATCTCGTCGCCATGTGCGGTATTAGACGTGCGTCAATGCGTGGAGCTAGGAGTGGGAGAGACACAAGTGGAAGAGATACAGGGGAGGGGGAAGAGACACAAGGGAGGGAGAGGGGAAGGTTAAGAGACACAGGGCAAGGAGAGGGGGGAGGGAGAGACACAGGGTAGGTTGTCGAGAAAGAGACACAGGGGAGGGAGGGGGGAGAGACATAGGGGAGGGAGGGGTGGAGGAGACACAGGGGAGGGAGAGAGAGGAGGAAGAGACACAGGGGAGGGAGAGGGGGGAAAGACACAGTGGAGGGAGAGGTGGGAAGAGATACAGGGGAGGGGGAAGAGACACAAGGGAGGGAGAGGGGAAGTTTAAGAGACACAGGGCAAGGAGAGGGGAGGGAGAGACACAGGGGAGGTTGTGGAGGAAGAGACACAGGGGAGGGAGGGGGGAATAGACATAGGGGAGGGAGGGGTGGAGGAGACACAGGGGAGACAGAGAGAGGAGGGAGAGGCACAGGGGATGGAGGGGGGAAGAGACACATCAAATATTATACTGTCATTTATGATGGACAAACTCTTGTTTTTTAATAACATTGAATTGATAAAGTACTCTTTATTGCCTATAATTTTAAATTATACCATTGGCCGAATCGCAATTTAATAAGGCTGTAAGTTTTTCAGTGTTTGGGGGAAATTTGTCCATGTGTACAAGCACCTTACAGTATAGAGAGCTAAATGAGCGTCCCATCCCATAGCTGCTGCCTCAATGGTAATTACACCTGAATTCCCAGCTCTCATATAGGAAGGTCACTCTGCTAATTTTTGCTCACAACGTAACATGTAATTATTCATTTTCCAGGACAGCTACTGCTTTGATTGTTTAACTGATAAGATTTCTGTTAGTCCTTGGAGGGAATTTATTAACAAGATTAGCGATAAGACCCGATCTACCGTGGCTCATCTTGCTACTACTTAAGTCTTTAGGCAATTTACTAAATCACTGGTATTATAATTATGTCCGCGAAGAGGTGCAGTAATGCGTAATGTAGCACTGTGTACACACACCCTATCCACCCATTTACACATTGCCATTGTCAGTTTCAATGGTGCAGGCGCCATATTGGTTGGCAAACCTGCAGCGGTTGGCAATAAAATCCAATAAACCCAGCAAAATGATAACATGCCTGTGCAATATCATCAGCAGTACATATTAATAAAATATCTACCTAACGTTAACTCACTGCACTAACCCAATACCCCCTAGGCCTGGACTAAAATCTGTGCTTTCCAATTGGTTGGGTTTTAATAAATCAAAGGGTTACAGTTTTCCCTCTTCTGATTGGTTGCAATGTCAGCCAATCAGAATAGACTTTCATTATAGTGTTACCCTTCTCTGATTGGCTGTTGCAGCAGCGAAAAGAATGTTAGGTAAATTACCCCCTATTGAAAGCACTTGCGCTAAGGAGTGCCAAGTTTATATAAAAGCAGATGAATTTATGCATTAATGGTCCACAACAACATGAAGAAGCTGATACAAAGAATTTTAAGTGCTAACTCCCACAGTGCAATTAAAGTAATTAATTCTAATATATCATACTTGTTTCTTTGTAAAAAGGGGTTCTGTTGTCCTTTTATCTTCTTTTTTATATGATATGTTTGAAAAGCATTGCGGTTATACAAGATTAAATATAATAATGGCAATTAAAAAGAGCAATTACAGAATGGAAGAGTCACTCGTGTTTTTATTCAGTGTTATCTTTTATCATGACTCCTAATATTGCTGCAAATTATACCTTTCTGAAGTTCCTAATTTTGAACCTTTATACTTAATTATTTAAAATAATATAATATAATAAATAATATATTGCATGTATAAAATGGAAAAAAATTGCATTTACAAATTTCCACATTTTCTTCTCAGATTTTTTTAGCTTAGACAAAATATTATTATAGGCAGCTGTGTAAGCCATGGAGAAACTATTTTTTGGGGAAAAATCTGATTTTGTAATGCTTTGTTTATGAATACAGAAATCAATTTTCTGTTTCTTACATAAATCCTAAGGGCTGAATTATGGGGTGTGTATTTGTAGTTATCAGTGGAAGGGGGAGTGGGGAGAAGGGAACAGGCAGAAGTCGAGAGCCATTGTTGGATCAGTGGATTAGATTTGCATTAACACCCCAACTCTTCCACTTCAATGGCCAGAAGTAGATTCCTTGCTTCAGGAAATGCAACTACAGGTCTTCAGAAATGTAAACACACCCCTAATGTATCATGGATGCCTCCAGGGTCTAACAGAGACAACAATGTCTGATTTTGTTTTCTAATTAAAAACTAGCTGTATGGCATTTCTTTCCGGCATTATTATGCTCCTAGTACGACTCAACGTTTGCGAAAATATATATTTTTTCATTGTGTAGACATCATTTAACATTAGCTCACAAAAAAACAGGTTGCAAATGTAAAATATGACAGCCTTCATGGGTGAAAACAGGAAGAAAGGAGGTCATTCCAGAAGCGTGCAGAAGTTTAACTTCAATATGACAGGATATCATTAATTAAAGTATCTGAGACATCACAATTACACCAAGTAAAAAAAAAATGTATACTCAGAGAGAGTAGTACTTTATTGACAGAGGACACTACTTGGTGTCATATGTGTGTGTGTTGTTAAGTTGTGTCCCACTCTCCGTGACCTCATAGACCGCAACACACCATGCAGATCCACTTGGTATTTATGGCAGAGATACTGGAGTGGGTTGCCAGTTCTTTCTCCAATAGGCCACAGCATACAGCTCCTGAAATTCCCAGGTGGTCTCCCATCCAAGTACTGACCAGGCCTAATGGTGCTTGGCTTCAGGGTGGTGTGACCTCTTGGTTCCCTGCCTGGAATCAAATCCAGGTTGAAGCGACGAAAGCACCAAATCCTAACCACTGGACCAGGGAACTCTTCTTGGTATCATACCCTTCACAAATCTTCAGCACATCTAAGAAACAAAAAAAACTCAACATTAAATAAAATACAAAAAAAAAATCCATAATAATAATAATAATAAGTGAAAGGCAACATGAATACAAATAGCAATTGGGCTCAAAGTCTTAAATATTTCAAAAATACATAAATCACAGAAAAAAGGAAAGATGTCCAATAAAGTATATATTATTTGTACTGTATTTATTTATATTTAAAAAATCACCCAATAATTCACCAAATTATTGCTACTATCTGTGTGAGCCCATTCTATACAGATCAGACAAGGGCTAACAAGACTGGACTTGATGGCCTTATATCTTATTTAATCACAAAACTGTGTAACCATCTAAAATACATCAAGTCGCTTCAATAGATAAAGTGTTGCTTAATTCCAAGATATCCCATTTATCTGTAATAAGGACTGAATGGGACTTTAACACAAATTCTATTTTTATTTGCTTGCAATATTGGCACCCTGCGTATTTTCTAATATCTTTACAACACACACAGCATGTCCGGAATTAAAAGCAATATTTTTATGTAAATCTGCATATAAATGTATAATTTAAATGAGTGTATTTTATCTATCCTTATTCCTTTATATGTGTATGCTAGAACACTTATATACCACCTGCAGGGCATATACCATTAGCAAGACTCATGTCTTATCAAGAGTATGCAGAGTCCGCCATGTACTTTTTCATCTTCCGTGATGTCAGGAACTCACTGCAAGGCATGCACTCTATCAGCACACGTTCAGACTCCAAAGTGGTTCTTAAAGGGATATGGAAAGTTTCTGGATGTCAGTAGGTATATAATGTAACTGAGTATCTATTTACTTTTATATACTTTATTTGGATAAGAAGTGCTTATAAATTATGTTTTTACTGCCTGAAATCAAACAAATAGTCCCTATATGGGTCTGCCCACTGCAGTTCATGAAAACACACACAGTAGACCTGGATGTGCTGTGTCTCATACTAACCAATCAGTGACCATATCTTTGCAACATTCTGCAACATGCTGCTGAGACGTGGTCCCTGATAGGCTAGGACACTACACTGCACATCCAGCCCTACAGAGTCTCAAATTATTTGTTTGAGCTCATAAGCACTTCTTAATAAAATAAAGAACATAAAAGTAAATAGATACATGTATATTATATACCTCCAGAAACCTCCCATATCCCTAAACGTTTTGATCTGGGCCAGGCTTCCATTGGTGACTATCTCAGTTTCCATGATTTGAACAAAGTGCATTTAACTCCACTTTACAGACAAAAAAACTTTTTTTTCACTTTTTAATTGTTTGTACTGATCACCTGTATGATTTATCAGTATGTAGTGCTGATAGATAGATAGATAGATATAGAGACACAAAGACAGATAGATAGATAGATAGAGAGAGAGAGAGAGAGAGAGATAGATAGATAGATAGATAGATAGAGACACAAAGACAGATAGATAGATAGATAGAGACACAAAGACAGATAGATAGATAGATAGATAGATAGAGACACAAAGACAGATAGATAGATAGATAGATAGATAGATAGATAGAGACACAAAGACAGATATATAGATAGATAGATACACAAAGACAGATAGATAGATAGATAGATAGATAGATAGATAGATAGAGACACAAAGACAGATATATAGATAGATAGATAGATAGATAGATAGATAGATAGATAGATAGATAGATAGATACACAAAGACAGATAGATAGAGAGATAGATACACAAAGACAGATAGATAGATAGATAGAGAGAGAGAGAGAGAGAGAGAGATAGAGACACAAAGACAGATAGATAGATAGATAGATAGAGACACAAAGACAGATAGATAGATAGATACACAAAGACAGATAGATAGATAGATAGATATATATAGAGAGAGAGAGATAGATAGAGACACAATGACAGATAGATAGATAGAGAGAGAGGGAGAAAGATAGATAGAGACACAAAGACAGATAGATAGATAGATAGATAGATAGATAGAGACAAATAAACAGACAGATAGATAGATAGAGACACAAAGACAGACAGACAGACAGACAGACAGATAGATAGATAGATAGATAGATAGATTGATTGATTGATAGATAGAGAGAGATAGAGAGATAGAGACACAAAGACATATAGATAGATAGAGAGAGAGATAGAGAGATAGATAGAGACACAAAGACAGATAGATAGATAGATTGATAGATAGATAGATAGATAGATAGATAGATAGAAAGATAGACAGATAGACAGATAGATAGATAGATAGATAGATATAGACACAAAGACAGACAGATAGATAGATAGATAGATAGATAGAAAGATAGACAGATAGTTAGATAGATAGATATAGACACAAAGACAGACAGATAGATAGATAGATAGATAGATAGATATAGACACAAAGACAGACAGATAGATAGATAGATAGATAGATAGACACTTTAAAGCTGCAGAATATCATATAGAAAAATGGAAACATAAAAAGTCAGTTTTTGGTTAGAAGTAAATGCATGGTATATATATATATATATATATATATATATATATATATATATATATATATATATATATATACATATATAACATATATATTATATATCATTTAAATGTTTGACATACTGAAAGGGAAGAAAGATAATGAGATAGATAAAAAGGAGAACACATAACATTAGCATGCAAGAGGAAAATACTTATTGTGTATTTTATACTAACCTATCACTAACAATATAATCTAATCATCTACCCACCAAAGTTATCACTTGAACATATAAACTTGATAACTCAAAAAAGAAAAAGATAATAAAAAGAGATAACAGCAAAGATAAGCACGTGCGTACGAACACCATCATGATAAAAAAAAATGCAACTATGATGAAGAGACATGAGCCGCGCACACTGGGGCATTTTGCATATTATGGAAAAATATATACAATTAATCTTGCAGATTATCATTCTTATTCTTTTTATTGTATAGTCCTCTTTATTTATAAAGTGTCAGCATTTTCCATAAAGTACAAAGGTATAGACAAATTCTATGGTAAGCAGATACAATACAATACAAATATCATACAAATGGGTCACCAGAAAGCTCAGTGCAACAGAGTTGAGGTTCCTACGCCAAAGAGCTTACAATCTAGAATGCAAGGGTGAGGTGTAAGATAGGAGTGTGATAGATGCAAGATGGCGGTGATCCAGGCAGTAGGCTGATGCAAGTGGATGTGTTGTTGTGTTATACCGAAAGATTTGTGTGAGCAATTTTGTAGAGTAATCAGTTAGTGCGCGTTATGGCTGAAGCTGATAAGCTTCTTTACACAGATAAACTTTTTGAAAGTTATGGGGCCGAAAGATAGTCTGATGGAGTGAGGCAAGGAGCTCCACAGAGCGTAGGCGACTCAAGAAAAAAGCCTTAAGGGTGATGATAAGAGAGGAGGAAAATCATTAACAGTGAAGAAGGCCCTTGGCAAGGGCGTAGGAACCGAAAAAAATCTGGGGTGTGGGCAATAGACAAACAAATTATATATATATATATATATATATATATATATATACTAGGAACTTGCCCATCAAAAATGACGGGATTAAAATTGTAAGGCTGGCAATGGCATTTGCCACACAGTATGAGGCTTTTGGTCCTCTGAGCTCCTTCGGCGCTCATTGCGAGCCTTTCCTCCCGCCTACTATACGGGCCGCTCATTGCAGGTTTCGGTAACCTGCAATTTTAGTGCTTGGGAATGGCGTGTGTCTCTTTCCAGCATCTCCCCCCAGTGCCTTCCCTGTGTTTGGTGAATGTTTGTGTGGCGCGCGGTGACTGCCGTTGGTTTTATTTTCAAAGGCCTGGCGTTGTTGTTGTGTGTTAGTGTGTTCGGTGTGGTGTATTTTCTAAGTCCTGCGTGCCTGGCGTTGTTTGTGTAAGTGTTACTGTCTTAAACACTATGTATTGTGTACGTTTTGCGCGCCTGTCGTTTTGAGCATCGTTTTCATGCTGTTTCTGAAATTTTGCGTTTTTCGTCTGCCATTTTTTCCTCGCTTAGGAGATTTTCAGGTGACGAAAAACACCAAATATGGATGTAATTCGCTTGCAACCTCACTCCCAGGCTTCCTGTGTCTCCCCCTGTGTTGTGTGTGAGTGTGTTATAATATTTTGTAGATGATTTCTTATTTTTGGTAGGTTTTTAGAGTTACTCGCTTGAACAGTGCTGACCCGCTGGCGAGCCTCGCTTTACGAGGCTTGCCTAAGTACTGTGCTGCTTGCTGCAATGAGCGCCTTTGACGCTCATTGCAGCCTAAGTACTGCTCCATTTCTTCGCCTTGTTTTGCGAGGCTCACATGTGAGACGGCGCTGCTGGCTGCAATGAGTGTCTAACATTTTTGTAAATATGTTTTTATATCTTTTCATGTGACAACACTGAAGAAATGCCCCTCCGCTACAATGTAAAGTAGTAAGTGTACGGCCTGTATAACAGTGTAAATGTGCTGTCCCCTCAAAATAACTCAACACACAGCCATTAATGTCTAAACAGTTGGCAACAAAAGTGAGTACACCCCTAAGTGGAAATGTCCAACTTTTGTGTGGCCACCATTATTTTCCAGCACTGCCTTAACCCTCATGGGCATGGAGGTTAAACCCTATTGCGCATCTGTGGGGTATCCTCAAACGGAAGGTGGGGGAGTGTAAGGTCTCTAACATCCACCAGCTCTGTGATGTCCTCATGGAGGAGTGGAAGAGGACTCCAGTGGCAACCTGTGAAGCTCTGGTGAACTCCATGCCCATGAGGGTTAAGGCAGTGCTGGAAAATAATGGTGGCCACACAAAATATTGACACTTTGGGCCCAATTTGGACATTTCTACTTAGGGGTGTACTCACTTTTGTTGCAAACGGATTAGACATTAATGTGTTTTGAGTTATTTTGAGGGGACAGCACATTTACACTGTTATACAGGCTGTACACTTACTACTTTACTACTTTACCCCCGATTCCTATGCCCCGGCACTTGGGGAACTGATATGAGATGAGAGCAGAGATATAAGGAGATGCACTGTTTTATATATTAGAATCAGTTTTAAATGTTATTCTGGAGGCTATAGGAAGCCAGTGGAGTGACTGTGAAGTAGACACTGAGCGATGGAGACAGACAGGCGATGGGGAGGCCAAAGTGGAGAGAGTTGCAGTAGGCAAAATACTCAATTTTAGTTGTGTCTTGTATATGATAGTGATGTATTTTATAGATGTTGTTTAGGTAAAGGTGACATGATTTGGCTATTGATTTATGAGGAAGGAGACAGAATATAGTGTCTAGTAGAACCCAAAGACATCGGGCCTGGGGGGTGGGAGTGATGATGACATTGTCAACATTGAGAGATATGTGAGGAGTGGAGGACGGTGGGAAGATTATGAGCTCCGTCTGTGAAATGTTGAGAGGGGATAGTGCTGCTGCTGAGAGATTGTGTGTCATCTGCATATAGATGATACTAAAATACAAAGGATTTTATTAGATTGCCAAGGAATGGATGGAGAACATTAGGGGCCTAGGACAAGACTTTGGGGTACGCCAGCAGACAGAGGGAGTTGAGAAGAAGTGTTACCAGATAAATGTTTAATTTTCTAGATAGGATGTAAACCATGAGAGAGCGGTGTCTTGGATGCCAAGTGGACGGTCAGCTGTATCGAAGGCAGCAAAGAAAACCAGGAGAATTAGTAGAGAAATGAACATTTGACATGACTTTTATCATGTTTGTCTAATGTATTTTTTATTCCTGTTCTTATTGCTACAGAATATGTTGGCACCTTAAAGATAAGTGGAACAAAGGCAGTGACGGAGCTACTGATAGCGCAGCAGGTGCAAAGCACCCAGGCGCACAACAGGACAGGGGTCTCTTCTACTGGCAACAGCATCAAATGAAAGAAAACATTACATTTAGTATATATATAAATAGGGAAGACGTATAGCCAGACATAAATAGGGAAGCTATTTATCTTTTTAAAAATCTTCATGTCAACTGCTTTGATGTTATGAGAGATAAAATAAAGGAGATTCTCACGCAAGAGTAGAGGAATCGGAAATAAAGTTAGTTCCCTGTAGCGGATTATCTTAAAGGCATATCTAAGTTTCCCTGTTTTTACCTTTATCTAATATAACACCTGCTGTTTATGTCAGACACACACATTACATGGAGTCAGGGATTTTTTCCACACCCCATAGCTGCCTACATAGGCACAGTGTACCTACCAATAGAAACACTGCATTTGGGTACAGATATTTTAATCCTTTACTAACCTTCAAGGCAGCAGCAGCTCAATGCAGAGATCTACAGAGCAGCATCTGGCTCCTCCTACTTCATTCTGCAAGCGGACGACACATCCCATGATTACTTCCTGCACAAACTGCCATCACATTTTTTGTTTTTGCCTTTTTAAATAAAAAGGGCATTCAGGGCTATCCTGGTTAATTAGAGAGGGAGTATTGATCCAGGTAGGAGTCCGATCGAAAGTATCTGGGGTCAGGAAGGAATTTTATTTTTTCCCCTTTTTGAGACGATTGGCTAAGTTTTACTTTTTTTTTTTCGTTTGCCTTCCTCTGGATCAATTAACAATTTATCCGCATATTGCACAACAGAGGAGATCTAAAAAGGTTCTGAAGTCTTTTTTCAACCTCAATTACTATGTAACCATTGTGGTGGCCCCATAGACTTTATTTTATTTGCAAAAACAGCTGTATTTATCCTTATTAATACATTTAGTTGGATAAATGAAGGGTTATGACAATGACTGATTATACTGGAAATAACTGTGTCAGATCTTGTCCTACCTTATGAACATGCCAGGAAGTTGCAGTAAGGCATGCCCATACCTCCTTGGACATGAGTGCAATGATCCAGCTAGAACTAAGCTGAGCGCCTTCAGTACTCTTGGATGCCCGCCATGATACCTATGCGCTTTATTTGCTTTTATTTGTTAACTAGCTGTTTCGCGTCCAGATTTACTGCACAAATGCCAGTGGCTGTTTTTATGAGATTATCCCTTTCCTGGCGTTTTTCATCCATAATTTGATTTATTTTTACAAAAACAAAATTATAGTAATTAAAGGGACTCAAAATCAGTATTTTCTTTTTGGTTATTCTTAAAGAGTATATATAAATGCCTATATGTTGTGTTATCAATTTTTTTCTAAAGTGAATCAATCCTCGGAAATCCCATGCTGTTGTTTCTGCATTTATATGAAAATCAATAGTTCACATATATTAATTAGCTGCTGTGATGTGCTAATTAGGATTGCAGTCTGCTTGTCCGTCTCAAAATAAAGACCCTCAATGTCAACCCCTCTCCCACCCTTATCAAATAGTCTGACACAGTGGCGGAGATAGTAAATGGAGACCAAAAAAGGAGAGTAAGGGGGAGAGAGGGAAGGAGAGAAATGAAAGAGAAGAGAGAGAGAGTAAAAAGGAGGAACGGGGTGTAGAGATAGGTATGGAGATGGAGAGGGGAGAAGGTGGAAAGACAGAGAGAAGAAAAATGGGGCAAGGAAGAAGGAATGGTGAGAAAAAGAAGATTAGAGGTGAGTGGAAGACAGAAGGGGCAAGAGAGATAGAGTAAATGAAGGAAAAGACCGGTGAGGGAAACAAGAAGGGGTGGGAGAAATTTAGCGAATTAGAGAGAAAATGGGAAGAAAAGGGGGAAAGGGAGAGAGAAACAGGTGTAAAGGGATGGAGAGAGAAGAGGAAAGGAGGATAGGGGAAGAAAATTACAATGAAAGGAATAGAGAAAAGCTGGTGGAGAAGAAAGAAAGGTGAATGGGGGTGACGAATAAGAGAGAAACCGAAAAAGAGAGAGAAGAGGGATGCTAGAATAGAGTGGAGAGTAAAGATGGGGAGCAGAGAATTGTGTAGGGAGAAGAGTAGGAAAGATAGACTGTGGAGGGAGAGGGAGGAAAGAGACACAGGGGAGTGAGAAGAGACACAGTGGAGGGAGAGGTGGGGAAGAGACACAGGGGAACGGAGAGGGGGGAATAGACACAGGGGAGGGAGAGAGGGGGAAGAAACACAGGGGAGTGAGAAGAGACACAGGGGAGGGGGTGGTGGGGGAGAGACACAGGGGAAGGGAGAGTGGGAGAAGAGTTACAGGGGATTGACAGAAGGAGAGGGGTAATGAGACACAGGGGAGGGAGAGGGGTGGAAGGAGACACAGGGGAGAGAGAGGAGACACAGGGGAGGGAGGGGGGGAAGAGATGGAAGGGATGGGGGGAACAAAATGTATAATACTATATCATGCTGTCGATAGTCGATAGTAAGTATATCATATATTTTTATTTAAGTAGCACCAGTACATAGGCGCAGTAGCCCCAAAATATATGTGGGGATAATTCAACTCTACTCCCAAGACAGGAAGCAGGGGCAGATCTACATGGTGCAATGCAAAAAAAAAGTGTTTTAAATTTGCTTGTTCAAATTCTCAATACCCCTGCCCCCCCAATATAATATATATATTTATATTTAAGATAATTATGTGTCAAAGCTTTCATAGAAAAAAAAACATACTACTCAAAATCTGGTAGTGTATGATTAAGTTTAATTTGTCTTTTTGTTGTGTTCCCTAGTCATATAATCTGGGGTGGGGGGGGGGGATTTGAAATGGTTTAATTAAAGGGCCATTGTGGTATTTTTACTGTATGGTGGTATGAATAACAAAACTTGATCATGTGCAAAAATGTTAAAAAGTAAACAAAATAAACACATATTTTTTATATGCAATTATACTTTTTGGAAGAGGGTGTCCTTGTGAACTAGACGCATTTTATTAGAGCCTACATGAGATTAGATGTATCTGCTTCAGTCAAAACATCGCACCTTATTGTCATGTAAAGATTGTGGGTTAATTCTCTATTTAATGGGTAAATGCCCTTTTATTTGGATAATGCTAGTAATATGTCTAAGGCTTTATAGATAAATAGAACAGCAATTTCTTAAGCTAGCAGACCCCACAGACAAAAAAGTAACAACTCTCACCAATCACATTATGCTGAAGCAATGGTTTCTATTAACATATAACTTTTATTAGTGGACAGTTAAAAGAAAACTCAATTATTAAAACAAGACGTTTAAAAGAAAAAGACAAGTTCCCATTGGGCAGATACAAAATTCCCGGGATTTTTCCTGTTATCTCCCTACCAGTAGTGACGTGCAGCTGTCACTAGGTGGTGCAGCTTTGAGACTTTGATCAGTTTGCTGTTAGAGTGATGGGTAGACTTAGGGGTTAGTGTTCAGGGTTAGAGTTTAAGTTTAAGGTTCAGGCTTAGGGTAGTGATAGATGATAAGCTTTACATAGTAAACTAGTGGAGCACAACTATTTGACACAGTGCACCTCTACTTTACTATGTAAAGCTTATCATCTGTCACTACCCTAACCATGAACCCTAAACTCTAACCCTAAATCTAACCCAAAACTTAACTCACACCATAAAACCTAACATAAACTCTAACCATAACCCTAACCTTAAGCACTAACATAACCTTAAAAAAAATGAAAAAAAGTCTTGGCTTTATCACAAAAGATCAACTTTTTTAATTATAATGAACTAAAAAGTTGTTTACTTTTATCTCTAATGCTTTTGCATTATGACAGCTAGACCATTATAGTATCCTTTTAACTCCTGTTTCTGAGAATAATCCTTTTCATTTCTGACAAAAAACCCTATGACCTTAGAAGTTGGCTGCAGGTTAGCTGTAAATATACTGACCGATAAGATATTCTGCAATATATAAATCAATTATTACATATATTATTTGCATTATTAGGAAGCGGTTCCTTCAAATTATTTTTTTTTTTTTTTACGATTAGATCATTTTGCTTGTTTACAGAATAAGTTGTGGCATAAATATATTTTAGTATTTTGGAGTCAATATTATGGATGGTCCAGTCAATTGTGGAATCATTTAATCAATCAACCCAAGGATCTTGTAGTGCAAATCAATATCATTAGCAGAAGATGCTTCACAGCAGAGAATGCTTTTAATTAATTTCTCAAAGAACATTGGATATATTGGCAAATTAACGCTCTTATTTAGAAACCAAAGACTTAAAATAGAGAAATGCTCCTTTCATGCTAATGAGAAAATACAAGGATTTTTTGATCTTGTGGAAAACTAATATAAGTATAGATAACTGGGCTGCCCATTATATCTAATTTAGCATAAAGAAAATCCTAACACAGGCGTTCTTGAATTCCTTTACTGGATAGGTTTATGGTGGGAAGGTTTTCCAGTTACCTACCACCCATTCTGTACAGTGCTGGGTGTGCTGTGTCTTGTACTAACCAATCAGTGACCATCTCTTAGCAACATTCTACAACATGCTGCTGAGCCGTGGTGCCTGATAGGCTAGGACACTACAATGAATATCCAGCCCTTACAGGTACTATTTGTTTTATTTCAGGTGGAGCTTATATAAAAATTCCTAATAAAATAAAATACATAAAAGTAAATAGATACACAAGTATATTATATATACCTAGTACAATCCAGGAACGTTCCATAGCTCTTTAAAGGCATATCTAAGTTTCCAGCAGTAGTAGTTGATGCATGGAATGGACAATCTGCAAGGAGTGGTAATCAAATGTGAATGTGCTGCACAAAGAGACTCTTATATGAAAATACATAGCACCTTCTAACAAGGTGCCACCCTACATATCCCAGGCTGCTTTACAGCACAAGCAGGAACCCCAGCGGTTGATACAAATGTTTGCTTCCTCCTGATTGGCCAAAATGAATTATGAATTTTATGCTATTTTATCCTGGGTTTGAACCGGGTGTTTAATTTTCAACTGTCAGAAATTACAACACATTTTGCTAACTTCAAAGTAATCTTTTAAATGTGTCATTGTTTTTTTTTCATGCAAATTTTTTTTCATGCACTACTGATTCTTCTCTATCAGATGCACACATAATCCAGGAATTTTAGATATGTCTTTAAACACATTAATATTAAATTTTCATTAATTTGATTTTAAATCAGGATCTTTTTTAATTACTTCCCTCCTGAACTCAATAATATAATATACTATATTTTACATCCATAGTTCCATATCCCTGAAAGGTGT
Source organism: Discoglossus pictus (assembly GCA_027410445.1). Classification (NCBI taxonomy): domain Eukaryota; kingdom Metazoa; phylum Chordata; class Amphibia; order Anura; family Alytidae; genus Discoglossus; species Discoglossus pictus. The sequence continues at coordinate 424,836,127 of CM050166.1, read as the reverse complement.
CTTATCTGGGTCTAATTCCAGCAGTTCTCTGAGTGCCGTTGAGAGTTGTCTCTGCTGAGAGCCCGAGAACCCCCGGGGCAGATACACAAGACATTTATCAGGGCAGTTATTTTAATTACCTCAATTTTGTGACGGAATGTAAGATATTTCAAAAATAACATACAAACCTTGTCTGAAAAATCAAAGTGTTCTGGATGTAGTCTAAGCATGTTAAGTATGTTGTTGTTTAGTCATTCAGTCATGTCTGACTCTCTATGACCCTATGGACAGCAGCACACCAGGCACATCTATCGATATGTCTCTGGTTGTGCTTATCCATAAGCTTATCTTGACAAAGATGCTGGAGTGGGATTTCCTTCTCCAGTGACCTCTCTGCTATGACATGCATGTCTTGGATGACCCTATATGGTATATCTTACAGCTTCAGCAAAGTACACAAGCCTCTTCACCACGACAAGGTAGAGATGCAGAATGAGTTAATGCATGCTGCAAAAACACCTCCACCCCTCACTTAGGGCTATATGGTTAGACACGCTACTGTCTTGTGTTGTGTTACTGACTTGGGTTAAGTGTGACTGGCTTGGGTTAAGTGTTACGGCCATGTGGTAAATGTTAGTTGCTTGGATTAAGTGTTACTGGTTTGCGTTAAGTGTTACTGGGTAGGACTCATTTTTACGTCCCACGGGCTCGGTTTTTCAGGATAGTTTTATGTTCTTCTGCCTTTTTTTTTTGTCGAGTTGCGTTTTTTCAGCAGCCATTTTTTTTTCTTTCTTACCTTTACCTTCAGCATCTTTAGCAAGGCAGTGGTCGTCTTGGAGGTGTGTTTGGGGTCGTTATCATGTTGGAAATCTGCCCTGCGGCCCAGTGTCCGAAGGGAGGGGATCGTGCTCTGCTTCAGTATGTCATGTTGGCATTCATGGTTCCCTCAATGAGCAAGCGTCGAATTCCGAACAAATTGATCAGTCAGACGTGTCGAGTTCCAAGCAATTTCCCCCTCTGTGAGACACGTTTAGTTCCAAAAAGATGCGAATAGAAGCATACGCGAACTGAGGTAACACTATATATATATATTTATATTTACTTATTTATGTGCACATACACACACTCACACACATGTTCATGACTATACATATACAGTATGGGCCTCATTCAATTGCGATTTGGCCAATTGAATAGGGCTCTAAATAAGCACATAACATATATTTTGTAAAGAGGTTTTTAGTTAGTGAACTTCTATCCAAAAGCCAGGTCTTTAATAACTAAAAACTTATTTAAAAAAAATATGCTATGTGCTTATTTAGAGCCCTATTCAATTGGCTAAATCGCAATTGAATGAGGCCCTATATGTTTATTATTTTTTGTGTGCATCTACACACATCTAGGTATTTGTGTATGTATATATATATGTTTAATGCATTTAATAAATGGCATTTTATTTCTTCCTTTCCCCACTGATAACCTTCCTGGGGACATCATGCCCAGATCTTTATGGTCCCAGTACAGCATAAACCCTAAGGCCCTCATTCAATTGCAATTTGGCCAATTGAATAGGGCCCTAAATAAGCACATAATATATATTTTTTAAAGAAGTTTTTAGTTAGCAAGCATCTATCCAAAAGAAAGGTTTTCACTAACTAAAAACGTATTTAATAAAAATATGCTATGTGCTTATTTAGGGCCCTATTCAATTGCCCACATCGCAATTGAATGAGGCCCTAAATCTGCACCTGCTTATTGCTTTTCCTCCAGGCTCCTTAAACCACAACAAATATGACCCTAACTAATTTTGAAGCACATTTACGTTTTATTACGCCAGCGAACCATAAAAAAGACAAAAAATATAATTAATACCATTTATTAGCTCTCAACATTTAGCATATGGTTAAAAAATCAATTATATAGATGCAGTGCTCATTTTAATGAGTGTAGTGATATCAGTAGTTCATTTCGTGGTAGACATGTCCTATATTAATTATTAATTTAATTACATTGAAAGGCTTATAATAAATGTACGTGGTATAGCCCTTGGATATTTATCAGATAACAATGGGTATACAACTCAGCTCAGAACTCTTTGGTTACTAAAATAGGTTACATTTGTACTGTATATCTCATGAGCTTTTACGTCCTTGCCAGAAATAGCCATTGGTCCCGTAGGAAGGCTGAAAAACTGTATAGAAGTTGTTAAAAATTAAATTGCAGCCATGTGGAAACTGTGGCAACGGTGCAGGGCAAGAGCATAAAAAAATGTTAATAGAAAATAATAGAAAATATAATAGAAAAAATCTTCTTGCATCATGGAACGTTCCATCGTCAATAACCAGTTTGGTTGGAAACTGAGGGGAAGATTATACCTCTGGGACTTGATTTTCTATTCAGTTTTGTCATCAACTGGTTATTTATAGTGGCAGTATTTCAATAGAACTCAATAAAGCAGTTTAATTCTGTTTGCAATAAAAATGTATGTCTGCAGCCATTAAATAAAAATAATTAAATAGTTAAAAATTTAAATCTGTATTTCTTTTTTTTTTTTCTAAAACATTTTGCCCATTGTCAAGTCAAGTTCTTTAGGAGAACATACTATAATATGACACTACAGTGTGTTTTTAAACAAGTTTGTCATTGTTAATGCAAAGACATATACAGCCTTATTAAATTGCGATTTGGCCAATTGAATAGGGCTCTTTTTATGCACATAGCATATTTGTTTTACAGAAGTTTTTAGTTAGTAAACTTTTATTTATTTCACTAACTAAAAACTTATGTAAAAAAAAGTGCTTATATAGAGCCCTATTCAATTGGTCGAATCACAATTTAATAAGGCTGATAATGTACAATTAATTTCAATCATACAGATAAACTATATACTAATTCTATTCAAGATATGCAGCAAATGTGTTTGTGGGTTATTATATTTTCCATTCAATCTTCCATATCTGAAAATATGAGATGCAAAGCACTGGTGGCCAATACAGGGAAGGGGCTAAACCGCATCAGCCTGGAGTAAACAGAGGGTAGACAATTGATTTTTTGTTGGCTCTTTTATTAACCACCACAAACACCTTGGCCTATATCTACTATATATATATATATATATATATATATATATATATATATATATATATATAAGAGAAGCTGGGAGGCGCTCCCTTTTTTTTATACCAGTTCTCTCCAATTTCTAGCTCTGCCCCTCTTTCTGTCAAATTGTGCATATATATAGTCAATAAATAGTATATTTGTATTCACATTTGAATGTCTAAAATAAGTAAAGAAAAACATATTACCCACTCAGATTTTCCAAGAACACAGTTATTGCACTGCATTCTGGGAACCTGGGCAGTAACATTCAAATTAGTCTATAAAGGCCTCACTCATTAATCCAAATACCATTTTAAACATGGCCCCTTTTAAGCTAATGCCTGCTATATTACACAGTTTTAGCAAAGTCCAGAATGGATTATACACAAGCCAGGAAACCCACCCATAGACAGTCACTGTTTCGAGGTTAATGCCTCTCATCAGTGTGGGGTTGGTACCTGGCTTGTCTTTAAAGATCCACTTTTTGCATTCACATAGTATATATATATATATATATATATATATATATATATATATATATATATATATATATATAAAAGGGGTGGAGCTACCCATGGTGCAGACGGTGCAATGGACCAGGGGCCAAGTTATGGAAATGGGTCTTGGGGAGCTTTAGCTATGGGAAAGGGTCTTGGGCAGGGGTGCTGTTATGGGAAAGGGTATTAGGGAGGGGAACTAGGGGAAGGGGCCTTAGGGAGGGGCACTGAGTGAGATGATAACAAGGTGGGGGGTCCAGCGCAAAAAATAATTACAGCCCCCCTTGGGGGGAGGGCTCCAATTTTATTTTTGCTCCTGGGCATTTCGATCTCTATCTCCACCACTGGTATATATATATATATATATATATAATGGGTGGGCATTACTCCAGATTAACACATTTTTTATTGTGCTTAACACACTAACATTTTTATTTCTGGGGCATGCTTTGCGTGGCTTTGCATGTTTCTGATGCTCCTGCAAAGGCAAAAAGTACCAGAAAAGCGTAAGCAGATAATTCAACAAGAATTTGGTGAAAAATCAGGGAGATTTCCAGCCAACCTTTGTCCTGAGCTCTTCCTGTCTTTGTCAACTAGTGGCAAGAAGTGATCAGACTTTGGGCCTCATTCTATTATCGCCCGTAAAACGGCCGCAAGGCTGCGATTCCTTGCGGGGGTCCCGTTACCTCGCAATTCAATTACCATATTTTTCGCCGAATAAGATGCACTTTTTCTTCCCCAAAACTGGGGGAAGAAAGTTGGTGCGTCTTATACGGCGAATATACCTTTTCAAACTGCCTCTGTCCTCTTGATCTCACCCCAGCGCTTCCTACCAGCATCGCGTCGGCCGGTGCGTCCTAGTGACGTCACACACGCAACGCTGCAGTACACGAGGAGTGCTGGTAGGAAGCGCTGGGGTGAGATCAAGATGGCAGAGATCAGAAGAAAGGTGAGGATCAGGGGGGTCAGGGAGGATCAGGAGGGTCAGGGAGGATCAGGAGGGTCAGGGAGGATCAGGAGGGTCAGGGAGGGTCAAGGGCTCCCAAATGCTCCCAAATGCTGCAGTATATGGATATGTATGTGTATGTGTGTGTGTGTATGTATGTGTGTGTATGTGTGTGTATGTGTGCATGTATGTGTGTGTATATATGTATGTATGTGTATCTATATTTATGTGTGCATGTATATGTATGTATGTGTATCTATATCTATATATATATATATATATATATATATATATATATATATATTTGTGTGTAATGTAGGTGTGTATCTGTGTGTAAAGTGTATTTGTGTTTGATTCAGATTTTTTTTCTTCTTGTTTTCCTCCTCTAAAAACTAGGTGCGTCTTATCTGCCGGTGCGTCTTATAGGGCGAAAAATACGGTATACGGCCCCGCAAGGATCTCCTCTTATGGCCGGCCGTATATCTTGCAACCGGCCGTAAGCTCAGAAAACTTTAAACGCAAAAATAAATTCAAGATGGCACTGTACAGCTCTGTAAATGCTAGGGATCATAATGGGGGACATGAGGATTAATAGTAACCCACTCTCAAGCTTGCACATCTGCCCAAATCCGAGTTTACATTAACTCTTTATTTTCCGGCCGCAGCGTGGGCGGGTCTGAGGTGCTCCAAGCACTCTGGACTTTTTACATGGATTTTTGACATAAATTAAAAAATAATTTATTTACGGATTTGAGTGTAGGGGAATGTTGTGCTATTTTTTCTAACACCTACAATCACTTTTTAGTCTCCTCAGAGTGCAGGATGGCTTTATTTCGGCTTTATAATGTGCTTAATTGGTGCTAGCGGGACCTTTTTCCTGCAAGTAAGCTGCGGCTCGGTTTTATCCTTGCAGAGAGGGTTCCCGGAGCAATAGAATAGCAACCGGGCTTTTCTTGCAACCGAAACTCTTGCGGCCATTTTAGATCAAAGGCTTTCCTCCGGGGCGAGCGGCCGCAAGGGATAGCAAGGCGCCGGCCGCAAGCCTGCCGGAGTCCCCGGACGGAGGGGAATAGAATAGCAGAATAGCTTGCGGCCGGTCCTTGCGGCCCCGCATCTCCTACGGCCGATAATAAAATGAGGCCCTTTGTAATTAAAGCTGTGCAGCAAATAGGCAGCAATGTGGAGCACTAGGCCAACCAGTGAATACCATAGGTAACCGCAAAAAAAAAAAGGAATTGTGTGATTAATTGCGATAAAAAATGAATCGTCACTAACCCCTAATATTAATGCAGGGCATCAGAAGCTGTGTACTTAGTGTCATGATGTGGGCTAGGTGGCATCACTTATGTCCGGGGGCGGGGGGCAAAACTGAGGCACCTTTATAACCTTACACTCTATTTTGCCTGTTGCATAAGCTATGCTATGTTATTATATGTTTTACTGTAAACCTTCCCCATGAGAGTTATGAGTCACTGGCCTAATAATAAAGTGCCAAGAGTGTGTGGCTCAGAGCACGTAGCTCCAAATACAGGAACAAACCCCCCCCCCCAGACTAAGCGTCATCTACCTAATGCAATGTACGTGACCTAGCCAGCAATATCCCAGTAGCCCCATGTTAACCCTCATAAGGAATAAAAAGCTCCTGTAATTAGTCCTTCCATGATTCCCAGGGTTGTCATTGAGAGCCATCCCAGACCACCACACCAATAGCCAGAGCGCCGACATTGGTTTAAATGTTTTCTTTTTGACACCAGTTGTTTTCTGTGGGAATACTCCACTAGTGCTGTTCTGTCCATCTAATTTGCTGATCTGTTCTGCTCTCTGTTGCCTTGAAGTCCGGTTGCCGATTAACATGGCGGATGGTGGTGGATCAGCGATAGTAGTCTAACTGGTGGGATTCCTTCATTGACCTGTCCAACTTACTCTATCTCATTGTAAATTTATAGATACACTTTAAGGTAGATATATACCTGCTTACTGACTTTTCTGCAGATGACCATGCTATTTAATGGCAATGCATCATGTCGGGTAGCATGCTAGCTTCTTCTTATTTCCTTTGTTTACTGCTCTCCGCCATATACAAAGATAACACTGATTTACAAGGTCTTTGTAACGTGAACTATATTAACTTTATTCGTTTTATTCTTTTTTGAATGCTGATTTTAGATCGGGACTGTAAAAAATGGCCAGCGTGTCCCATTTTTATGTTATCTGTCATTTTAGCTCAGTAATATGTAGTTGTTAGTTTCTGTAGAGATACTTTAATTGTTGGGGTTGTCAACACAGCTTAGTTCTTCCTGACAGGCAGTGGAAGCGAACACGTCACCTAACCTTTGGTTGCTTGTACAGTTGCGATGTTGGTGTCACAGTAAATTTCAGTGCTAAAATGGAAAAAGGAAAGCATCGAGAGTGTATTAATTTACCAGATTAGTTTTATTACGTGTATGGACAGTAGATTATAAAATCTCAGAGTCGTTCTTTAACAAAGACTGTGAAGCAATCTTACTACTTGTATTTTGGCTGTCATGTTGGTAATCATGAAAACAAGTGGACTTCTTATGTGTGTTGCATCCCATGGTTTGGTGTGAGCCAGCCAGTCACTTAGATGATTGCCATTTAAGTATGAAAAGACCTTCTCCATGAGGAGACCTTCTCCATGAGGAACATGCCTTTGGCTATAAGGTTGTTCCTCATGGAGAAGGTCTTCCAATACCTAAGCTTCCAGAAAACCCTCTCTGAGGAAGATGAATCTTTGTCTTGCCAGATATTGAGCCACACACATCACCTAAAATTGCTCCACACCCCACACACAGTCCTGAATATTTAAGTGGGGTTCACATGATACAGCAAAATTAACTTAAAGGGATATGTAAGTGAGTTGGATTATGAATGCACCTGATAGAGGAGATTTAGTAGTGTATGAAAACATGATTATATGCTCAAAAACAGGGCCCTCCATTCTTTATAAGGTGTTAAGTTTGTTTTTTGCCTTGTACAATACCACTGTACAGCGCTATGGAATATGTTGGCGCGATATAAATAAAGACAATAATAATAATAATAATGTGTTATATAGAAAAGTTCAGTTTACTTACAAAGTTATTTGCACAAAAGTAAAATCCAGCTGTTCACACCCACAGGATGCTTACATAAGTCAGGTACACACAGGAAATACAGCAGGGCACATATTTTGACCTTTCTGGTACAGAGCACAGGAAGTAACTGTTGCAGTTTTTGTATTTAGCACATTCCAGAAGCCACAGAGTTGAAGAATGATACAATGTATTAGCCTGATTCTGAATTTGAATGTTATAGTAATTCAGGTGGGATTTTCTAGGGGCATACACAATCAAATGCAAATGCCCAAAATTTTTTGCTAACTTCAAGGTTTATTTTATGATATTTTCACGCAATTTTTTTTCATACACTACTAATTGTCCTCTATCCGATGCATTCACAATCCAGCACACTTACATATCCCTTTAATTATCTTGTACAAGATCTCGGCCAGTCAATACACCATGCATGTCTGTTAGAATATGATGGGAATGCTTTAAAATTCAAACATTTTCCAGAACAAAACGAGAAATGATAAAAGATCTGTTAGCTTATGGATTAAAGTTGGACCCAGTAATATGTCCACTAAATGGTCCTTTAGAAGTTATAGGGAAGATGGATATAAAACTAATATAAATATTAACCTCAGCTAGAACTGTTATAGCTGCTCACTGGCTGCAAAAAACAAATACATGGATATCCCCAAGCATTATTAGAAAAAAAAAGTTTGGCAAATATTCAGAATAGAGACTTATTTATACCATGTTGGACTAGGGAGACCAATTTCACAGTATTTGTTAACCATGGGCAGAGTATAATAATTTAACAACATTTTGGTAATAATCCTCCCCTTTTATGTAAAGTGAAAATACGGAAACTGAAAAATAATAGAGGTGTGACTTCATAAATTACTAATATTTTTGGCCAAGGGTTCAAAAATTTCCCAACCTAAGTGATGCAAAATTTAAGAAAGGTATCTTTGTTGAGGCAAAGTTTAGGAAGCTACTGAATTACTGTATATACTCAAGTATACGCCGAGTTTTTCAGCCCTTTTTTTAAGGCTAAAAAAGGCCCCCTCGGCTTATACTTGAGTCACTCTCCCCCCGTGTCTCTCTAACCCCCCGTGTCTCTCTAACCCCCCCATGTCTCTCTAACCCCCCCGTGTCTCTCTACCCCCTTATGTCTCTCTAACCCCCCTGTGTCTCTTTCCCTCCCCCTCTCCTCATCCTCAACCCCCTCCTCATTCTAAACCCCCCTCCTCACTTTACCCCTCTAAAAACCTCCCCCTATCCCTTTCCCTTCACTTACCTCTATCTGCAGCTGCTCCTCCGGCCTCTGCTCCTTTCTGCTTCGGGACCCGGTATATGCTAATGACGTGACGTCACATGCGCGCCACGTCATTAGCATTGGCTGGGTCAAGACGCAGGAAGGAGCGTGGAGGCCGGAGGAGCAGCTGCAGATGGAGGTAAGTCAAGGGGAAGGGAGAGGGGTAGGTATTTAGAGGGGTAAAGGGAGGAGGGGGGTTTAGGATCAGGAGGAGTAAAGTGAGGAGGGGGTTTTAGCATGAGGATGGCGGGGGGTTTAGGATGAGGATGGGGGTTTTAGGATGAGGATGGAGAGGGTTTAGGATGAGGATGGGGAGGGTTTAGGATGAGGATGGGGGGGTTGAGGAAGGGGTTGAGGTTGAGGAGGGGGGCTGAGGAGAGAGGTTTTGGAGGGGGGCTGAGGAGAGAGGTTGAGGAGGGAGGTTTAGGATGAGGATGGGGGGTTGAGGAGGGAGGTTTAGAATGGAGGGGTTGAGGAGGGGGGATTGAGGATGGGGGGTTGAGGATGAGAATAGGGGGTTGAGGATGGGGGGTTGAGGTTGAAGAAGGGGTTGAGGAGGGAGGTTGAGGAGGGGGTTGAGGATGAGGAGGGGGTTGAGGATGAGGAGGGGGTTGAGGATGAGGAGGGGGGTTGAGGATGAGGAGGGGGGTTGAGGAGGGAGGTTGAGGATGAGGAGGGAGGTTGAGGATGAGGAGGGAGGATGAGGAGGGAGGATGAGGAGGGAGGTTGAGGATGAGGAGGGGGTTGAGGTTGAGGAGGGAGGTTGAGGAGGATAATGAGTATGAGGAGGGGGGTTGAGGAGGGGGTTGAGGATAAGGAGGGGTTGAGGATGAGGAGGGGGGTTGAGGAGGGTTATAAGGGAGGGGGAAGAGACACAGGGAAGGGAGAGGGGGGAAGAGACACAGGGGAGGGAGAGGGGAGAAGAGACACGGGGAGGGAGAGGGGAGAAGAGACACAGGGGAGAGAGAGGGGAGAAGAGACACAGGGGAGAGAGAGGGGGGACACAAGAAAAGGGCACACAAGAGGGGGACACAGAGGGCACAAGAGGGACACAGGGAGCAGCACATTTCCCACCCTCGGCTTATACTTGAGTCACTCATTTTTCCCAGTATTTTGTGGTGAAATAGGTGCCTCGGCTTATACTCGGGTCGGCTTATACTTGAGTATATACGGTATACTGATTTTGAAGAAAAATGTAATCCAAAGGAGTATACTGTATGGAAAAAATTCACATCTGTGGTCAAATGTTTTCTGAGGAACCACAAAGAGGAAAACTAATGTGAGCTCATTTTCTCAAGAACTATAAAATTCTTAATTGCATGATGTCTTTAAAGATGCACTTTTTGCATTCACATCTTGACTTCTTTTCTGAGAACTGAAGACCATTTTGCAAGTGTAAATAAGGATTTACTGTTTTATTCATATAAATAATAGAATGATGTCTATAATAAAAAAGTAGGACATCCTGTAGAATTTTCATGGCCATATTTGAATTCAGCACTCAATTCCAAATTAGTAAAAAAAATAGCCTATTTGACCAATGTTATAAGAAAAGGTTCACATTTGTTGGGCTGTGTAATCATAATATATGTGATGCCAGTTAGAAAGTCTTTTTTGTTTTTCTGATGGGCAAAAGACCCCTCCACCATACAGTAGTACAGTAAATAAATAGTACATTTGAGTTCAAATTTTAATGTCTAAAATAAGTTCAAATGCTCATTTCCCGCTCAGAATTCCAAGAACTACAGTTATTGCACTGCATTCTGGGAACCTGGCCAGGGACATGCAAATGTGCCCACAAAGGCTTAGCTCTTTAATCCAATATTATTAAAAAAAACGCTCCTTTTAGGCATATGCCTGCTGTATTGCACAGCTTAAAGAAAAGCCCAGGATAGATTATGTACAAGCCAGGAAACCTACCCACGGACAGCTGTTTCAAAGTTAATGCCTCTCATCAGGTGGGGCTGGTTCCTAGCTTGTGTAGTAGATTTTGTGGGGAGGTTGTTTACCACAACAATCATTTCATTTATGGTGGGGGTCAAAATTGTGATAGAAGCCACCACCATACAGTAGTACAGTAAATAAGTAGTACATCTGGGTTCACATCTGAATGTCAATAAGTTAAAAGACTTATTTCCTGCTCAGAATATATATATATATATATATATATAAATATATATATATATATATATATATATATATATATATATATATATATATATATATGAAGAGTGAGGTAGCCGTGAATGTCCAGTAATCCAGATGAGTATTGCAGTATATAGTGATACCTTTTTTATTGGACAAACATATTCATAGGTTTCATGACGAGCTTTCGAGAGCGTTCCTCTCTTTGTCGAGTCAAAGTCAATACTGATTATAGATTCACAAATACAGCAAAAAATTCCAGGATTAACAAATAACGTTCTGATCATCCAGCCGTGCAAGTGTGTGGGGGTGCAGACCAGAGTTAGTAAATTGGGGTCGTAAATAGTTTTACATCTAAGGAACCATAGGGCTGTAACCAAACTCAGGCTGAAGGCAGAGAACAAAAAAAAAATAAAGAAATCAATAAACACACATATGTATTTACAAGCATGAATGCTGGAGGTTATAAGAAATTTTGTTAATGAGATAAGAATTCAATGTCTACATTAAGTCCTGACTTATTACTGTTAAAGAACATAATCATTTTAATTTAAAATGTCTTTCTTTCCTTAGTGTTTTAAAAAAAAAACTTTGAGTATTTTGATTTTGAGATTTTTTATGGAGTGGTTATTCTGGGTGAAATGGTGTCCAACTGGAGTACAGTAAGTCTCCTCATTGTGCTTATTGATGGAATGTCTGTGTAGATTCATCCTCATATGTAATTTCTGGATGGTTTCTCCAATGTAGCAGCCTCTCTCGCATGCAGTACTCCAGTTGGACACCATTTCACCAAAAATAACCACTCCATGAAAAACTTAACACCTTATAAAGAATGGATATATATATATATATATATATATATATATATATATATATATATATATATATATATATGTGAGTGTGTGTGTATATTGTATATCTCATGTTTGGGATAATAGGTAGTTCCTTATTTATTTATAACACAAAGGACTATAATTCATATATGGTGCCAACATAGGACTGGGAAGGAACTTATCTACATGTAACTACAACATACATTGATAATAGAACTTAGTGCATGGAAATCAATAACCGCATACCTGTAAAAGTTATTGGAAAATAATTCCTATTTGAAACCTATGTTATTATTTTTTGAGGAAGCACAACATGCAATTTGGTGCAAAGGCAGCTGAAATAATGTGGTCTGTAGCTCCTGGGTTGTGTATTACATGTAATATTTTTGTACCGATTCAGCAATAACTCCATCATTGTTTGCCTTTGAACAACTAGAGCCCTAAACAAGAGTAGCTACAATCATTAGGTCAGTACATATGTCTGTGCTATAAAGCATTTCTATATAGTGATGGACATACATTGTATAATGAAATGTAATATCACTCTATGAAGATACCAAATATATATGAATGTAAGAGCTTCAAGGGACCCTGTAGAAAAATATTTATGTTATTTTAAAGAACTAGTATTGATAATGTGATTTTTTTTAATCAGGTAAAAAAAGATAAGAAAATAAAACCAACCCCTACATTTATTACCTGTGTATGCTGATGTGAGCATGTCCTTGGTTACTTTATAATACCCCCATCTTTGTTTATATGTTTCCTATCAAGTACGAGGGGAATTTATTGGTGGGATTAGCTTAATAATTGGGGTTCCCTGGTGGCTCAGTGGTTAGGATTTGGTGCTTTCACCGCTGCTACCTGGGTTAAATTCCAAGTTTGGGAACATAGAGGTCACACCACCCTGAAGCCAAGCAGGGTTGGGCCTGGTCAGTACTTGGATGGGAGGCCACCTAGGAATACCACCAGCTGTATGCTGTGGCCCACTGGAGAAGGAACTGGCAACCAACTCCAGTATCTCTGCCATAAATACCAAGTGGATGAGCATGGTGTGTTGGGGTCCATGAGGTCACGGAGAGTCAGAAACGACTGAACAATGCAAAGAAAGAAAGAAAGGGAAATTTCGAGGTGGGATTAGTTTATTATCACTCACTGAATTGTTATTCAAGATTTTATACCACATGAGATTGACTTTGCTTATCTCTTTCTTCATGCAGGGTGAGCCTTGGAAGCTAAAACATAACATACATGGGTATATAGATGATCAAGACTACATATAATTCTTATAATTGCATATAATAGGGGGTAAATTAAAGATTGTGATTACATTTTCAATGGTCTAAATAAATTTACCAATATAAAATCTAGTCTAAAAATATATGGTAAGCAAGCTCTTTAATAAAGGAACTCCTATCACATGACAATACTTGGGCCTCTCATTTTCTCTCCCTGTTCCCTTTACAAAAACCTTTGTGATTAAGCCCATCAAACTAGGAGCCCTATGTAAATTAGGCTCTCTAAGTTAGGGCTCTGCCGTAAATCGTCTGCTGGAGCTCTTTTTCCTTTACTTTAACACTAATGTAAATCTTTCACTCCCTCATATTAGAGCTCTGAGTGCACAGCAATAAATCCTGCCTTAGACGCAACAGATTTCTGTGCAGGTATCAGCCAAACAAAGCATTACGGATGAGACAGCCCTATGAGCCAATAGGAAATGTGAACGTCAATGAATATTATAATGAGTGGGAAGTGCAGGAACAACTGCCTTAACTGCAGCTCCAAGGAAACATTAGAGATATATAAAGTATCTGTTTTTTAATTAAAAATATATTTTGATATTAAAAAGATATGACAATTGTATTTATAGCTTCAATCAGTAAAACTGTGTTTATTTGTGTTAATATATGATATATTTATAGATAATGTATCAGAGCATTTGTTCCTAAACAATGTGGTGTTGTGTTGTGTATTAACCCAGTGAGTACTGGGTTGTGTGTTACCCTGTTTTTTGTATAATAAAACAGGCTTAATACTAACATACCATATTTTATTATTACAGATATGTTGATATCAAATATTGTTGAAATTACATCATTTTGTAGTGCTTTTTTGTGCTATACTGTCACTTTAAATGCTTCTGGGGGACTCAGCAAAGATTTTAAAACCAGTTGTGAGTGGAACAGGCACAATTGCACACTATTAAGAGTAAAATTTCAGACTTACAAACGCAATTCACTAGGAAACACGACCCGAAGATTTACAATGAACTCCTGGTTCAAAAGCAATTATTAAATACTATTCTTCGGAAAAAAATGATAACAATCCTCCAACGCACACAGGCCACAATGTTCAGGAGCGCCAACAAACCAGATACCATGTTAGCCAGAAAACTGAAAACACAGAGAGCTAATTCTTTTATCCCAAAAATAATTAACAAATCTAACAAGATAGTCTTTAAGCCAAATGAGATAGCAGAAACATTTCGACACTTCTATGAGGAGCTTTACTCAGCACCCGCACAATCAGGATCCAAAGCCCACAAATCCCAAATAGATTCTTTCTTAAACTCAACAGAGCTCCCACAAATTGAGAGAACCCGATCTGTAGAATTAGCAAAACCCATCACGATAGAAGAAATTAAAGAAGCAATTAAAACAACTAAATCACATGGAGCACCAGGCCCGGACGGGTTCACGAATTATTACTACAAACAATGCTCACATCAATTGCTCCCGCACCTCCACAAATTATTTAATGAGCTATTAAAAGGTCCCCCCATAAAACAAGAATTCTTAGAAGCAAAAATTATTGTAATCCCTAAAATAGGTAAAGATCCGGCCCAATGCGGGAGCTACAGACCAATTTCGTTAATTAATAACGACATTAAAATATACTCAAAGATTCTGGCGAACAGACTGGCCCCATTGTTACCTAGTGTGGTCCACCCGGACCAAGTAGGCTTTATTGCCGGTAGAGAAGCCCCAGACAACACCAGGAGAGTGTTAAACCTAATAGAAATAGCCAAAAAAAACAATATCCACTCAATGCTTCTATCACTAGACGCGGAAAAAGCATTCGACAGAATAGATTGGTCATTCATGTGGGAAGTGCTAATCAGGATAGGTCTAGGAGAAGGTTTTATAAGAGGGATACAGTCCTTATACACGAACCCCGAAGCCTCCATAACATATCAGGGATTCAACTCTAAAAGACTCGGAATAGCCAGAGGGATCAGACAAGGCTGTCCACTCTCCCCTCTATTGTTTGCTCTATGCCTAGAGCCATTGGCGATTGCGATCAGGAACTGTCCGGATATCCAAGGTATAAAAGTTGGCCCCAAGGAATACAAACTCAATCTCTTCGCAGATGATATCCTACTCTCACTGACAGAACCAACAACTAGCTTGCCCAATTTACTCCACCTACTCACGAAATTCGGAACTATCTCAGGATTTAACATCAACACATCCAAAAGTCTGGCACTCAACATTACACTACCCAGGGAGATGAAAGAAAATTTGGACAATTTTTTTTCCATTAAATGGGCTCAAAAATTCTTGACTTACCTAGGTATTAATATTCCAGGCTCCATAGACCAAGTATATGATGCGAACTACCCCCAAATCATCAGTAGAATAAAACAGGACATAGAGAAATGGCCAGCCTACAGAATATCCTGGCTTGGCAAAATAAACGCAATCAAAATGAATGTTATCCCAAAAATTTTATACTTATTTAGAGCGATCCCGACACCAATTAACTTGACAGCCATAAAAGCACTACAAAAAACCCTTTTCAAATTTACCTGGAACCAAAAAAAAACAAGAGTTAACAAAACTACGATGCACACTCCCATACAAAAAGGAGGTCTAGCCTTCCCAAACCTGGTTAACTACTACAAGGCCACAAGATTGGCGCAATTGACTAACTGGTATAAGAAAGAAGCCATTCCAACATGGGTCGAGATAGAAAAACAAATCTTAGAGGAAAACCACATAACCTTAGCGCATACACTATGGCTCAGCGCACACAAAGAACTGAAATCACAAACCCTCACAAGCTGCATTCGCAACTCATTAACAGTTTGGAAAGAAATTAATAAAAAATCCCCCCTATTACATGTAGGTTCAGGTTTAACCCCTCTTTGGCAATCCCATAAGGAAGGCCACGCCGCCAAAACCTCCCAGATGAAATGGTGGATACAGAAAGATCTGACTATAGTCGCAGACACCTGGACGCTGACACAAGGGGACACACTGAACCAAATACCTAACAATGAATGGATTAATCTGATGATAATTAAACAAACGATATTTCAGAATGCAAAATCAAATAGTCAGAATAGAAAATCAGTATATGAGCAATGCTGCATTAACAACCCTGGAGGCAAGGGTAACATTTCGGTTATATACAAACACCTATCTGAGGGATCTAGCATAAAGAAACCACATTATCAGGAGAAGTGGGAATCAGAATTACAGATCACACTAGATGATAAACAATGGAGTCAAGTTATCAAGCAAGCTAACATTTCATCCTTAAATGTCACCTTAAAAGAGAACGCACTAAAAACTGTGATGAGGTGGTACCTCACACCAGCGAGACTTCACCACTCAAACAAATCACTCTCTGACAAATGCTACAGAGGTTGTGGACATGTAGGTTCGCTAATTCACATGCTGTGGGACTGCCCCAAAATTAAACATATTTGGCAGGCAACATACAATACATTAGGTAAACTGTGGGGGAAAACACTAGAGCAAAAACCAGAAGAAGCACTATTGGGACTCCCAAACACAACACTAACAAAGAGTGAGCAATTCCTGACCAATCAGGTATACTTGGCATCTAGATGCATAATAGCCAAACACTGGAAACACACTGACCCCACATTTAAAGAAGTTCTACAGAAAATTGATCACATTCAAACCATGAGCCACTTCTCGGCGGAGTTCGATGCAAGATACAAACGATGGGCCTCCTGCTGGGACATCTGGAAAGTTAGAGGTCCAGGACGAGGTGAGTCTGGGAATGACTAGACCAACTAGTGGGTTTTTTGCGGTAAATTGATAAGAGCAAAGAAAGAAATGCAATTTATAAATTTAGACCCAGACACACCTTGCTTTTGAATGCTCTGGTAAATAACTTTGTCCTGCAAAGACTCACTCTGAGATTCTCATATAGAAATATTTGGAGGAAAGGGACAAGAAAATATTCTCATAGGATAGATATATTGACCCCAGTATCAACTGTAGAGCTTAAGATCTAGGAGAGCCACAAGTTATATCTCCATATCTGTTAACATACTTGTTCGAACTGTTTAGGATAAACCACAGATTTGTTCACTGTTGTATAGACACGTTTATAAATGCTATACTGTTGACTATTTATGTATATTTTGTTATATAATGTAAATCAAAAAATAAAAAAGAAGTTTAAAAAAAAAAAAAAAAAAAAACAGTTGTGAGTGGTCTTTGCTACCTGTAAATCTTTCTTCTGCTTTTTGCATGTACGGCAGTGCCCTTATTGCAAGTGATCCGTAAAATCTTATTTGCATAGGGTTTGGGTGTCAGAGTGTCAGAAGTAACTCGCAATTTATTGTCAGTGCAAAACTCAATGGAGATTTTTGCCTTGCTTTACTTCTGTGTAGTGAAGTTCACTCTGAGCATTGACCCATAGCAGTTGTCTCACAATGTTTTAGAGGAGGGTGATTAGCATAGCTAGGTAGAAATTGTTGTGCCACTATGGGATTAGCATGAGGAACTAAATTTGTATCCTGGATTGCCCTTCCCAATTGACCAAACCACCGAAAATTGATTTTTTAGGCCTCTTATAATATAACTTTTCTTAATTGGCTTTTTTGGAATTTGCCTATGGCTAGCAATTTTTGTCCTAGTTTTTATTCTTCATGTGAGGAGTTGAACCTTTGATGAATTAGTCATTAAGCTGTTAAAACGTATTTTATTAAGTTATTCTACATGTTCTTCCAATTGTTTGCTATCATTCTAAGTAGGGCAAATAAAAGCTTTATAATGTAATTTATTTTGTTTGAAAAAATATTGAAGAGAAACAGCATAAGGTATTATAAAATATTATTATTTTATTATAAACATTATTGCAATTGCCTGTTATTAAAACACTAGTAACTTGCCCATTATGTCTCTCTCTGTGCTGTCTCTCTCTGTGCACTCTCTCTCTCTGTGTGCTTTCTCTCTCTCTGTCCTCTCTATGCCCTCTTTCTTTCTCTGTGCCCCCTCTGTGCTCTCTCGCTTTCTGTCTATGCCCTTTCTCTATCTGTGTCCTCTGGCCTCCTGGGGGCTTTCTTTCAATCTCTGTGCCCTCCATCTCTCTGTTTGCTCTCTCTCTGTGCGCTCTTTGTCTCGGTGAGCTCTCTCTGTGCACGCTGTCTCTCTGTGTCCTCTCTCTGCCCTCTTTCTCTCTCTTGTCTCCTCTTTCTGTGACCTCTCTCTTTCTTTCTGTCCCAATCTCTCTCCCTGTGCTCTCTCTCTTTGTATTTTGTCTCTCTGGATGCCATTTCTCTCTCTCTGCCCTCTCTCTCTCGTCGTGCCCTCTGCTTCTCTGTGTGTACTCTCTCTCTCTATCTCTCTTTTCCCTCTTTGTCTCTCTCTCTTTGCCCTCTTTGTCTCTCTCTCTCTGTGTGTATGCTCTCTCTCTCTCTGCCCTCTTTCTCTCTGTGTGTCCTCTCTGTGTGCACTCTCTCTTTCTTTGGCCTGTTTGCCTCACCCTATGTGCCCTCATTGTCTCTCTCTCTCTGTTCTTGCTCTCTCTTTCTGTGCCCTCTATCTCTCTGTTCTCTCTCTCTCTTTGTGCCCTATTTGTCTCTCTCTCTATATGCTCTCTCTCTATGCCCTCTGTCTCTCTGTGTGCTCTCTGTGCACTCTCTCTCTTTGTGCCCTCTTTGTCTCTCTCGCTCTCTTTCTGTGTATTCTCTCTTTGTGCCCTCTTTGTCTCTCTCTCTGTGCATATTCCCTCTTTCTCTGTGCCTCTATCTCTCTGTTCTCTCTCTCTTTGTGTTCTCTTTGTCTCTCTCTGTGCCTGCTCTCTCCCTCTCTTTGCCCTCTTTGTCTCTCTCTGTGTGTGCTCTCTCTCTCTGTGCCCTAGGTCTCTCTGTGTGCTCTCTGTGCACTCTCTCTCTTTGTGCCCTCTTTGTCTCTCTCGCTCTCTTTCTGTGTACTCTCTCTTTGTGCCCTCTTTGTCTCTCTCTCTGTGCATGTTCCCTCTCTCTCTGTGCCTCTATCTCTCTGTTACCTCTCTCTTTGTTTCCTCTTTGTCTATCTCTCTGTGCCCTCTCTCTCTGTGCCCTTTCTCTGTGCTCTCTTTCTCTCTGTGTACTCTCTTTCTGTGCCCTTTGTCTCTTTCTCTGTGCGCTTTCTCTCTTTATGCCTTCTTTGTCTCTTTCTCTGTGCCCTCTCTCTCTCTCTGCCCTTTCTATGTATCCTCTGTCTCTCTGTGTGCCCTCTCTACGTGCTCTCTCTCTTTATGTGCCCTCTTTGTCTCTTTGTCTGTGCACTCTCTCTCTTTGTGCCTTCTTTGTCTCTCTCTCTCTCTCTGCCCTCTTTCTCTCTGTGTGTCCTCTCTGTGTGCACTCTCTCTTTCATTGGCCTGTTTGCCTCACCCTATGTGCCCTTATTGTCTCTCTCTCTCTCTCTGTGCATGTTCCCTCTCTCTCTGTGCCTCTATCTCTCTGTTCTCTCTCTCTTTGTGTCCTCTTTGTCTCTCTCTGTGCCTGCTCTCTCCCTCTCTTTGCCCTCTTTGTCTCTCTCTGTGCGTGCTCTCTCTCTCTGTGCCCTAGGTCTCTCTCTGTGCTCTCTGTGCACTCTCTCTCTCTTTGTGCCCTCTTTGTCTCTCTCGCTCTCTTTCTGTGTACTCTCTCTTTGTGCCCTCTTTGTCTCTCTCTCTGTGCATGTTCCCTCTCTCTCTGTGCCTCTATCTCTCTGTTCTCTCTCTCTTTGTGTCCTCTTTGTCTCTCTCTGTGCCTGCTCTCTCCCTCTCTTTGCCCTCTTTGTCTCTCTCTGTGCGTGCTCTCTCTCTCTGTGCCCTAGGTCTCTCTCTGTGCCTCTATCTCTCTGTTCTCTCTCTCTTTGTTTCCTCTTTGTCTCTCTCTCTGTGCCCTCTCTCTCTGTGCCCTTTCTCTGTGCTCTCTTTCTCTCTGTGAACTCTCTTTCTGTGCCCTTTGACTCTTTCTCTGTGCGCTTTCTCTCTTTATGCCTTCTTTGGCTCTTTCTCTGTGCCCTCTCTCTCTCTCTGCCCTTTCTATGTATCCTCTGTCTCTCTGTGTGCCCTCTCTACGTGCTCTCTCTTTCTGTGCCCTCTTTGTCTCTTTGTCTGTGCACTCTCTCTCTTTGTGCCTCCTTTGTCTCTCTCTCTGTGCCCTCTTTCTCTCTGTGTGCCCTCTCTGTGTGCTCTCTCTCTTTTTGTGCTCTCTTTGTCTCTCTCTGTGCGTGCTCTCTCTCTCTGTGCCCTAGGTCTCTGTGTGCTCTCTCTGTGCGCACTCTCTCTCTTTGTGTCCTCTTTGTCTCTCTCTCTCTGTGCCCTCTCTCTCTGTGCCGTTTCTCTGTGCTCTCTTTCTCTCTGTGTACTCTCTTCCTGTACCCTCTTTGTCTCTTTCTCTGTGCGCTTTCTCTCTTTGTGCCTTCTTTGTCTCTCTCTCTGTGCCCTCTCTCTCTCTGTGCCCTTTATCTGTATCTTCTGTCTCTCTGTGTGCCCTCTCTATGTGCTCTCTCTCTTTCTGTGCCCTCTTTGTCTCTTTGTGCGCTCTCTCTCTCTTTGTGCCTCCTTTGTCTCTCTCTCTCTCTGTGCCCTCTTTCTCTCTGTGTGCCCTCTCTGTGTGCTCTCTCTTTCTGTGCTCTCTCTCTCTCTCTCCCCCTCCCCTCTGTGTAGTATAGAGCTCTGGTTACTGACCAGGATGATGTAGGATACTTACTCCGCACTTACTCAGCATCTCAAGTTCATCTCACATTATCTTCTGATTTGCTATGTATTGTTTCCTATGGTCCAGTGGTCAGGATTTGGTTCTTTCACCTCTGCGACCTGGGTTTGATTCCAGTCCGGGAACCAAGAGCTCACACCACCCTGAAGCCATGCAGGTTTGGGCCTGGTCAGTACCTGGATGAGAGTCCATCTAGGGATACAAGGAGCTGTATATTGTGGCCCACTGGAGAAGGAACTGGCAACCCACTCCAGTATCTCTGCCATGCATACCAAATTGATCAGCATGGTGTGTTGCTGTACATAATGTCATGGAG
Source organism: Discoglossus pictus (assembly GCA_027410445.1). Lineage (NCBI taxonomy): Eukaryota > Metazoa > Chordata > Amphibia > Anura > Alytidae > Discoglossus > Discoglossus pictus. The sequence goes on along the minus strand of CM050166.1, from coordinate 424,814,976 downwards.
AGTTGGACACAACTGAGCAATGCAAACAAACATTTCCTATGGGGAAAAAGAGCCCTTCTCTTCAGTAAATTCCCCCAAGGACTCTCACACAGAGGTGAGGATGCACAATAACAGTGTTATGCTGTTAGACAGCAAGTAATTAGTGTCCTGCTTTATGTTAGATGCTGTAAAAATACTAAACTGATTTTTGCACATTTACACATCCTCTCACATTCTGTATCAGCAATGCATTTTTATAAATTATTACAATTAAAGATTCTAAGTGAAAATCTCGTCAGCCTAGTAACAGCATGACACTGGCAGTGGTAATCTCCTCACCAATGAGTGTCCTTAACTCACAAAATGACGTGCTTCAAGTCTCAGGTGTACAAGATGGCAGCCTGTAGTAGAGAATACAGGGAGAAAGGGGGAGGTTCCAGAATATGAGAAACTGTTATATATGTAAGCGAGTATACATTTTATATAGAAATTACATTCTGGAGGATCAAAATAATGAATTAAACTTACAGTGGATATAAACATTCTACAACACCCCTGTTAAAATGTCAGGTTTCTGTGCTGTGAAAAAATCAGACAAAGATAAATAATTTCAGAACTTTTTCCACCTTTAATGTGACCTATAAACTGTACAACTCAATTGAAAAACAAACTGAAAACTTTTAGGTGGAGGGAAGAAAAAAAAAAAAGAAAAATAATGTGGTTGCATAAGTCTGCACACCCTCTTATAACTGGGGATGTAGCTGTGTTCAGAATTAAGCAATCACATTCCAAATCATGTTAAATAGGAGTCAGCATACACCTGCCATCATTTAAAGTGCCTCTGATTAACCCCAAATAAAGTTCAGCTGCTCTAGTTGGTCTTTCCTGAAATTTTCTTAGTCGCATCCCACAGCAAAAGCCATGGTCCACAGAGAGCTTCCAAAGCATCAGAGGGATCGCATTGTTAAAAGGTATCAGTCAGGAGAAGGGTACAACAGAATTTCCAAGGCATTAGATATACCATGGAACACAGTGAAGACAGTCATCATCAAGTGGAGAAAATATGGCACAACAGTGACATTACCAAGAACTGGAGCTCCTTCCAAAATTGATGAAAAGACAAGAAGAAAACTGGTCTGGGAGGCTACCAAGAGGCCTACAGCAACATTAAAGGAGCTGCAGGAATATCTGGCAAGTACTGGCTGTGTGGTACATGTGACAACAATCTCCCGTATTCTTCCTATGTCTGGGCTATGGGGTAGAGTGGCAAGACGAAAGCCTTTTCTTACGAAGAAAAACATCCAAGCCAGGCTTCATTTTTTAAAAACAAAGTCTCCCAATAGCATGTGGGAAAAGGTGTTATGGTCTGATGACACCAAGGTTGAACTTTTTGGCCATAATTCCAAAAGATATGTTTGGCTCAAAAACAACACTGCACATCACCAAACGAGCACCATACCCACAGTGAAGCATGGTGGTGGCAGCATCATGCTTTGGGGCTGTTTTTCTTCAGCTGGAACTGGGGCCTTAGTTAAGATAGAGGGAATTATGAACAGTTCCAAATACCAGTCAACATTGGCACAAAACCTTGGGGCTTTTGCTAGAAAGCTGGACATGAAGAGGAACTTCATCTTTCAGCATGACAACGACCCAAAGCATACATCCAAATCGACAAAGCAATGGCTTCACCAGAAGAAGATTCAAGTTTTGGAATGGCCTAGCCAGAGCCCAGACATGAATCCGATTGAAAATCTGTGGGGTGATCTGAAGAGGGCTGTGCACAGGAGATGCCCTCGCAATCTGACAGATTTGGAGTGTTTTTGCAAAGAAGAGTGGGCAAATCTTGCCAAGTCAAAAGGTGCCATGCTGATAGACTCATACCCAAAAAGACTGAGTGCTGTAATAAAATCAAAAGGTGCCTCAACAAAGTATTAGTGTAAGGGCGTGCATACTTATGCAACCATATTATTTTATTTTTATATTTTTTCTTCCCTCTACCTAAAAGATTTCAGTTTGTTTTTCAATTGCGTTGTACAGTTTATAGGTCACATTAAAGGTGGAAAAAGTTCTGACATGATTTATCTTTGTCTCATTTGTTTACAGTACAGAAACCTGACATTTTAACATGGGTGTGTAGACTTTTTATATCCACTGTAGTTAAAACATTTCTATAAAACAAGAAAAACATGTTCAGAGTCCATTTAAATAGATGGAAATATAAAGACTGTATACTGCGATTAAACAGATCCTTTAGTGCAACAGAGATGGGGTCCCTACTGTTGTTGTTGTTTAGTTGTTCGGTCATGTCCGGCTCTCCGCGACTCTATGGACCACAGCACACCAGGTGCATCTCTCAGTCACTGGAGCATTTTATTGGCATAGATCTGAACAGCGCTATTGATGAATAAAAGTGCCCTAAACAGGGTTTTAAATGCCGGCAGCGCGATATCTCAAGATTTAGCTCTGTTTGGGGTCTGGCCCTGGAAAACAGTGCTATAGCGATTCAGCGCTGCACGGGTAGCATTGTGCAGGGTATTACTGTATGGCCAAAATATTTGAGCTTCAACCTCATGATCATGCCTCCTAGTGAACAGTTTGTCTTCATTTCCTGAAGTATTGAGTTATTAGATCTTCTTGCAGTCCAAGGGACTCTAAGCAGTCTTCTCCAATACCACAATTCAAAGGCGTCCATTCTACGGCACTTAGACTTCTTTATTGTCCAGCTCTCACATCCATATGTTACTACTGGGAATATCATAGTCCTAACTATGCAGACCTTTGTTGATAGTTTAATATCTTTACTTTTTACTAGCTTGTCCATGTTTGCCATAGCTTTCCTCCCCAGAAGCAAACATCTTTTAATTTCCTGACTACAGTCATCTGCAGAGATCTTAGAAAGTAAATTATGTCACTGCCTCCACTTCTTCCCCATCTATGTGCCAGGAACTGAGAATGCCATTTGCCATGATCTTCGTCTTTTTAGTGTTGAGCAGCAAGCCAACTTTTTCACTCTCTTCTTTTACCCTCATCAATAAGTCCTTTAGTTCCTCCTCACTTTCAGCCATCAAAGTAGTATCATCATCGTATCTGAGGTTGTTGATATTCCTTTCAGAAATAGTGATTCCGGCTTTACTCATGATGTCCTCTGCATATAAGGTGTATAAATAAGGTGACAATATACAACTTTGTTGCACTCCTTTTCCAATCTTGAACCATTCTTTTGTCCCATGTTCAGTGACCGTGGCTTCTTGGTCCACATACAGATTCTTTAGGAGGAGGATGAGATGATCTGGTACTCCCATCTCTTTAAGAACATGCCACATTTTGTTGTGATCCACACAGTCAAAGGCTTTAGAATAGTCTATGAAGCGGAAGTAAATGTCTTTTTGGAACTCTCTTGCTTTCTCTATTATCCAGCGGATATTGGCAATTTGATCTCTTGTGCCGCTTCCTCTGCAGAACCCAGCTTGCACATCTGGTAGTTCCTGGTCCATATATTGATGGAGTCGAGCTTGTAGGATCTTAAGCATTACTTTGATGGCATGTGAAATGAGTGCTATTGTTTGATAATTGGAGCACTCTTTGGCACTGCCTTTTTTGGGATTGGGATGTAGACTGACCGTTTCCAGTCTATTGGCCATTTTTGAGTTTTCCAAATGTGTTGGCATAAGGCAAGTAACACTTTCACAACATCATCCTGTAGAATTTTGAATAGTTCAGTAGGGATCCCATCACCTCCTGCAGCCTTCTTATCAGCAAGACATCCTAGGGCCAACCTCACTTCACTCTCCAAGATGTCTGGCTCCAGCTCATTGGGCAAATTATTGAGGTCATCACTGCTGGTAAGATCCTTCCTGTATAGATCTTCAGTGTATTCCTGCCTCCTCTTTATTATCTGATCTTCTTCTGTTAAGTCCCTACTAGAGATGTCGCAAACAATTCGTCCGCGGACTATTCACGGCGATTTTGGCATGTTCGCGTTTGCAACAGACGGCGAACACATGTGCTTTTTGGTTCGCCCCCTATACTTTATCATTGAGGAAACTTTGACCCTGCACCTCACAGTCAGCAGACACATTCCAGCCAATCAGCAGTATACACTCCCTTCCAGAGCCTTCCATCTGAAGGACGGCATCCATTTTAAAATCATTCTTATGCTGCAGGCTGTGGGCCTCATTCTATTATCGGCCGTAAATCGGCCGTAAGGCTGCGATTCCTTGCGAGGGTTCAGTTAACTCGCGATTCTATTATACGGCCCCGCAAGGATCTCCTTTTACGGCCGGCCGCATATCTTGGAACCGGCCGTAATCTGTGAAATATAAAAACTGAAAAATAAATTCAAGCCTGCACTGTACAGCTCTGTAAATGCTAGGGATCATATTGGGGGACATGAGGATTAAAAGGAACCCACTCTCAAGCTTGCACATCTGCCCAAACCCGAGTTCAAATTAACTGTTTATTTGCCGGCTGCGGCGTGGGTGTGTCTGAAGTGCTCCAAGCACTCTGGACTTTTTACATGGATATTTTACGGATATTAAAAATAAAATATTTTATGGATTTGAGTACAGGATAATTATGTGCTATTTTTTCTAACACCTAAAATCCCTTTATAGTCTTCTCAAAGTGCAGGATGGCTTTATTTGAGCTATTTTATGTGCTTAATTGGTGCTAGCGAGACCTTTTTCCTGCAAGTAACTGCGGCTCGCTTTTAGCCTTGCAGAGAGGTTTCCCGGAGCAATTGAATTGCAAATCTCTTGCGGCCGTTTAAGATCAAAGGCTTTCCTCCGGCGCGAGCGGCCGCAAGAGATAGCAAGGCACCGGCCGCAAGCCTGCCGGAATCCCCGGCCGTAAGGGAATAGAATAGCCGAATAGCTTGCGGCCGGTCCTTGCGGCCCCGCAACGGCTGCGGCCGATAATAGAATGAGGCCCTATGTATTTAGCTTCCACTACAGACCTGAAGGACTCATCTGATATTTGCTGCAAGGACAGCAACCCAAAAAGCCCTTTTTAGGGCTAGAACATCATTTATTTTATTTTATAATTTTTCTCTGTGTAATCAAATTGCATATGCCTGCCTACAGGCGTGTGTGTGAAGCCTATTGCATCTTCTCTGCCAACTTTTGCCAGTGCACAGTGATACGTCATATCTAGTGCAACCGTAGTGTACAGTGACATAAAACAACACTTTTTTCACTGTAATTGATTGATTATCAGTTGCCTGCCTACAGGCGTGTGTGTGAGGCCTACAGCGCCTACTCTGCCAACTTTTATTAGTGCACAGTGACACTCCTATCTGGTGGCACCTTAGATTGCACGCGCAGTGCCCCAAATTTGAAGTGGGAGGACCGACCAAGCATCTTTTTCCATCTCCCTGCTCCAAAAATCAATGCCATATACATGACCCCTAATAGTGGACGTAACAGGGATTAAACTGATAGGAATAGTACTACTTAACAGTACACACCTTATAATAACGCAGACAGAGGCAGCGCAGAGAGAGGAGTCTGAAGAAGAGGAGTCAGAAGAGGAAGGTGGCTTTGAGGAGGTGGAAGACCAAACACAGCAGGCATCCCAGGGGGCTTGTTGTCACCTTTCGGGGACCCTTGGTGGCTGGGTGGAGGAAGAGACCTTCAATGACATCAGTGAGGACAAGGAACGGGACATGGCTAGCTTGGTATCCAACCTTGTGCAAATGGGGAGTTTGCGGTTGTGCAAAGGGACTGTTTGTGGTTGTTTGTGGTGCATTAAACGAGGAGATTGGTCTGTTACTGTGAAGAGGGTGTAACCCTTACACTACCTGATCGATACAACATCATACCTGATGTTTTAAAGCATGTTATTCCAAACAATTTAGGAATGTTAGGTGATTTATACCCTTTATGGCTTAAAACCAGACTCTGCATCAACTATGTAATTTTCCGTGGGAGTTTTGCCATGGATCCCCCTCCGGCATGCCACAGTCCAGATGTTCGTCCCCTCAAAAAAACTTTCCCATCACTATTGTGGCCAGAAAGAGTCCCTGTGGGTTTTGAAATTCGCCTGCCCATTGAAGTCTATGGCGGTTCGCCGGGTTCGCCCGTTCGCGAACATTTGATAGAAGTTCGCGTCCGTTGTTGGCGAACCGAAAATGTTATGTTCGCAACATCACTAGTCCCTTCCATTTTCTTACTACTTTTACAATCTACTTAATAGCAAGTACTAACATAACATAAGACCAAAAATGTATGTCCATCAAGCTTACTATATGCCTGTGTTAGACAAGTCAAAAGATCCATCTGTGCTCAAGGAAGGAGATCCCTAAATCCAGGTTTTTGTTTGGCCACCAAACAATGAATATAAGATATTATCATAAGCTATAATTATTATATATTATCATAAGCAATAGTTATTATATATTATCACAGGCAATACTTTAAATGTTAAACAGCATTGTTTATTAATTTCCTACATTGTATATATAAGAAGATAAATAGATTATAATATGTTAAAATAATTAAATAATAGGCTATGCAAAATAAAAATTAAGAATAATTAGAGTAATGCACCCATGACTTTATTAATAATTCAACAGAATATCATTCAATTACCACTATTCACTAATTGTTAGCAATGGTTCATATTTGTTTGTTTGTTGTTTAGTCATTCAGTTGTGACTGACGCTCCATGATCCTATGGTCAGGACTGGTTGTGCTTATCCATAAGATTTTCTTGGTAAAGATACTGGAGTGGGTTGTCAGTTCATTCTCCAGGGGACCGTGATTTGTCTGACCTCTGCTATGACCTGTGACCTGCCCATCTTGGGTGACCCTAGCTTTATTGAAGTACAAAAACCCCCTCACTAAGAAAAGGTATTGATCCACACTGATGATAAATAGTAAGCTTGAAACAGCTGTACGTGGATAGGATTCTCAGCTTGTATATAATCCAACCTTGGCTTTGCATAAAAGCTGTGTAATACAGCAGGCATAAGCTTAAAGGAAGCCATTTTTAAACCAGGCTATGGATTGAAGAGCGAGGCATTTGTGGGCACATTTGCACTGAATTGAGACGTACAGTGGATGAGATCCAGGTGCCTGTAAGCATTTTGTGGCACGACAACCTGGCTCCTGGCATTTGTTGAACTCCATAAAATTACATTTTTATTTAAAGTACAGTATTCAATTTGTTTTCTGGTTGTTTGAGAGTTCTGGTTAACTGAGAGTCTACTGTATTCCACATCCAGCATGATAAATCATGATAGAAATGCAAATTAGAAATAATTTAATGACAAACAGATAATATACAACATCCATTTTGATAATAACAAGATAAATAACTCTTTTTTTACTGGATACTTATTAAACAAAATTAAGTTTTGGTTATCAAGTGAAGAATAATTTAAATAATTTAAAAACATCTTTGCTTTTAATATTTCTCAGTTTAGAAATAGGGCAAATTAATTTTAGATTTAATGATCTTGTAGCTACTACTTATACATTCTTGCTGTCTGCCTTGCAGTAAAGAGATACAATTATTGCTTATATTTAATTTTAAGTGAGTTACTGTGTTCATTTTGTAAGCTCTATAGGATACAGTGATAATTTGCAAACTGGCGTCATTTATGTGAAAAGTTATTGTCCCGTTTGTATTTATGTAATGACTTGCTGCACGTTGTATGAGTCACATTAAAATACTAACAGCCTTATTAAATTGTGATTTGGCCAATTGAATAGGGCTCTATATAAGCACATAGCATATTATTTTTACAGAAGTCTTTAGTTAGTGAAGACTTTGCTTTTGGATAGAAATTCACTAACTAAAAACTTCTGAAAAATTAATATGCTCTGTGCTTATATAGAGCCCTATTCAATTGGCCAAATCACAAATTAAAAAGGCTGTTAGGGGAAGAAAAAGATATGTAGGCCAGTCTAAAGGCATCCACAAGTTTAACACCGTGACCCTTAATTTCTTATTTTTATAGACTTGTGATCTAATCACCTTAATCATTATCTGACCAGCCATATATATTTCTGTCTTTCATTCACCCCTACAGACACCTTACTTATAAAGAGAAGTTGCAAGAATAGGGCCCCAAATTATTGTGCACCAGTTCTCATCATTCACTATCTCTGCCACTGACCTGAGGTTCATTGTATCCACTACATAGTGACTGGGGGAGAAAAGCAGTATTTGTTAATTCATTAGACCATTTGAAAATTTACACATATTCCCTTGATCAGAAGCAGGCAACTCGCATCAATACAGTGCCTTGCAAAGTATTCACCCCCCTTGACTTTTTACCTATTTTGTTACATTACAGCCTTAAGTTCAATGTTTTGTTAATCTGAATTCTATGTGATGGATCAGAACACAGTAGTCTAAGTTGGTGAAGTGAAATGAGAAAAATATAACATAAAACTATTTTTTAGAAATAGAAAACAGAAAATTGGCATGTGCGTATGAATTCACCCCCTTTGTTATGAAGCCCATAAAAAGCTCTGGTGCAACCAATTACCTTCAGAAGTCACATAATTAGTGAAATGATGTCCACCTGTGTGCAATCTAAGTGTCACATGATCTGTCATTACATATACACACCTTTTTTGAAAGGTCCCAGATGCTGCAACAACTAAGCAAGAGGCACCACTAACCAAACACTGCCATGAAGACCTAGGAACTCTCCAAACAAGTAAGGGACAATGTTGTTGAGAAGCACAAGTCAGGGTTAGGTTATAAAAAAATATCCAAATCTTTGATGATCCCCAGGAGCACCATCAAATCTATCATAACCAAATGGAAAGAACATGGCACAAGAGACCTGCCAAGAGACGCCCACCAAAACTCATGGACCGGGCAAGGAGGGCATTAATCAGAGAGGCAGTACAGAGACCTAAGGTAACCCTGGAGGAGCTGCAGAGTTCCACAGCAGAGACTGGAGTATCTGTACATAGGACGACAATAAGCCGTACACTCCATAGAGTTGGGCTTTAACTCCCATATGCAACCTTCCCCAAAGTTTCATGGATGCATGGAACATTTGTTTCCAAATAAATGTTCATACACTCAAACATACAAACAGACACTCATGAGATCAATTTAAGATTGAAACAGTGACTGTGGGTAGGTTTCCTAACGCGTGCATAATCTATCCTATGCTATGCATGAAAGCCGTTATTACAGAAAATAAATAGTACATTTGTGTTCACATTAGAATGTCTAAAAATAAGTTAAAAAATATATATTTTTTTTTATACATAGCTCATTTTAAACTATGCTTGCTGTATTATACCGATTTAAGCACAGCAGAGGATGGGTTATGCCTGGAGACTTACACACAGATGACACTGTTTCAATCTTAAAACTTGTAGATCGGAGATGGGAGTCTTAGGGTTAAAAGGGATTAGTGGTTTGGGAGGGGATCTGCAGGAATATTGGGAAGGGAGCATTGGGGTTAAAAAAAAAAGAAAAAGAAACAAAAAGTGACCAGTAAAGGTCGGCATTAAAAAAAAAAAGAAAGGAGAAGTATTTTTCTTTTTCGATGTTAAAGCAGCATGTGGCAAATTTTCTTTTGTGCACTGCATCTGGAGCCGAGGTGGGGGGAGGTGGTGCTGACTGACCTGGTGCAAGGAAGGCCCCCCAATTTTTTTTTTAGCACTGGGGCTCTGTGATGCCCCCAAATTTGGGGAACCACCCGCACAATTTTCTCTCTCTGGGTCGTAATCTCAGTACCAAGCAAAAACAGGGGCATCAGTCATGGAGAAGCAGGAAGTCAGACCACACCATTGTTTAGTGTAAAGAAAGACTGGCTGTTTATTCCTTTTCTTTGACATAGATATCACAAAAACATACCATCCCCCAGTTCTGGTCCATTTTCTTTTGGGCAATAGCTTGTTTCACTCCCCACCCACATTCCTTCCTCCCCCTCTGATAAATCATTGATCTGGTATATATCGATTGTCAATAGAGGGGGCATTAGATTTTCCTTGCTATATTTTACAAACCCAGAAGAATGATAAACTAGCTTCAAACTGTATGGCTGTTCCTTTGTTCAGGCATGAGGGACTAAATAGGGTGTAGTGTTACATCTGGACATTGCATTCCTGCACCAAATACATCAGAATATCACATAAACCATTTCTGCCCCCTTGCATCAATAACAGCATATACATTGCAACCAAGAAACCGTAACAGTAACTGTATGCACACATTACATACATGATAGTGACTATACTCACACATTACATACATGATAGTTACTTTATGCACACATTAATTCTTTAATCATGACACATAAATGTAGAGGGTATTGTAATTCAGATTGCAGAAAAAAATATACCATTCACATAGGGGTGGAGATAAGGTTATAAATCTCAGGAAGTGGATACATACGCTTGACACTTTAAATCCGAGAGGCCCTAACCTGGATATAGACTTAGCAGCGTTTATCTCCACTTGAGATTTTACCATCTGTCTAGAACTTTCTCTCTATAGCAAGATATAGTTATACCCATTTTTGATCCCACTTTTTGGGCCATCTTTTTTATTATTGCATGTTGCTTGATGTGCCCCCTCCTCTTTCTCTGCTCTCCTGACCACGTATTGATCTTGTGAACTCCATCACCCTATGTTTCATACTTTCATGCACTGACATGGGTAGTAGTATAATTGTATTTTAAATATATCTTCACTACATTCATGGACCTAAGGATTGTGACTAGTGATGTCGCGAACATCAAATTTTCAGTTCGCGAACCGCTGACGCGAACTTCATCAAAATGTTCGCGAACGGGCGAACCGGGCAAACCGCCATAGACTTCAATGGGCAGGCGAATTTCAAAACCCACAGGGACTCTTTCTGGCCACAATAGTGATGGGAAAGTTGTTTCAAGGGAACTAACACCTGGACTGTGGCATGCCGGAGGGGGATCCATGGCAAAACTCCCACGGAAAATTACATAGTTGATGCAGAGTCTGGTTTCAAGCCATAAAGGGCATAAATCACCTAACATTCCTAAATTGTTTGGAATAACATGCTTTAAAACATCAGGTATGATGTTGTATCGATCAGGTAGTGTAAGGGTTACACCCGCTTCACAGTAACAGACCAATCTCCCCGTTTAATGCACTGCAAACAACCACAAACAGTCCCTTTGCACAACCGCAAACTCCCCATTTGCACAAGGTTGGATACCAAGCTAGACATGTCCCGTTCCTTGTCCTCACTGATGTCATTGAAGGTCTCTTCCTCCACCCAGCCACCAAGGGTCCCCGAAAGGTGACAACAAGCCCCCTGGGACGCCTGCTGTGTTTGGTCTTCCACCTCCTCAAAGCCACCTTCCTCCTCTGACTCCTCTTCTTCAGACTCCTCTCTCTGCATTGCCTCTGTCTGTGTTATTATAAGGTGTGTACTGTTAAGTAGTGCTATTCCTATCGGTTTAATCCCTGTTACGTCCACTATTAGGGGACATGTATATGGCATTGATTTTTGGAACAGGGAGATGGAAAAAGATGCTTGGTTGGACCTCCTACTTCGAATTTGGGGCACTGCACATGCAATCTAAGGTGCCACCAGATATGAGTGTCACTGTGCACTGGCAAAAGTTGGCAGAGTAGGCGCTGTAGGCCTCACACACACGCCTGTAGGCAGGCAACTGATATTCAATCGATTACAGTCAAAAAAGTGTTGTTTTATGTCACTGTACACTACGGTTGCACCAGATATGACGTATCACTGTGCACTGGCAAAAGTTGTCAGAGTAGATGCAATAAGCTTCACACACACGCCTGTAGGCAGGCAATTGCTATTTAATCTATTACAGTCAAAAAAGTGTTTTTTTTTTTCACTGAGCACAATATAAGCTGTTAGGATTAGCCTGTCACACACACACGCTGGCAGGCAGGCATATGCAATTAGATTACACAGAAAAAAATTATAAAATAAAATAAATGATGTTCTAGCCCTAAAAAGGGCTTTTTGGGTTGCTGTCCTTGCAGCAGATATCAGATGAGTCCTTCAGGTCTGTAGTGGAAGCTAAATACACAGCCTGGCTATCTATTTCCCTATTAAATCTCCAGCAGCTACACTATCTGTCCTCTCACAACGAATGCAGCTTCAGAATGATTCTAAAATGTATGCTGTCCTTCAGATGGAAGGCCCTGGAAGGGAGTGTATGCTGCTGATTGGCTGGAATGTGTCTGCTGACTGTGAGGTGCAGGGTCAAAGTTTCCTCAATGATAAAGAATAGGGGGCGAACCCAAAAGCGCATGTGTTCGCCATCTGATGCGAGCGCGAACGTGCCAAAATCGCTGTCCGCGACATCTCTAATTGTGACCCATAATGACACAACTTTTAAATATGCATTTTTATAAATGTATTTTTCACCTTATTTCTTTTATTATTTATCTCTCCACTCATTTTTAACTTCATTATATTTATGTAAGAGTCAGACATTTATATCGCTAAGAGTCCCCTTTTTTCTTTATATTTTAATACCTGCCATGTTTCATGTATGTTTTAAAGGACAGCTTGACATTAATGTTTTCTGACATCTAGTTGTGAGCCTCTACACATTTTCTTACCATAGCAACCTGTTTTGGCTATGGATGTGTGGAAATTTACCGTGGTGTAGACACTATATACTTGTTATACTATGGCAAGGTTCATTTATTACAATGTGGAAGAACTATCCCTTCAGGGCAAGATATAATTAGTAAGGATTTTAAGAAGTATCTCTTAATAGTTGTAAACACAATAGGCATAGAAATATAAGGTACTCTATTTTATATTTTATCTTTTACTATATATCTTTTGAGGGTCCATATTGTGGGCATAGTAGGAATATCCCATTCAATTATGTACTATATTAGACCATATATAATTATAATTATTATTATTATTATTATCTCTTATTTTATATATGTTTTTTTATTACAGTGTGTTTGACATATGTTTAATAGTTGCTATATATGGCATTATGTGTTTTTTTACCTACTTGTCTTCAAACGTTGATGGTATACATATGTTACAGCATATAATATTTATTATAATTTATTTGTGTTTTATATGTCTGGGCATCCCCCATGTTTATTTATTTATTTTCACTTCCGATGCAATGCATGCTGGGAGTGACGTCACTTCCTGTTTCCCTTTTTTCTCTTTTCTGTTTTTTTCTCTCACTTCCAGTGCAATGCATGCCGAGAGTGACATCACTTCCTGCCCCCACCTCTTCCACTTCTGGTTTCCGGTGGGAATGCATGCTGGGAGTGATGTCACTTCTGGGTTCCAGTTTCCGGGAGTGGTGGATGATGGGAATTTGGCGCCATTGAGGAGGGGAAAGGGCATTGAGGAAGATGCATAAAGACAGCCCAAATATCAGGGAAACATTTTTATTCAAGATCACCATTGAGAAAGGTCAAGACTTGGCCGAAATGCGTCTGATAGGATTAAATTTGATCTTTGTATCTTTTATTTTATTTACATTATTTATTTTATTGTTGCTGCTATTTTACCTATTTTCATTTTCCCTGATGTGAGAAGCCTAGATGGGTCTTAATTAGATCCACCATTATAAGATTAAGACACTAAACATTGGGCCGTCTGGATTAAAAACACCAAGCAACATAAGGATGACAGGACAATATCTGTGACATCTCATATATAACGTGAATTTATATCATATTGAATGTGAGTGTATTGGTTTTAATTATTTTCTATAATAAACCTTGATGTACATATTTCACGATTGGTTTGGCTTTGCGCTTGTCCCTCCCACCCCTCTCCTTGTTTTTTTGGCTTTTGGAGTACTTTGTGGACAGTACTTGTCGCAACCAGGATTACATTTATTGGAGGACACACTTTAATTACACTTGGGACGATTCTGGACACAACTGGGAAGAAAAAAGGACAGTATTTGGGGAACTATATCATTCCAAAGTGAGACGATTTGCATTTCATTTCCATCACTTTCCCGCATAGTTGATTTATTTGGTGTGACTATTGAATAACCTCAGATTAATATCCACTTTGCTTTTCTCTATCTATACCCATCCCTCCACGAGCCAACTTTTATATATTTAATTGCACTGTCCTCTTGATATCGCTTGTGGAGCCCTATAGACATAGCAATCAACCCTTTTGGGAAGTTGCTATTGCTTATCTGTTTATATGACACAAAAATGAAAGACAAATTGTCATAATCATTAAAACACATCCCATGCCCATTTTGATAGTCTTTGATAGTAGTAAGCATATGTGATAGAGTCCCAAATAGAAGAGATATTTGTTGGGGTGCACAGGAGCCCCAAAATCAGTCATGACAGGCCCTCCATTCACTAGCTCCACCACTGAGCCCAACCAATATTACAATATTTAGCATTTGAAGCTTATCACTTCCTTTAAAGGGCCACCATTATTACAATTTTAAAATAGCACTTTTAAAAGAAGTACACACAAAAATAGGTAATGAGTTTTTAGAAGGCAAGAAAAGAATGAAACAATTAAAATTCTGCTGCTGGGGAATGGAGACTTTGAATACACAGGAAGCTGAAATGCACAGTGGGAATGAGGAATATACAGCTGCCAGTAAATTCATTAGCTCTAAGGGAAAGTTCATTAGTTTACAAGGACCAATCCTGCTGAGACAGAAGCTGCTCAGTAAAGAACATACACATAGACACATAAATGAAAGACAAATTGTCATAATCATTAAAACACATCCCATGCCAGTAAGTTCATTAGCTCTAAGGGAAAGTTCATTAGTTTACAAGGATCAATTCTGCTGAGACAGAAGCTGCTCAGTAAAGAACATACACATAGACACATAAATGAAAGACAAATTGTCATAATCCTTAAAACACATTCCATGCCCATTTTGATAGTCTTTGATAGTAGTAAACATATGTGATAGAGTCCCAAATAGCAGAGATATTTGTTGGGGTGCGACAAGTAAAGAATATTTGCATATTAAAGTAAGGGCTATGTTTATTTTTTACGTTAATTTTACATTTCCCATTATCAAGGAAAGCATTTCCCACAGGTGTCCTTTATCTTTGGAATTGTGATTTATTTTAGTCATTAGTCACTACACTGGCCATAGAGAGGTCAAGGTCAGTGGTCAGTGGTCAGTGCTAACTTGCCAACCTCTTCCTAGTGCTTGGATCAGTTTCATTAATCACAAATGTACAGATTTTACTAATCACCAAACTCCAGATCTAGTGACCTTATGTTCCAGAAAACAGACTAAGCTAAAAAAAATGTATATAATGATAAAATGTGTATTTTTTTGAAATATTTAAACATTACCCAAGCTGTGTATGTTGCATTATTCATGAATATAATTAGAAAAAATAATTACATTTTGCTGCATTCCATAGCCTGGTCCTCATGCGCATTCATATTGCCGAGTACTTTTAGTCTGTACAGAGTTTAGCTACTTACGATTTGGAAGACCAATGTATATAGAGATGTAGTCTTTGTTATTGAAACCGTTTTCCTAATATAAAGCTGTGTGTACGTCGTAAATTCTTATGGAACTTCCTCTGACTTCCACCTACATTATTCTGTGGATTTTGTTGCAATAACAAATACTACATTTAAACAGAACATTACAGCTGGGTGAGTATATGCTGTGATTTAGCAGCACGGCCGTGTATATAACATTTGTGCATGTAAAAACGGGCGGTGAGTGGGTCATAAATTTCCATTTGTGCTCTTTCCATGGACTAATATTATTTCTTAAAAGCCACTGTAATACTCTACAGAAGGCCCGGGGGAATGCATGGGCCCTCAGGCACATTTTATGTGGCCCCCAGCCCGTTCTAAGGAGTGGGAGAGCACGTCCCTCATTGACAGTGCATTATATCTTAATAAAACTGGCAAATAATACAAAATTGTGCTCCTAAATACTTTGCATTAGCTATACTTCTATTAACAATTAATCAATTTGGGTAAAATAAAGACTTTTGCAGTAATGTGACGTCCATTTAAAGGCATATCTAAGTTTCCTGGATTATGAATTCATCTGATAGAGGAGAATCAGTAGTGTATGAAAACATTTTTTTTCATGAAAAAATATTTAAAAAAATATTTTCAAACTCACCCTGATGTTTGCTAAAGCTCTTGAGTTGACACCCCTGAAATCCACTGCTAAAGTTAGCCTAAAATGCATAATTTGTTTTGGCCAATCACAGGCAGCTAATACAATTTAATACAATGTAACAAACAATGATGGCAGTTTGTGCAGGAAGGAATCATGGGATGTGTAGTCGTCTTGTAGAAGGACAAAACATACCATGATTTCTGTAGATCTCTGCATTGAGCTGCTGCTGGCTTGAAGGTTAGTAAAGAGTTAAAATCCATACCCAAATACAGTGTTTCTATTGGTAGGTACACTGTGCCTATGTAAGCAACTCGGGGTGTGTGGAAAACCTGTTTTATTTTTAAATAATATAAGTCTGCATATGTTAGATTAGAGAAAAGTATGAACAGGGAAACCTAGATATACCCTTAAAGGACACTGTGGTCAATTTTTCTATTCATTCTTTTGCATTAAACTTGAAACTAATAATAACACATATATGTATACATTTACATATTTCACTTTTATGTGCAATTACTCTTTATGCAGGCTTTAATTTTCTTTGCTACAGATCAGTGTCTGGTTCCTAAAACTACACAAACTGCCATCACTGATTGTTACAATGTATTAAAATGCATTAGCTGCATGTGATTGGCCAAAACAAATTATGAATTTTATGCTAATTGTAGCAGAGGTATCCAGGGGTGTTAACTAACAAAAGTATCTGCTTGCACACTAAAGAGATTTGGAGTTTCTTAATGTTTATTTCGGTATTTTTTCATGCAAAAAATGTTTTCATACACTACTGATTCTCATCTACCAGATGAATTCATAATACAGGAAGCTTAAATATGCCATTAACAGAGATTGTATTCCTACTCCATAGCCCATACTTGTTTTAAAATGAATATAATTGGTGATATGGTGCAATACAACCCCCAAAGGGTCTATTAGCCTCAAGCATGATGATAAAAGCTTGTAAATAACTGTTATATTGCTGAGACTCTAAATCACAATCAAAATTTTATTTGTAAAAATGTTGCTATCATGGATTCTTCTATAATCCTCTGGATAAGGGCTTTTGCCTCTACAGGGTCATAGTCATACTGTATTTCTTTATTGGACTTTGTAATCAGACTATTATTATTTCCATTCTGTTCTCTGCTTCGAGTAACTCTTCCTTCTAACATCAACCAAGACGTCTTAAAGACAAGGATTGGAGAAGAGATGAAAGATGTAACTTTGATGCCACAGAGCTATTGTTCAGAGACAATAAAAAACATTCTCTACAGGGAATACCTCCGACATGCAAAATTCTAGTAAAAAAATATGTTAACCATATAAAGGCCAAATCTCTAATTGTTTCCTATGAGACTTTGTCCTTTTATATATCTGCTGACGTTATCTTGACCCAGTTTTAGCTGTATAATCTAGGCCTAGGGATTTGGATACTATTATCATCCATTCCTCAGGACCCATTGGGAAATGAAACGGGTGGAAAAGGTATGCAAGAAATTAAAGTTTAGATTCAATTAAAACAAAATAGGCTGTAAATTATTTTTCAAATGCAGTGACATAGATACCGGTGGTGAAGGTGGTGCAAAGCACCAGGGTGCTCCTCTACAGGGGCAGTGCTGTGTCATTTTGTTTTTGCTTTGCTCGTTTCACAAATTGGTAGCAATAGTACACTGTCTATGTCTGGAGATACTGTACATCTATCTATCTATCTATCTATCTATCTATCTATCTATCTATCTATCTATCTATCCGTCTATCTATCTATCCGTCTATCCATCTATCTATCCATCTATCTATCTATCCGTCTATCTATCTATACGTCTATCTATCTATCCGTCTATCTATCTATCTATCCGTCTATCCATCTATCCATCTGTCTGTCTGTCTGTCTGTCTGTCTGTCTATCTATCTAAGCAGCTGTGTAAGCCATTTGCAGAAAAGCATGCTCGTGTCATTATGTTATGGTGGAGGGTTATCATATTAGTGATTGCTCTTCTATTTACTATTACTATTATTATTATTATTATTATTATTCACAGAACTGAATAGAGATGTTATATGATTCTTTGCAGATATCTATCCCAGTAAGAAACAGAAGGAAAAATCTGCAGCCATCACCGATAGTAATTGCTAGTTGTTGTCTTGCAATGTTAAAAACTACAGGCTTGTGCATGTGCAATGAGTGCCGAAGGCTTGAAAGTTACGGGTTTCATAGGGCAGCAATGAGTGCCAAAGGCGCTCATTGCAGGTCTCATGATGAGCCCCAAAGGCGCTCATCGCGAAGCACGCAAGATTTAGAAAAAGGCTGGCAATGAACTCCAAAGGTGCTCATTGCCAGTCCCATGCTCATAGCGAGGCCCGCAAGACTTTGAAAAAGAATTGACATGAGCGCCGAAGGCACTCATGGTGATGCCTGCAAGTTAGAAGGGGGAAAGCCTCGCATTGTGTGGCAAACAGCATTGCCAGGCTTCAAATTTTAGGCGGGCAAGTTACTAGTTATAATAATAATAAAGTATTTCTATAATCCACTTCTGGCTCTCTACCTTGTCGTGGTGAAGGGGCTTGTGTACTTCAATAAGGCTGTGAGCTATACCATGTAGGGTCAACCAAAATGGGCAGGTCATAGCAGAGAGGTCAGAAAAATCGCGGTCTACTGGAGAAGTAACTGGCAACCCGCCCCAGTATCTTTGCCATGAAAATCTTATGTATGAACACAACCAGACAGAATATGTGCCTGGCGTGCTGCAGTCCATAGGGTCACTGAGAGTCGGACATGACTGAATTACTCTAAAGGTTAATGGAGGACAACAGATTTCTTAAACTTACGTTTTGGTGGAACATTTTTGACAAGAAAAACACTTTCTTTGGGTTACAATGTCCCTTTAATATGCTTTATTTGCTATAGAGCCAACTTTAATGAAATATACAGCCTACTATAACTCTACATGAATGGATCAGGACTTCTCTGTACATTGTAACTTTCTAAACTTCACTCTGACTTCACTTTGAAGCCAGGAAATATACCAAAGTCGTTCCAACTGAAACTAAATAAACACGCCATAGATGTTGCTCTAGACTGAAAGGATTAGATTGCTACAAACCAGTCTGACTGGAAATATACTTGGTGAATAGATGATGCTCTGTTAATGTTGATCCCCTATTTAAAAGAAGACAGAAGATCCCAACCATCTTTGTTTTGTGCTTTGGGTTGTTTTGGGAGCTACAATATGGCAACTAAGGTTAGGTTTTATTTTTGGATATTTTTCAATTATGTTATCAAGTTGTTACTATCAATCTATTAAAGATACACAGCTACATTTTATAGTGTCTGGATTAAATAGATAAGAATATGTTTAAAATGTCCCAGATTCATAAATACACACCGTCACATATACACAGCTTTTTTAACCATCTTCTCTTCTGTGTTGACTCTGCGTTGTAACTTCACAGGGAGGTGTGTCTTTGTAAAATAAGGAGCTGTATATACCACATTCACAGTGTGAAACTTCTTGTGCATTCAAAGTCTTTGGAAGGAAGTTAATTAGCAAAAATACCAAATGGTAGATTATACTGTAACATAAAATATATATTAGAGGCTGTATTTTTTATAATGTAAAACACTTTTAAGTGTTAATTTAGTATATTTCCTTATTTCAGGGGCCTAGGAACTGGGGTGTGTGGGTTGTGTGTGTGTGTGTGTGGGGGGGGGGGGGGACAATTGCCACCCCCTCCCGCTCAGATTATATAAAAAGGGGACAAAAAAATGGCAAAATTAAACTTAATCATGCATTGCCAGATATTTCTACTAAAGCAGTATGTCTTTCCCATGAAAGCTTTGAGTCATCTTTTATATATATATATATATATATATATATATATGTATATATATATAATATATACATATTGTGGTACTTTGACCTGTTATCTTCTAGATTGACAGCAAGAAGATCCTGTATTCTTTTAATCTTTTTATTAAAAGTCCAAAAATCACACCACATAATGGCTTACATCAGCCAAAGGTATAACAAAAACACACAGTTCTCTTCTAAATATCTTAATTAGTAGAAAGTGGAGCATTCGGCCCGCCCATCTCTCAGAAATACTCCAACCTCCAGGGATCCTTAACCAGCCTTTTGAGATACTCTGTCCTATTCACAGTTATACTGCTGCCTTATCCCTGGGGTTACTTTACACAGACTCTTTTAAGGAAAATATAATACTTTACTCACATCCTCTGGAACACAGCTTCCTCTGCGAACAATCTCTGAAAAAGCAGTCTTCTGACTGCAAACAGCTTTCTCTGAAAGCAATCTCTGGAACACAGCAGTCTTCTGACTGCAAACTCTGGAACACAGTTTTCTCTGCGAGCAATCTCTGGAACACAGCAGTCTTCTGACTGCAATCAGGAACAGACAGCAAGCTTCTTTTTGAAGCTTTCTCTTTGCTGCTAACAGCAGCTCACCAACAGGAGCAGATTCCTCACACTGCTTAGGCCTAAGCCTAAGTGAGAGAGACTCCACCCATCTCTCTGCTGTTGTCTTAAAGGCAATCCACAGCTGGGCTTCAATTAGCCTCTGATCACTGCCCGGAGTTAACTCTTTCTTTCTCCAGAGAAATCTTCCAGTCTTTTTAATTAAACCCACCTCTAGGGGCATTCTTTGCTTCACTCTGTTACAATATATATATATATATATATATAAAAGTAAAGGCTGCATTTATTTATTTTATTTATTTTGCTTTCTAAAAACATTTTGCCCAGGTTTAGGCATCCAAAGAACCATATACAGTAGCACCATAAAGAACCATACAAAGAAATGATGAAATGGTCCTTTAATTGAAAACTAAAAGCTAAAAAATCTAATGGGCTATAATCAATAGGGTGAGGATATCCTCACTGATTATACAAGTTACACTTATTCATATGCTAATCTATGGGAAATTGGCTCTATATTATAATACATGGAATGGAAAGTTTTCTCTACACGTAGAGGACATTCTAACCCTTGTAGATAGAAAATGTTGGGCAGGTCATAGCAGAGAGGTCAGACAAATGGCGGTCCACTGAAGAAGGAATTGGCCACCCATGAAAAAACTTGTGGATTAGCACACCCAGGCACAAGATGTGCCTGGCATGCCTCGGTCCATCAGGTCAGATATGTCTGAACAACAAGAACCAATATACTGAATAATTGGGTACCAGCTGAAAACATTTTCACTCCAAACAAGTGTGACAGGACTTTTGGATTGGAGTCTTCTGGCT
Organism: Discoglossus pictus; assembly: GCA_027410445.1. Taxonomy (NCBI): domain Eukaryota; kingdom Metazoa; phylum Chordata; class Amphibia; order Anura; family Alytidae; genus Discoglossus; species Discoglossus pictus. The sequence goes on along the minus strand of CM050166.1, from coordinate 424,793,664 downwards.
TATGAACATTATGGGTCTACAAAAATATATGTGAGGTTCTAGTATGTGAGACTCCTGAGGACAATGTGATGATAAGCCCCGCCTATGAGGACCACTGTCTGGCCAACTATGAAATTAAGGAATATCTGATATATGTTGCCACAGACATACCCATCACATATTATAATTGTCCAACTACGAATCGTCGTCACGCTTTGCGAGCTTGCAAAGCGAGCTCGCAAGAACTGCGTCCCTCACAAAGCGAGGGAAGCAGTTTGCGAGGGTCCGCATTTGCGGAAGGTGGAGGCTCCAACGTCGGCTGCAATGAGCCAAAGGCTCATTGCAGGCAGCAAATGCGGACCCTCGCAAAGAGGTGCAGGCTCTACAGCACCTCACAAGCGGTTACAAACACCCACACAAGCGCCAAAATACGAACCGCGGCTCTTACAACGCAACATTTACGGACTTAGCCCAAATAAATACAAGAAGCGAGACTTACAAAAAAAAACATTACGAACTCGCAAAATTACGACCTTAACGGCCGAACCGCACGCACCTGCAAACATTAAAAACACAATAAATACAAAAAATACATAAAAAGCTTACCCACAGCGAGGGGGGCACCCAGTACCTCTGCAAGTGATGTTACACCTCAATTTAAGTCCAAATTCCCAAGTTCAGACACACGAAAATCCCCTTAGCAAGAGAAAAAATGCCCGTCGAAAAAAATGAAAACGAGGCTACAGGACTCTAAACACGCAAAACACCACCAAGCACAGACTGATTTTCAAAAAAGTTGTACGAGGTAAAGATACACTTTTAGTAAGGACGCTAAATCATCCACACCCGCGTACATACACATTTGCCATTTCACAACACTAAATTACACAATGCGGAAGTACACAGCTACACTAACAGCTTTCCCTCATGCACTCAGCCTATTTACACTACACACTGCACACATTGCTGACACTTACACCTCAGCTCCACAACACTGCAAACCTACATTGTATGCTGCAGGAACATCGAAACAGATTGTCAGCTCTTCAGCACAATGCTTGCTGCATATATTACTTAGGAATAGGTAAAGTATATTAATTTATTAATTGATTCATTATTTCATTGGCATACAAAAATACATATACACTAACAAAAAAATTAAAAAAACATATCGCAATAAACAGAAAACACATTCACCGCGTTCCTCACAACGAACGCCAACGCTGCTCCTACCACTCAAAATACACCAGGGGACAGCCTTGCAATAAGAGCAAAAAGTAGATCAGCGCCAACCTTACAATGACCGCAAAAGCCTCTCTAATAGCAAAAAAAATAACATCCAACAGCCTTGCAATGATCGCATAAGGCGCTCATTGCGAGGCATGCGTTGAGCACCGAAGGCGCTCAGCGCAAGCCTTGCAATGAGCACCGAAGGTCCTCACGGTAAAAAACTTTACATTATGTCTCAAACAGCATTCCCTGGCTTACAATTTCATGCCCGTCATTTTTTGACGGGCAGTTCGCTAGTGGTATATAACTGGTATGAAAGCAACAAAATGTAATATGTAATGCTGGACAAGAGACTATATAATAAAGTGTCTAAGTAGCTATTGATCAGATACTATCTCTGACATGTAGATGATGTAACGCTAATTGCTATATGTATCTGATCATTTTATTTGTGTATTGTATTCTGTTTATGACTACATAAGCACATTGAAATAAATCTTATAAAAAAGAAAAAGGATAAAACGTCAATAAAATCAAGTTTGATGAAAAAACTCTAGAGCTTTTGAATTCCAAACATGTTTGTAGCTTTATGATTCTTTGTTGTTTTATGATTTTTAAATACACAGTTGTTCAAGTTTTATAAATGTTATAAAAGATTATGGTCACTATATAACAAAAACTGTCTAGAGAAATAAAATATGGCAATAGTATACAAGATTTATCACTAGATACTGACTTCAGCTGAACACTGTATATATGTCTTGGCTTGAAAGGGATATTTACCTCACTATAAGTACTCTTCATGGTGTGAAAGAGCACAATATTCTATGTTAAAATGATCTATTGCTTTTTTATTTATTGCACTGATAACACCTAAAAATCTGCAGTCATAGGTCTGTTTACAAACACACTCCTGACTGTTCTATGATTAACAGCATCTCCCGATAACCAACGGCCATTGCAAACTCCAGGTGAACACAAGAATGATGGCGTCTCTCTGCTTTCAGGAATGTAACCGGCCATCAGTTAACCCACAAGTAAAAATGTATGCAGTTTCCAGCAGTCATTACCCTGCACAGATGAATGTGTGAAGGCTGGAAGCTCTTTCTGTGTCTGCTATTTGCACACAGCTCTGGAGGCATGTCTAATTTTATGATTTTTTTCTGTTAAAAAGGCACCTATTTAAAAAATTCAAAAATTATTTAAAAATGTTTTGAGGAGTATTTTACTGTGGTGTGCTCAAAGTTGTACTGAATTAACTGGCACTTTTTGCAATAGTTGTGCAACATGCAGGATATAGATATGTTCTGCAAGTGTAGCAACTATACAATGATTGACATTCCCTAATGTTTGATCTGTTTGATACATTAGTTTAGCCATCAATACGCGCAGTTACATGTCAATATTTGCCTATGCTTATATTGTGAAGACCACACCTTGCTACTCTTACAAGAAGTCATTCTACACAATAGAACAGATAAAGTACACATCTACTGTAGGTAACATAATATACTATAAATAAATCCTAAGTTAACTGGGTTTTTCCAACTAAGAGCTATGGTGTTGCATATTATAATTAAAAATTATCTTGACATTTTAGCTATCTATCAATCAACATTTATTAACTTTATCCATAATGTTTCAGACATTATCCTGCCAGATTATTTCCACACCACCAATAAGGGTTTGCTTAGTCGCCGTCTTCCCTTCCGGCACCCACTCCAATAAATACAAACACACACTTTAGTGGACACTGTCAATAAAATCATACATTATCATATTTTTCTTCAAAGTTGGGTTAAGTGTAGTTAAAGTATACTCATCTATAATTTTTTTATTTTGGGTCTACTTTCCAATGGAATTACATTTATCGTTGTTTGACACAGTTCCTTGCATAAGTGTCTTCCCTTGGACTTTTCTACATTTTGTAGTGTTACTTTATGAAACTCTTTACAAATAAAAGTAAGGTCTTGATTGCGTAAGTATTTCCTTCTATTGTTGTAAAATTCTAACTAAGATCTGGTGTTCTCCTAAACCAACAGCATTTTAAAGATGAAAGAGCTTTCAAAACAAGTCCGGAAAAGAACTGGTGAAGCACCAATCAAGCATCATGAGGATTCAAAACAAGTCAGTTTAATTTTTAGAGAAGCAACAACCATGGATGGGTTATAAAAAATAGCCTTAACTTTGAATATCCACCAGGACTTAGTAGAAAACAATTGTAAATGGAAAGAATTATCGCACAACTGCCTAGAGAAGGACATCCACTAATCCAGCTCAATGACTGGGTATGGAGGGCATTGGTCAGAGAAGTAAACAAGAGATTAATGGTAACACTGAAGAAGCTAGAGAGATAGACACATGAGACAGGAGAAATCATCCATGGTACAACTGTAATCTGGACGCTCCACAGATCTGGGCAGCTTGATGGGAGAGTGACAAAAATAACGTCATTGCTGAAACTAAATTCCATGTGATACCCCATTTGGATCTTGCCAAAATACATGTGGAGGGCACAGCAAACATTTGGGAAAAAATGTATCTGGTCTGATGAGACAGAAAGTTAATATTTTGGCCTTAGCACAAAATAATATGTGTGGAGCAAAGCCAATAATGATTTTACCTTATGAGCACCAGCCCCACCATGGTGGCGGTAGCATCATGTTGTGTGGATGCTTTTCATTGTCAGTAAGGCTGGTCAGGATTGAGAGCAAGATGGACAGGGCAAAATATTGGGCAATTAAAAAGGAAGACCTGTTTCAAGCTCCAACTGGAGAGGTGTTTCACTTTCCAACAGGACAATGATCCTAAACACACAGCCAAAGTCACACTAAATTGGTTAAAACAACTAAATCCAATTGAGAATCTGTGGCAGGAGTTTAAGAAAAATAGGATAAATGCAGGATCCAGATATGCACAGCTAGTAAAGACTTACCCCAAAAGGCACAGCAGTAATAGCAGCCAAAGTTGGCTCTACAATGTATTCACTCATACTATAAATGTGTGTGACCCCTATTTAATTCCAACTCTGTATTTACGTTCACACTGCCCTTTTGTCTGCGGGTTTTAAATTTGTAATATTTATAGATGTAATTAATTGACTCAGGCCCGCAATTACAGGCTCACAGCCCCAACATGTAAACCATGAACCGGTTTGTAGCATTTCAGGGAATGGTCATGGTTAAGTAAGCCCGTAAGTTACAATTTAGACAGAGCCAACAGTAAATGAGACCATCATCATGATGTCAGTAAAACATGAAGTTTAAACTACCATCAATTAGTGGTTAGAATTACAATTTGCAATAGGACTCGTAATCCAGAAATGTAGAAATCAATAAAAATCAATAAATCAACTGTTCTAGTCCATGTGGGTTCTATGATATTTTTTAACTCCTTGATTACTGGTATCGATATAAAGAGGAAATAAAACTTAAAAAAAATATGTTATTGCAGATTTGCAAGCTTGAGACTGTTGTGCAATTAATTATAATGTCTTTCATTGCTTTCCCAATGAAAAACATTATAATGGCCTAGCAACTTGCCTGTCAAAAAATGACGGCAATAAGATTGTAAGGCAGGTAATGTTGTTTGCATGCAAAATTATTTTTGTTTGGTGTTTTAAGATCCTTCGGCGCTCATTGCAAGGCTCTTGGTTGTATGTGTGCTATGAGCAGCGTTGTTTTTTTTGTTTTGGTATGGCAATGAATAATTAATAAAATAAGAAATGAATATACTTTACCTATTGTGAAGTAATATATGCAGCAAGCATTGTGTTGAAGAGCTGGCAATCTGTTTTCATTTTGCTGCAGCATCAGTGCTGTGGAGCTGCTGTGTAAGCGTCATGAATGTGTGCAGTGTGTAGTGTAATAGTGTGCGTGCGCGAGGCAAATCCGTTAGGGTAGCTGTGTACTTCCAGATTGTATAAGTTAGTGTTCTAACATGGCGCCTAATGTGTGGTATGCGGCTGTGGCTGATTTAACGTCCGTGTTTAGGGTCCTTTAGCCTCGTTTTCGTTTTGTTCGGAGAACATTTTTTCTCTTGCTTAGGTGATTTTCTGGTTTCTAAACTCCGAAATTTGGACTTAAATCGAGGTGTAACTTCACTTGCAGAGGTCCTGGGTGCTCCCCTTGCTGTGGGTAAGCTTTTTATGTGTTTGTTGTGTGTATTTATTGTGTTTTTCATGTTTTCATGTGCGCGAGTTTCAGGCGTTTTTTGCGATGTCGTAATGGGTCGTAACGCGTCTTGTATTTTTGTTTCGTAACTCCATAAATTTTGCGAGGTACGCAGTTGCTGGCAAGGAGCGCCTTTTCGCAAGCCCGCAGCGTTATCAACAGCCCACATGCTCACAACTATATATGTGCTTCTTTTTACAAAATTTTATACAAATATATTATTTTACATTCTTTAATTTTCCCACTGAATTTTTGTAGACAATAATAAGTCCAGTCCAGTGGCAACCTCATTCAGTGTACATCCTGTCATATGTATGCAATACTGGAACAGATGATGCAGGGTCCATACCTCCGTGAGAGGTGTGAGCATGCTGCTTCTCTGAAAGCTCAAAATGGAGAACTGAAGAGGAGAACTGCAGAACTTAGTGATATTGCTACACTGGAAAGGGGGTTGGTGCTCACTGAGCACAGTTTAGCTGGGCCGAGCATGGAGGGTGGAGATGGGGCTAGTTAGAATGTCCAGGGAGGTAGCTGGGTTACAGTTAGAAGGGGAATCAGGGGGAACAGGAGGAGGAGGCAGGCCAGTTCTGAGTTGGCAAACATAAACAGATTTCCCAGATTGAGTGAAACTGATGGGGATGTCCATTCAGAAATGGCAATGCCAGATAGAGCTGTTCCTTCTAACAGCCAGGAGAACAGTTCTACTGGAGGAGAGGGAGGGTAGAATAGGCAGAGCAATAGACAGGTTTTGGTGGTAGGGGACTCTATTATTAGGAAGGTAGACATGGTTATTTGTTAGTGATGTCGCGAACATAAAATTTTCGGTTTGCGAACCGGCGAACCTGGCGAACCGCCATAGACTTAAATGGGCAGGCGGATTTTAAAACCCACAGGGACTCTTTCTGGCCACAATAGTGATGGAAAAGTTGTTTTAAGGGGACTAACACCTGGACTGTGGCATGCCGGAGGGGGATCCATGTCAAAACTCCCACGGAAAATTAAATAGTTGATGCAGAGTCTGGTTTTAATCCATAAAGGGCATAAATACCCTAACATCCCCCTTCATCATCATCCTCCCCTGTATCTCTTTACCCCCTCCCTCATCATCCTCCCCTGTGTCTCTTTCCCCCCTTCCTCATCACCCTCCCCTGTGTCTCATCCCCCCTCCCTCATCATCCTCTCACCTCCCTCATCATCCTCCCCTGTATCCCTTTACCCCCTCCCTCATCATCCTCCCCTGTGTCTCTTCCCCCCTCCATCATCATCCTCCCCTGTGTCTCTTTCCCCCCTCCCTCATCATCATCCCCTGTGTCTCTTTTCCCCCTCCCTCATCATCTTCCCCTGTGTCTCTTCCCCCCTCCCTCATCATCCTTCCCTGTGTCTCTTTCCCCACTTCCTCATCACCCTCCCCTGTATCTCTTTACCCCCTCCCTCATCATCCTCCCATGTGTCTGTTTCCCCCCTCCCTCATCATCCTCCCCTGTGTCTCTTGCCCCCTTCCTCATCATCCTGCCCACTTCCTTGATGATAAGGGGGGGAAGAGACACAGGGATAAGTGTGAGGGGTGTTAGGGTAAGGGGTGTTAGGGATAAGGGTGAGGGGGTTAGGTGTTAGGGTGAGGGGTGTTAGGGCTAAGTGTGAGGGGTGTTAGGGTGAGGGGTGTTAGAGATAAGTGTAAGTGGTGTTAGGGTGAGGCATGTTAGGAATAAGTGTTAGGGGTGTTAGGTCTTAGGGATAAGTGTGAGAATGTTAGGGTTAGGTGTTAGGTTGATGGGTGTTATGGATACGTGTGAGGGGTGTTAGGGTTAGGGTAAGGGGTGTTAGGGATAAGTGTGATGGGTGTTAGGGTAAGGGATGTTAGGGTTAGGTGTTAGGGTAAGGGCTGTTAGGGATAAGTGTAAGGGGGTATTAGGGTTAGGTGTTAGGGGTGTTAGGGATAAGTGTGAGAGGTGTTAGGGTTAGAGTGAGGGGTGTTAGGGATAAGTGGGAGGGTTGTTAGTTCTTAGGGATAAGTGTGAGAATGTTAGGGTTAGGTGTTAGGTTGATGGGTGTTATGGATAAGTGTGAGGGGTGTTAGGGTTAGGGTAAGGGGTGTTAGGGATAAGTGTGAGGGGTGTTAGGGTTAGGGTGAGGGGTGTTAGGGATAAGTGTGAGGGGTGTTAGGGTTAGGTGTTAGGGTGAGGGGTGTTAGGGATAAGTGTAAGGGGTGTTAGGGTTAGGTGTTAGGGTAAGGGATGTTAGGGTTAGTGTCATGAATCACCCAGGGGCCATATTGGATTTGGCGTGAACTATGCTGGGGCCATCTTGAGACTGGCAGCAGTGGCCTATATTGGGACTGGACTGTTATATACCAATCGCCACCATCTGTATATTGTGTTATGGGGGATAATATGTTAGTGTTATATTGTATATTGTATTGGGGAGTGATAGTTATGTTTTAATTAGTCAACCCTCCCCCATTGTATAAACTCTCAGTCAGGAGTTGGCCATATGGTCTTTAGAGTAAACACTTGAAGTGATAGCAAGGCCAGAACAAAGCGATTTGCCAGACTGCCAGGCACCGTAGGACAATGGGATAGTACAGGGTCTTCCAGCCTCAATACTAGGGCCATCGGCCAGGGCAGAGATGTGTCTCTCTCCACAGACAGAGAGAGAATGAGCTTGTAGCCACACCTAGTGGGCGGCCCCTGGGGAGGGGACTGATAGTTCCCAAGGATTAACCCTGTCACATGGGACAGAGGGAATTAGCTGCTTCTAAGGGCTACTCCATTGGTCCAGAGGGGGATGAGGGTTTGACAAAAGGTAGCCACTCCCTATAATGTGTTGTGCAAGGTTTTAAATAAGCTGACTAAATTCAATAAAGTATTCATAATTTTCATCAAGACTTTGTGTGCAGATGTATTATTTACCCAGGGACTTATGATTGCAGTAAGATTCGTCAGACTTACTGTCAATATTGCTCAGTCTAAACCAAGGGCTGAGACATGATGTTCCTGTAGTCAAGACTACCTCCAAGGTCCAGAGTAACCCAAATCAAGTCAGCAGACCCCAGCCAGAGAGTGGGTCGTGATAGTTAGGTGTTAGGGATAAGTGTGAGGGGTGTTAGGGTTAGGGTAAGGGGTGTTAGGGATAAGTGTGAGGGGTGTTAGGGTTAGGGTGAGGGGTGTTAGGGATAAGTGTGAGGGGTGTTAGGGTTAGGTGTTAGGGTGAGGGGTGTTAGGGATAAGTGTGAGGGGTGTTAGGGTTAGGATGAGGGGGTGTTATGGATAAGTGAGAGGGGTGTTAGGGTTAGGGTAAGGGGTGTTAGGGATAAGTGTGAGGGGTGTTAGGGTTAGGTGTTAGGGTGAGGGGTGTTAGGGATAAGTGTGAGGGGTGTTAGGGTTAGGGTGAGGGGTGTTAGGGATAAGTGTGAGGGGTGTTAGGGTTAGGTGTTAGGGATAAGTGTGAGGGGTGTTAGGGTTAGGGTGAGGGGTGTTAGGGATAAGTGTGAGGGGTGTTGGGGTTAGGGTGAGGGGTGTTAGGGATAAGTGTGAGGGGTGTGAGGGTTAGGTATTAGGGTGAGGGGTGTTAGGGATAAGTGTAAGGGGTGTTAGGGTTAGGTGTTAGGTTGAGGGAAGTTAGGGTTAGGTGTTAGGGATAAGTGTGAGGTGTGTTAGGGTTAGGGTAAGGGGTGTTCGGGATAAGTGTGAGGGGTGTTAGGGTAAGGGGTGTTAGGGATAAGGGTGAGGGGGTTAGGGTTAGGATAAGGGGGTGTTATGGATAAGTGAGAGGGGTGTTAGGGTTAGGGTAAGGGGTGTTAGGGATAAGTGTGAGGGGTGTTAGGGTAAGTTGTTAGGGTGAGGGGTGTTAGGGATAAGTGTGAGGGGTGTTGGGGTTAGGGTGAGGGGTGTTAGGGATAAGTGTGAGGGGTGTGAGGGTTAGGTATTAGGGTGGGGGGTGTTAGGGATAAGTGTAAGGGGTGTTAGGGTTAGGTGTTAGGTTGAGGGAAGTTAGGGTTAAGTGTTAGGGATAAGTGTGAGGGGTGTTAGGGTTAGGGTAAGGGGTGTTCGGGATAAGTGTGAGGGGTGTTAGGGTTAGGGTGAGGGGTGTTAGGAATAAGTGTGAGGGGTGTTAGGGTTAGGTATTAGGGTGAGGGGTGTTAGGGATAAGTGTGAGGGGTGTTAGGGTTAGGGTGAGGGGTGTTCGGGATAAGTGTGAGGGGTGTTAGGGTAAGGGGTGTTAGGGATAAGTGTGAGAGGTGTTAGGGTTAGGCTGAGGGGTGTTAGGGATAAGTGTGAGGGGTGTTAGGGTTAGGTGTTAGGGTGAGGGGTGTTAGGGATAAGTGTAAGGGGTGTTAGGTTTAGGTGTTAGGGTGAGGGATGTTAGGGTTAGGTGTTAGGGATAAGTGTGAGGGGTGTTAGGGTTAGGGTGAAGGGTGTTAGGGATAAGTGTGAGGGGTGTTGGGGTTAGGGTGAGGGGTGTTAGGGATAAGTGTGAGGGGTGTTAGGGTTAGGTATTAGGGTGAGGGGTGTTAGGGATAAGTGTGAGGGGTGTTAGGGTTAGGTGTTACGGTGAGGGGTGTTAGGGATAAGTGTGAGGGGTGTTAGGGTTAGGGTAAGGGGTGTTTGGGATAAGTGTGAGGGGTGTTAGGGTTAGGGTGAGGGGTGTTAGGAATAAGTGTGAGGGATGTTAGGGTTAGGTATTAGGGTGAGGGGTGTTAGGGATAAGTGTGAGGGGTGTTAGGGTTATGGTGAGGGGTGTTCGGGATAAGTGTGAGGGGTGTTAGGGTAAGGGGTGTTAGGAATAAGTGTGACAGGTGTTAGGGTTAGGCTGAGGGGTGTTAGGGATAAGTGTGAGGGGTGTTAGGGTTAGGTGTTAGGGTGAGGGGTGTTAGGGATAAGTGTGAGGGGTGTTAGGGTTAGGGTGAGGGGTGTTAGGGATAAGTGTGAGGGGTGTTAGGGTTAGGTGTTAGGGTGAGGGGTGTTAGGGATAAGTGTAAGGGGTGTTAGGTTTAGGTGTTAGGGTGAGGGATGTTAGGGTTAGGTGTTAGGGATAAGTGTGAGGGGTATTAGGGTTAGGGTAAGGGGTGTTAGGGATAAGTGTGAGGGGTGTTAGGGTTAGGGTGAAGGGTGTTAGGGATAAGTGTGAGGGGTGTTGGGGTTATGGTGAGGGGTGTTCGGGATAAGTGTGAGGGGTGTTAGGGTAAGGGGTGTTAGGAATAAGTGTGACAGGTGTTAGGGTTAGGCTGAGGGGTGTTAGGGATAAGTGTGAGGGGTGTTAGGGTTAGGTGTTAGGGTGAGGGGTGTTAGGGATAAGTGTGAGGGGTGTTAGGGTTAGGGTGAGGGGTGTTAGGGATAAGTGTGAGGGGTGTTAGGGTTAGGTGTTAGGGTGAGGGGTGTTAGGGATAAGTGTAAGGGGTGTTAGGTTTAGGTGTTAGGGTGAGGGATGTTAGGGTTAGGTGTTAGGGATAAGTGTGAGGGGTATTAGGGTTAGGGTAAGGGGTGTTAGGGATAAGTGTGAGGGGTGTTAGGGTTAGGGTGAAGGGTGTTAGGGATAAGTGTGAGGGGTGTTGGGGTTAGGGTGAGGGGTGTTAGGGATAAGTGTGAGGGGTGTTAGGGTTAGGTATTAGGGTGAGGGGTGTTAGGGATAAGTGTGAGGGGTGTTAGGGTTAGGTGTTACGGTGAGGGGTGTTAGGGATAAGTGTGAGGGGTGTTAGGGTTAGGGTGAGGGGTGTTAGGAATAAGTGTGAGGGGTGTTAGGGTAAGGGGTGTTAGGGATAAGTGTGAGAGGTGTTAGGGATAAGTGTGAGGGGTGTTAGGGTTAGGGTGAGGGGTGTTAGGGATAAGTGTGAGGGGTGTTAGGGTTAGGTGTTAGGGTGAGGGGTGTTAGGGATAAGTGTGAGGGGTGTTAGGGTTAGGGTGAGGGGTGTTAGGGATAATTGTGAGGGGTGTTAGGGTAAGGGGTGTTAGGGATAAGTGTGAGAGGTGTTAGGGTTAGGCTGAGGGGTGTTAGGGATAAGTGTGAGGGGTGTTAGGGTTAGGTGTTAGGGTAAGGGGTGTTAGGGATAAGTGTGAGGGGTGTTAGGGTTAGGGCGAGGGGTGTTAGGGATAAGTGTGAGGGGTGTTAGGGTTAGGTGTTAGGGTGAGGGGTGTTAGGGTTAGGTGTTAGGGTGAGGGATGTTAGGGTTAGGTGTTAGGGATAAGTGTGAGGGGTGTTAGGGTTAGGGTAAGGGGTGTTAGGGATAAGTGTGAGGGGTGTTACGGTTAGGTATTAGGGTGAGGGGTGTTAGGGATAAGTGTAAGGGGTGTTAGGGTTAGCTGTTAGGGTGAGGGATTTTAGGGTTAGGTGTTAGGGATAAGTGTGAGGGGTGTTAGGGTTAGGGAAAGGGGTGTTAGGGATAAGTGTGAGGGGTAATAGGGTTAGGGTGAGGGGTGATAGGGATAAGTGTGTGGGGTGTTAGGGTTAGGTGTTAGGGTGAGGGGTGTTAGGCATAAGTGTGAGGGGTGTTAGGGTTAGGGTGAGGGGTGTTAGGGATAAGTGTGAGGGGTGTTAGGGTTAGGGTAAGGGGTGTCAGGGATAAGTGTGAGAGGTTTTAGGGTTAGGGTGAGGGGTGTTAGGGATAAGTGTGAGGGGTGTTAGGGTTAGGTGTTAGGGTGAGGGGTGTTAGGGATAAGTGTGAGGGGTGTTAGGGTTAGGGTGAGGGGTGTTAGGTCTTAGGGATAAGTGTGAGAATGTTAGGGTTAGGTGTTAGGTTGATGGGTGTTATGGATAAGTGTGAGGGGTGTTAGGGTAAGGGGTGTTAGGGATAAGTGTTAGGGGTGTTAGGGTTAGGGTGAGGGGTGTTAGGGATAAGTGTGAGGGGTGTTAGGGTTAGGTGTTAGGGTGAGGGGTGTTAGGGATAAGTGTAAGGGGTGTTAGGGTTAGGTGTTAGGGTGAGGGATGTTAGGGTTAGGTGTTAGGGATAAGTGTGAGGGGTGTGAGCATGCTGCTTCTCTGAAAGCTCAAAATGGAGAACTGAAGAGGAGAACTGCAGAACTTAGAGATATTGGTACACTGGAAAGGGGGTTGGTGCTCACTGAGCACAGTTTAGCTGGGCCGAGCATGGAGGGTGGAGATGGGGCTAGTTAGAATGTCCAGGGAGGTAGCTGGGTTACAGTTAGAAGGGGAATCAGGGGGAACAGGAGGAGGCAGGCCAGTTCTGAGTTGGCAAACATAAACAGATTTCCCAGATTGAGTGAAACTGATGGGGATGTCCATTCAGAAATGGCAATGCCAGATAGAGCTGTTCCTTCTAACAGCCAGGAGAACAGTTCTACTGGAGGAGAGGGAGTGTGATAAGTGTGAGGGGTGTTGGGGTTAGGGTGAGGGGTGTTAGGGATAAGTGTAAGGGGTGTTAGGGTTAGGTGTTAGGGTGAAGGATGTTAGGGTTAGGTGTTAGGGATAAGTGTGAGGGGTGTTAGGGTTAGGGTAAGGGGTGTTCGGGATAAGTGTGAGGGGTGTTAGGGTTAGGGTGAGGGGTGTTAGGGATAAGTGTGAGGGGTGTTAGGGTTAGGTGTTAGGGTGAGGGGTGTTAGGGATAAGTGTGAGGGGTGTTAGGGTTAGGGTGAGGGGTGTTAGGGATACGTGTGAGGGTTGTTAGGGTAAGGGATGTTAGGGATAAGTGTGGGGTGTTAGGGTTAGGTGTTAGGGTGAGGGGTGTTAGGGTTAGGTGTTAGGGTGAGGGATGTTAGGGTTAGGTGTTAGGGATAAGTGTTAGGGGTGTTAGGGTTAGGGTAAGGGGTGATAGGGATAAGTGTGAGGGGTGTTAGGGTTAGGTGTTAGGGTGAGGGGTGTTAGGCATAAGTGTGAGGGGTGTTAGGGTTAGGGTGAGGGGTGTTAGGGATAAGTGTGAGGGGTGTTAGGGTTAGGGTAAGGGGTGTCAGGGATAAGTGTGAGAGGTTTTAAGAGTTAGGGTGAGGGGTGTTAGGGATAAGTGTGAGGGGTGTTAGGGTTAGGTGTTAGGGTGAGGGGTGTTAGGGATAAGTGTGAGGGGTGTTAGGGTTAGGGTGAGGGGTGTTAGGTCTTAGGGATAAGTGTGAGAATGTTAGGGTTAGGTGTGAGGTTGATGGGTGTTATGGATAAGTGTGAGGGGTGTTAGGGTTAGGGTAAGGGGTGTTAGGGATAAGTGTGAGGGGTGTTAGGGTTAGGGTGAGGGGTGTTAGGGATAAGTGTGAGGGGTGTTAGGGTTAGGTGTTAGGGTGAGGGGTGTTAGGGATAAGTGTAAGGGGTGTTAGGGTTAGGTGTTAGGGTGAGGGGTGTTAGGCATAAGTGTGAGGGGTGTTAGGGTTAGGGTGAGGGGTGTTAGGGATAAGTGTGAGGGGGGTTAGGGTTAGGGTAAGGGGTGTTAGGGATAAGTGTGAGGGGTGTTAGGGTTAGGGTGAGGGGTGTTAGGTCTTAGGGATAAGTGAGAGAATGTTAGGGTTAGGTGTTAGGTTGATGGGTGTTATGGATAAGTGTGAGGGGTGTTAGGGTTAGGGTGAAGGGTGTTAGGGATAAGTGTGAGGGGTGTTGGGGTTAGGGTGAGGGGTGTTAGGGATAAGTGTGAGGGGTGTTAGGGTTAGGTATTAGGGTGAGGGGTGTTAGGTATAAGTGTGAGGGGTGTTAGGGTTAGGTGTTAGGGTGAGGGGTGTTAGGGATAAGTGTGAGGGGTGTTAGGGTTAGGGTGAGGGGTGTTAGGTCTTAGGGATAAGTTTGAGAATGTTAGGGTTAGGTGTTAGGTTGATGGGTGTTATGGATAAGTGTGAGGGGTGTTAGGGTTATGGTAAGGGGTGTTAGGGATAAGTGTGAGGGGTGTTAGGGTTAGGGTGAGGGGTGTTAGAGATAAGTGTGAGGGGTGTTAGGGTTAGGTGTTAGGGTGAGGGGTGTTAGGGATAAGTGTAAGGGGTGTTAGGTTTAGGTGTTAGGGTGAGGGATGTTAGGGTTAGGTGTTAGGGATAAGTGTGAGGGGTGTTAGGGTTAGGGTAAGGGGTGTTAGGGATAAGTGTGAGGGGTGTTAGGGTTAGGGTGAGGGGTGTTAGGGATAAGTGTGAGGGGTGTTAGGGTTAGGTGTTAGGGTGAGGGGTGTTAGGGATAATTGTGAGGGGTGTTAGGGTAAGGGGTGTTATGGATAAGTGAGAGGGGTGTTAGGGTTAAGGTAAGGGGTGTTAGGGATAAGTGTGAGGAGTGTTAGGGTTAGGTGTTAGGGTGAGGGGTGTTAGGGATAAGTGTGAGGGGTGTTAGGGTTAGGGTGAGGGGTGTTAGGGATAAGTGTGAGGGGTGTTAGGGTTAGGTGTTAGGGATAAGTGTGAGGGGTGTTAGGGTTAGGGTGAGGGGTGTTAGGGATAAGTGTGAGTGGTGTTGGGGTTAGGGTGAGGGGTGTTAGGGATAAGTGTAAGGGGTGTTAGGGTTAGGTGTTAGGGTGAGGGATGTTAGGGTTAGGTGTTAGGGATAAGTGTGAGGGGTGTTAGGGTTAGGGTAAGGGGTGTTCGGGATAAGTGTGAGGGGTGTTAGGGTTAGGGTGAGGGGTGTTAGGGATAAGTGTGAGGGGTGTTAGGGTTAGGTGTTAGGGTGAGGGGTGTTAGGGATAAGTGTGAGGGGTGTTAGGGTTAGGGTGAGGGGTGTTAGGGATAAATGTGAGGGGTGTTAGTGTAAGGGGTGTTAGGGATAAGTGTGGGGTGTTAGGGTTAGGTGTTAGGGTGAGGGGTGTTAGGGTTAGGTGTTAGGGTGAGGGATGTTAGGGTTAGGTGTTAGGGATAAGTGTGAGGGGTGTTAGGGTTAGGGTAAGGGGTGATAGGGATAAGTGTGAGGGGTGTTAGGGTTAGGGTGAGGGGTGTTAGGGATAAGTGTGAGGGGTGTTACGGTTAGGTATTAGGGTGAGGGGTGTTAGGGATAAGTGTAAGGGGTGTTAGGGTTAGCTGATAGGGGGAGGGATTTTAGGGTTAGGTGTTAGGGATAAGTGTGAGGGGTGTTAGGGTTAGGGAAAGGGGTGTTAGGGATAAGTGTGAGGGGTTTTAGGGTTAGGGTGAGGGGTGATAGGGATAAGTGTGAGGGGTGTTAGGGTTAGGTGTTAGGGTGAGGGGTGTTAGGCATAAGTGTGAGGGGTGTTAGGGTTAGGGTGAGGGGTGTTAGGGATAAGTGTGAGGGGTGTTAGGGTTAGGGTAAGGGGTGTCAGGGATAAGTGTGAGAGGTTTTAGGGTTAGGGTGAGGGGTGTTAGGGATAAGTGTGAGGGGTGTTAGGGTTAGGTGTTAGGGTGAGGGGTGTTAGGGATAAGTGTGAGGGGTGTTAGGGTTAGGGTGATGGGTGTTAGGTCTTAGGGATAAGTGTGAGAATGTTAGGGTTAGGTGTTAGGTTGATGGGTGTTATGGATAAGTGTGAGGGGTGTTAGGGTTAGGGTAAGGGGTGTTAGGGATAAGTGTGAGGGGTGTTAGGGTTAGGGTGAGGGGTGTTAGGGATAAGTGTGAGGGGTGTTAGGGTTAGGTGTTAGGGTGAGGGATGTTAGGGTTAGGTGTTAGGTATAAGTGTGAGGGGTGTTAGGGTTAGGGTAAGGGGTGTTAGTGATAAGTGTGAGGGGTGTTAGGGTTAGGGTGAGGGGTGTTAGGGATAAGTGTGAGGGGTGTTAGGGTTTGGTGTTAGGGTGAGGGGTGTTAGGGATAAGTGTGAGGGGTGTTAGGATTAGGATGAGGGGGTGTTATGGATAAGTGAGAGGGGTGTTAGGGTTAAGGTAAGGGGTGTTAGGGATAAGTGTGAGGGGTGTTAGGGTTAGGGTGAGGGGTGTTAGGGATAAGTGTGAGGGGTGTTAGGGTTAGGTGTTAGGGATAAGTGTGAGGGGTGTTAGGGTTCGGGTGAGGGGTGTTAGGGATAAGTGTGAGGGGTGTTGGGGTTAGGGTGAGGGGTGTTAGGGATAAGTGTAAGGGGTGTTAGGGTTAGGTGTTAGGGTGAGGGGTGTTAGGGATAAGTGTGAGGGGTGTTAGGGTTAGGGTGATGGGTGTTAGGTCTTAGGGATAAGTGTGAGAATGTTAGGGTTAGGTGTTAGGTTGATGGGTGTTATGGATAAGTGTGAGGGGTGTTAGGGTTAGGGTAAGGGGTGTTAGGGATAAGTGTGAGGGGTGTTAGGGTTAGGGTGAGGGGTGTTAGGGATAAGTGTGAGGGGTGTTAGGGTTAGGTGTTAGGGTGAGGGATGTTAGGGTTAGGTGTTAGGTATAAGTGTGAGGGGTGTTAGGGTTAGGGTAAGGGGTGTTAGTGATAAGTGTGAGGGGTGTTAGGGTTAGGGTGAGGGGTGTTAGGGATAAGTGTGAGGGGTGTTAGGGTTTGGTGTTAGGGTGAGGGGTGTTAGGGATAAGTGTGAGGGGTGTTAGGATTAGGATGAGGGGGTGTTATGGATAAGTGAGAGGGGTGTTAGGGTTAAGGTAAGGGGTGTTAGGGATAAGTGTGAGGGGTGTTAGGGTTAGGGTGAGGGGTGTTAGGGATAAGTGTGAGGGGTGTTAGGGTTAGGTGTTAGGGATAAGTGTGAGGGGTGTTAGGGTTCGGGTGAGGGGTGTTAGGGATAAGTGTGAGGGGTGTTGGGGTTAGGGTGAGGGGTGTTAGGGATAAGTGTAAGGGGTGTTAGGGTTAGGTGTTAGGGTGAGGGATGTTAGGGTTAGGTGTTAGGGATAAGTGTGAGGGGTGTTAGGGTTAGGGTAAGGGGTGTTCGGGATAAGTGTGAGGGGTGTTAGGGTGAGGGGTGTTAGGGATAGGTGTGAGGGGTGTTAGGGTTAGGTGTTAGGGTGAGGGGTGTTAGGGATAAGTTTGAGGGGTGTTAGGGTTAGGGTGAGGGGTGTTAGGGATAAGTGTGAGGGGTGTTAGGGTAAGGGGTGTTAGGGATAAGTGTGAGAGGTGTTAGGGTTAGGCTGAGGGGTGTTAGGGATAAGTGTGAGGGGTGTTAGGGTTAGGTGTTAGGGTGAGGGGTGTTAGGGATAAGTGTGAGGGGTGTTAGGGTTAGGGTGAGGGGTGTTAGGGATAAGTGTGAGGTGTGTTAGTGTTAGGTGTTAGGGTCAGGGGTGTTAGGGATAAGTGTAAGGGGTGTTAGGTTTAGGTGTTAGGGTGAGGGATGTTAGGGTTAGGTGTTAGGGATAAGTGTGAGGGGTGTTAGGGTTATGGTAAGGGGTGTTAGGGATAAGTGTGAGGGGTGTTAGGGATAAGTGTGAGGGGTGTTAGGGTTAAGTGTTAGGGTGAGGGGTGTTAGGGATAAGTGTGAGGCGTGTTAGGGTTATGGTGAGGGGTGTTATGGATAAGTGTGAGGGGTGTTAGGGTTAGGGTAAGGGGTGTTAGGGATAAGTGTGAGGGGTGTTAGGGTTAGGGTGAGGGGTGTTAAGGATAAGGGTAAGGGGTGTTAGGGTGAGGCATGTTCGGAATAAGTGTGAGGGGTGTTAGGTCTTAGGGATAAGTGTGAGGGGTGTTAGGGTTAGGTGTTAGTTTGATGGGTGTTATGGATAATTGTGAGGGGTGTTAGGGTTGGGTGCTAAGGTGAGGGGAGGATGATGATAAGGGGGGGAAGAGACACAGGGGTGTCCTTACAGCAGAGATCAAAAGAGTCCTTCAGGACTGTATTGCACACTGTGTACAGTAGCCTAGCTATGGTTTTCCCTATTGATGCAGTATCACCTACACTCAGCCTCCTCTCAGTAAGACTGCAAGTTAGTTATGATTCCAAAATGGCTGCTGTCCGTGAGGTAGAAGGCTCTGGAAGGGAGTGTATGCTGCTGATTGGCTGGAATGTTTCTGCTAACTGTGACATGCAGGGTCAAAGTGTGCTCAATGATAAAGTATAGGGGGCGGGTCGAATATCGCATATGTTCGCAGTTCGCCGCAAACGCGAATATGCTATGTTCGCCGGGAACAGTCCGCCGGCGAACTATTCACGACATCTCTATTATTTGTCACCCGGATCCCAGCAATCGAACAGTTTGCTGTCTCCCGGGTGCTTGGGTTCGTCATGTTGTGGATCAGGTAGACAAATTATTGGGAGGGGCTGGAAATGAACCGGTGGTCTTGGTACACATTGGTACCAATGACAAAGTTAATGGAAGATGGAGTGTCCTAAAGAATGATTTTAGAGAACTATGTAAGAGGCATGGACCTCCAAGGTAGTATTTTCTGAGATACTACCAGTAACACGTGCTAGCCCAGGGAGACAGAAGGAGCTTAGGAAGGTTAACGTGTGGCTAAAGATGCGGAGTACTAAGGAGGGGTTTGGGTTTTTAGAGCACTGGGCTGACTTCTCACTTCGGTACAATTTCTACAGCAGGGATGGATTGCACCTTAATGATAAGGGAGCTTTTGTGCTAGTGGATAGGATGGTAGAAAGGCTGAAGGAGTTTTTAAACTAGTAGGTGGGGGGCGGTACTAGATATAAGTAATGGGGTAGCAAGTGTAGAGGGTATAAGGGATGAATTAACAATTCATAGGGGAGGAGATGGGGGAGGGGTAGTATAATCAATAGGGAGTTATTACTAAGTAACTCAAGTATAGTGGCAGGCACCACCAAACTACAAACTCATAACATAAGGTGTATGCTTGCTAATGCCAGAAGCTTGCCAGGAAAAATGGGAGAGTTAGAATTATTAGCAATTAATGAAAAATGGGATCCGGTATATGCTAATGACGTGGCGCGCGTGTGACGTCACATGCACTCCACATCAAGACCCGGAAGGAGCGGAGGCCGGAGCAGGTAAGTGAGGGGAGAGGGGGGTATTTAGAGGGGTAGTATGAGGGGGGGGGTGAGGATTTGGAGGGGGGAGGGAAAGAGACACGGGGGGGGGTAGAGAGACACTATAGGAACATTACAATGGGACACAGGCCGTCTGAAAATTAGTGACCAGGAAAAGGCAGATGCGCTAAATAGGTTATTTTCTTCGGTATCCAAAATGGAGTTACCAGTGGTTGGGACAGTGCAACATAACGGGGCTACACTACCTTCACCAAATAACTTGTTAACGCAGGAAGAAATCCAAAAGAGGTTGGAAAAAATAATTGTTAATAAAGCCCTGGGTCCTGATGGAATACATCCAAGGGTACTGATGGAACTGGGCTCTGTAATAGCCAAACCATTATATTTAATTTTTCAAGATTCACTCAACACAGGGTCTCTACCAGATGACTGGAGAAAAGCAGATGTGATACCTTTATTTAAAAAGGGAACAAGAGCAAATCTGGGGAATTGTATACCATTGAGCCTCACTTCAGTAGTGGGAAAGCTTTTAGAAGGGTTAATAAGGGATAATATACAAGAATATGTCCATTTGAACAGGATTATAAGTAGGAGCCAGCATGGATTTATGAGGGATAGGTCATGTCAAACAAACCTAATTAGTTTCTATGAGGAGGTTAGTAGGAACTTGGATCCAGGCAACTCAGTGGATGTGGTCTATTTGGATTTTGCAAAGGCTTTTGATAAAGTGCCACATGGGAGACTATTGTTCAAACTAAGAGATACAGGAATTGCAGTAAATATCTGCTCATGGATTGAGAGCTGGCTAAAAGACAGGAAGCACAGGGTTGTTGTAAACGGAACATACTCTGATTGGACTAATGTGGTAAGTGGGGTTCCTCAGGATTCAGTATTAGGTCCTCTCCATTCTAACATATTTATTAATGACTTATAGGGGGGACTGGAATGTAGTATCTCCATTTTCGCTGATGACACAAAGTTGTGCAAGGTAATTAAATCAGATAATGGTGTGCTTTCCCTTCAAAGGGATTTACATACAATTGAGGAAGGAGCATCTAAATGGCAGATGATATTTAATACGAATAAATGTAAAGTTATGCATCTGGGAAGGAAAAATAATCTTAATGGAGCAAATATAGGGGTATCAGATATTGAAAGGGATTTGGGAGTACTTGCGGACAATCACATAGGTAATAGTGCTCAAAGCCAAGTAGCAACTGCAAAGGGAAATAAAATATTAGCATTGATTAGGAAGGGTATAGAAGCAAGGGAAGCAACTATAATTCTGCCACAATACAAATCTCTAGTACTCCCTCATTTGGAATATGGAGTACAATTTTGGGCACCATTTCATAAAAAGGACATTTTAGAGCTGGAAAAGGAACAGATAATGGCAACAAAACTAATTTGGGGAATGGAGGGGATAAGTTATGAAGAGAGATTAACCAAATTAAGCTTATTTTCTCCAGAAAAAAGGGAATCTAAGAGGAGATATGATTACATTATACAAGTACATCTAGCGTCAGTATAAAGAATTGTCAAGGGGGCTTTTTGTGACAAGAGGTTTTCAACTGACAAGAGGACACCCATTGAAGTTAGAAGTAAAAAGATTCCACCTTAAAGAAAGAAAAGGGGTTTTCTCAGTAAGGGTGGTTAATCTGTGGAATTCTATACCACAGGAAGTATTGACAACGGATTCAATAGATAACTTTAAA
The DNA here is from genome assembly GCA_027410445.1 of Discoglossus pictus. Classification (NCBI taxonomy): domain Eukaryota; kingdom Metazoa; phylum Chordata; class Amphibia; order Anura; family Alytidae; genus Discoglossus; species Discoglossus pictus. The sequence continues at coordinate 424,772,865 of CM050166.1, read as the reverse complement.
AGGGAAGTTTATTTCTAATTAGGAAGGGAATTCAGGGTTTTCTAGGATAATTAGAGAGAGTGTATTGATCCAGGGAGAAATCCAATCGCCAGTATATGGGGTCAGGAAGGGATTTCTTTTTTCCCTTTGAGATGATTTGCTAAGTTTCACTTGTTTTTTTTTTCTGTTTGCCTTCCTCTGGATTCATTAATTAATAATTAAAAAATAAATAAATAAATGAATAGTTGATTATTTATTAATTAACAATTAACAACTTACTAATTAATAACTAATCCACATATTGCAGATCAGAGGAGATCGTAAAAGGTTAAACTTGATGGACTGAAAGTCTTTTTTTAACCTTAATTACTTTGTAACTATGTAACTATCTAATTTTAAGTACAGTAGTGTGTTTATATTTGCTTTTGCAGTGTTATGAACAGGAATGTAACCCACTTGCAGGTCCTATCTAGTACACATAGAATTTTTTGATACCTTTGCGATTTACGGTTTTGAAGGCAATTATGGGCTTTTTGAATTGTTGTAATTAAATATGGATTTTGTGTCTTTAGCACTGGTAACATTTACGGGCATGACATACCAAAGGAGGCGATAGGACAGAGTTATGTTTTTGACAAACGCATCGCTTTTGAGCCTGTAACTCACAATTGGGTTGCTAAAAGTAGCCAATTAAATATCAGTAACATTTACAATTGCGATTTGGACAATTAAATAGGGGCTTATAGTTTTAATTAATTATTCAAAATAAAAAATAATGGGAAAATGGGGAAAAGCCCAATGGGTAAACACTCTATAAATAGGCTTCATGGGGCACATATGAATTAAGGATATTTGTTATTTTAATGATACTCCAAGAACTACCATAGTGTCCATACCATAGAGTTTAATTTGTTTATATAATAACTAATTAGCAATTTAATTAATATTGGAAGAAAAATTTAGCTTTTGAAACTTACTTTTTAAAATGATTTAATAGATGCAAATAAAGCATATAAAAAGAATTCATCAATACAGAACCTTAAACTGCAATCATTCACATAAAGCCAAAGTAACAAAATTAATTCTAGACATAAATGTAAATGTCTAAAATATATTTTATATTTTGTGCACTGAACATGATTAATTGTCATTACTTATAGAATAGTTCTTGATATTAAGAAATTTATTATACTAATTCAAATATTTAATTACTCATATTGTAGGTTAACTATTCTTGATTGATGACATGGTGTATGCTTTTTCTTTATCTATTAGAACAATTATTGAATTCTTAATGTCTTCCCATGATAGACGTATTTCTAAACTATATCTAACTGTATAATTCATTTTCCCATCTAATGTTAATTTTTTTTTGTCAATATATAAAATTAGGCAGATTTGGGTAAATAAATAAAATTTTAATGGTTAATTATTTCTAAACAAAACAACAAAGTCGTAGGTGTTCAATCAGAGAACGAACTAACCTTAATACGTTTGTTCTTTGGACATGATAACCCACTCTGAGAAGTGAAAAGTGCGTTGTGCATAGTCCCAACATAAATACCTTCCATCTCCTTCAGTTTAATACCTACTCTAACAATTATTCTTATGTTTCATTTTTTAAATATACAAAAAATTAAGCAAACTGTGATAATTTTCCCAAAAATGAAGGGAGTGTGATATAGAGTTTAGCAAGGTGATAACACAAATTCAATCTTCTTCTGAAGGGGAAATTCACAATTTATTTTCCCATTTATGTTTATTCTTATCCACATCAATCACATATCACTTAAATAAAAGTTAATAATTATCAGATAAATTTGTTTTTTGTAATACCTTTTTTAAGTTCGAATTATAAAGGATTTAAACTCACTTTCACTCACGACCTTTTCACTACCAACTCCCTCAATCTACTGGCTCTTACTGAAACCTGGCTCTCCTCTTCTGATACTGCCTCCCCTGCAGCACTCTCGCATGGGGGTTTTCACCTCAGTCACACACCTAGACCTGGGAACAAACAAGGTGGTGGTGTGGGTGTATTACTTTCTTCTCGCTGTACGTTCCACCTCATACCCCCTGTCCCATCCCTCCAATTTTCGTCTTTTGAAGCTCATACTATCCGCCTCTTCTCTCCTATCTCTCTACGTGTTGCTGTAATCTATCGCCCCCCAGGTACTTCCTCTCAATTTCTCGATCACTTTTCCGCCTGGCTCCCACACTTTCTTTCCTCCAACATTCCCACACTGATACTTGGTGACTTCAACATTGCCATTGACACCCCCACCTCCTCAGCAGCCGCCAAACTACTTGCACTCACCTCTTCCCTCGGCCTCTCACAACTTACAGATTCTTCAACTCACCATGCTGGTCACTCTCTTGACCTTATTTTTACCAATATTACCCACACCTCCAACCTAGTCATCCACCCTCCCCCTCTATCTGACCATCACCTCCTTACCTTCAACCTCAACACATCTTCCTCCTATCACTCTTCTTCAACCCCAGCCACAATAACCCACAGAAACCTGCTAGAACTCAACCCTACCCAACTCTCCACCGTGCTCCAACCTCTTCTCAGCACTATCACCAACCTCAACTGCCCTGACACTGCCACCACACACTACAACTCTACTCTCACTTCCACTCTTGACACTCTGGCCCCCATAACTACACGCAGACGCCCTCAATCTCATCCACAACCATGGCACACTACACACACACGTTACATTCAGAAGTGCTCCCGCACTGCTGAACGACTATGGAGGAAATCACGCTCTGCAGCAGATTTCCTTCACTACAAGTTTATGCTACGTTCCTACTCCTCTGCCCTCAACCTGGCCAAACAGCAGTACTTTACATCACTAATATCAACTCTGTCCTCTAACCCAAAACGTCTTTTTACCACTTTCAATACTCTCCTTCGCCCACCACCTCCCCCCATCCCTCCCTGTCTCACGGCTGAAGACTTTGCCAACCATTTTACACATAAAATTCAATCTATCCACAATGAACTCTCCTCCCACCATGGCTCACACACTTCACTCTCTCAACTAACTCTACTAACCAACAACACCCAATCTACCCCCCCCCCCCCCCTTCCATTCCCACAGCCACTCTGGACTACTTTACTCCTGGATCTCTCTGCCGCCTTTGACACCGTTGACCATTCAATTCTACTCCACATTCTCTCCTCCCTCGGCATTCGAGACACTGCTCTCTTGTGGTTCTCATCATACCTCCAAGAACGATCATTTAGCGTCTCCTTCTCGGGCACATCTTCTTCTCCTCACCCCCTGTCTATTGGCGTACCCCAAGGATCAGTCCTAGGCCCCCTCCTCTTCTCCATCTACACATCCTCACTCAGCACCCTAATAAACTCTTTTGGGTTCCAGTACCATCTCTATGCAGACGACACCCAAATCTATCTCTCAGCACCAGATCTATCCCCCTCTCTTCTAGCACACGTCTCCGACTGCCTATCTAGTATATCCTCTTGGATGTCCACCCACCATCTGAAACTCAACATGTCTAAGACTGAACTCTTAATCTTCCCACCCTCTACTACAGCTTCAATTCCTCACATCTCTCTCTCTGTCAACAACGCCATCATCACTCCCACATCCCACACATACAGTCTCTAACCAAATCCTGTCTTTTCCATCTAAAAAACATATCCAAAATACGCCATTACCTTACACAAGACAATACTAAGATTCTAATACACTCTCTTATCATTTCTCGTCTTGACTATTGCAACTCGCTCCTTGTTGGCCTGCCCATCACTCGCCTCTCCCCACTTCAATCCATCATAAATGCCTCCGCCAGACTCATCTTCAGTACACATCGTTCAGTGTCGGCAGCTCCTCTTTGTCAATCACTCCACTGGCTTCCCTTAGCCTCCAGAATAAAGTTTAAAATCTTGACCCTAACTTATAAAGCCCTCAACAACAGCGCACTCCCATACATCTCTGCTCTCATCTCCAAATACTCCCCCACACGCCCTCTTCGTTCTGCTAACGACCTTCTTCTTTCTACCACTCTTGTCACCTCCTCTCACTCCCGCCTCCAGGACTTTTCTCGCGCTGCCCCTATTCTCTGGAACTCCTTGCCTCGCTTCACCAGACTATCCTCCTGCCTTAAATCCTTCAAAACATCAATAAAAACGCACCTCTTTAAAGAAGCCTATAACCTTCCTCCCTAACATGCTCAGCACTGCTCAGCACTACTCTCTCCCTACTGTACCAGATACAAACTTTAACCTTTAGATTGTAAGTCTGCGAGTTTCAATCCTGCGCAGTGCTTTAGGGAAAGCGCTATGGACACTGGATTCCAAGCTCAAAGACAGGGCCATACACTCTTTGCAATGTATGAATCTTTAACTTGTCATTGCCTGTAACCTAACTTATGTATAGCGCTACGGAATATGTTGGCGCGTTACAAATAAACGATAATAATAATAATAAAGGATTTAAGTGTATAAGGTTTCCTTTTATTTTTGCTAATTAAGTTTCCTGGTATTAAAAAATTACTTAATCTCTTTTTCTAAATGTTGATGCATTTTACAATCATATACTGTATATTTTGATCCAAATTACTTTTTATATCTTCAGGTAATTAAAGGCATATCTAAGTTAGCTGGATTATTGCATTTCTCTTTTTACTATTAGTATTCATATTTAAAAGTCCCTCTAATGATTATGTTGATACCCCTAGGGTTATCTATACAGGAGCCTGCCCACCCACCCCCCAATCTGCATGGGGCATTTGGGGACCAATTCTAACCCATTATTCACCTGTTGTGACTTCCTCAGCCAATAGCAGAGCACTGATGTCAGCCCCAAAATTACTGCTGTGATGTGACCCGCCTGCCTGCTTCTGGTGTGGTAATGACACAAGTAGGCTCAGCTGCTGCTTTTCTCTGCCGAACATAGAGAGGAACTAAAAACACATCAGTAGCAGTAGTTGATGCAGGGAATGGGCAATCTGCATGGGTGGTAATCAAGTGTGAATGTGCTGCACAGAGAGACTCTTATATGAAAATACATAGCACCTTCTACCATGGTGCCACACTACATATCCCAGGCTGTTTTATAGCACAAACAGGAACCTCAGAGTTTGATACAAATGTTTTAGCCTTTGCTTCCTCCAGATTGGCCAAAACTAATTATGAATGTTATGCTAATTTAGCCTGAGTTTGAAGGGGATGTTTACTGTACTGTTAAAATGTCAGAAATTACAAGACATTTTGCTAGCTTCAAGGTAAGTTTTTAATTGTTTATTTTGGGATTTTTTCATGCTAAATTACCTTATATACATTGCTGATTTTCCTCAGATACAATTAGCAAATCAAGTCCTGTATCAAGCAATTGTCAAATTTATAACAGCTTATTTCATAATTAGATGTATTCCATTAAATTACATGGGTTTCCTATTCTGGGGATGGTTTCCTCCTTGTTGACAAGAATTCTGCAAAAGTCCTTTCCTATGAGATTTATAATTCCAAATTAATCAGGAAATCACAGATTGCGAATTGTAGCAATACCATACCACAATTTATAGTCCAATGACATGAAAATTCAATATCCTTCTATTTTTTTAATGATGTTTAATTTGTTTTAGGAGAGTAATATTTTTTTCTCAATTAAACCCTTATTATTTTTAGTTAACTGAAAACCTAAATACTTTAATGCCTTTTCTTGCCATTGAAAGGGATATACATTTTTTTTAACTTTGTCTAGTTTGATTGAAAAAGTTTTAAACTTGTGTTTTACTTATAATCCATGTATATTTAGAAAGTTCTGAATTCATTAAACAAACATATAAAAATAAAAATGGATTTTAGGTCTCTGAAATTAGAAGAAGGATTTCTTCTGTAAAGAGAGAAATGATATGTCAAAAATATAAGTTAAGCCAGCCAGCCTCCTGAGGAGATCTTCTACCCACACCTTGACATCTCATAGGGGATGGAGAAGAGGAACTTTGCTAGTCCTTCAAAGCACTAAAATTCAAACGTAAAATCTAAAAAGATTTTATTACTAATCAGTTAAACACACACATCTATGTCAAGGCTTTTTGAGCTCTTTTACACATACACACTTGTGTATGTATGTGAAGGTATGTGTATATGCTAGAACGGATTGTAAAAAGAGCTTCATGAACTTTGTAGCTTCTTGGCCCACGTATCTTGGTCTTACTGGAGACAGAGGAGTTTTCCATATGAGTCCTATATAGGTTTAATTATATAATGAGAACTTGTATTTCATATATTTAAATTTTGTGTATAATTAATGTATATTATATATATGTAATTAGTTGAGTCACATTTTTAGTATCCAATTGCTATACCTGTTTATCACTTGGGTCTATTCTTGATGGTAGCTCTTGTAGTTGTGTTTTTTGACCTTTACACTGTTTACATTGCTACCTACAATATCAAATACATTTTGTAACCTTTGGATTAAAGCCCTAATACATTATAAATAGTCTTTCATTACAAGCCTTGCATTGTTTTCCTTTGATTTTACTCCAATACAGGAGAATAAAGCTGATGTTAATATTTGGCTACAAATAAACAGCACCATTTAGGAGACAAAGGGTCATTCCCACATAAATGAGGAAGACGTTTTTGCCAGCACGTACTGGAAAATTATCTGTTCTCTTTAGTTAAACAATTTGCCATATGTCGCTCAGGTATTTGAAATACAAAACAAACAAATACATATTTGATATAATAGTGTTTCCAAAACAGTTTTCTTTGGAACAATAGTTTTCCATTTTGCTTGAGTTCCGCGGGAAGATTATCTCAGGATGTTTCCTTTTCTGGTGGTGTCCGTGGAAGGGATTTGGTAAGGGACTAATTCTATACACATACAAACTTATTTTATTAAAAAATAAAATTTGTTTTCCACACCCCCATAGCTGCTTACTTAGGCACAGTGTACCTACCAATAGAAACATTGCATTTGGGTTCAGATTTTAACACTGTACATTGATTGTTACATTGTATTTAATGTATTTTTCCCCACTCATTGGTTTAATCAAAACTGGCATAATATAACACTGTCATAGTATATAAAATAAGTATACTTATTCTAAAGAAAAAATAAAAATATTGGAAAAAAATACAAACAAGTTTTTTTTTCCTTTATTGGGTTGTCATTTGTATATAATGCATATTGGACTTGTATTGTTTTGTTAATCTAATATTGTTATGTCTCTCATTACCTACAATAAAAATGATTAAAAAAAGTATTAGCTGCCTGTGATTGGCCAAAAGAGAGAGAGAAAGACAGAGAGAGAGATAGATAAATAGGACGGAGAGCGAGTGAGAGAGAGGAGAGAGACAGGAGACAGAGAGAGAGACTTCAGTCAGCTGTGTGATTCATCTCCCCTAGTAGAAAAGTAGTGCTTTATTAAACACATATAGTGCAATGTGTATTGCTCTACAGTACACAAGCTTGTCCATTAATAACAACTATTATTATACTTACATAATGTGTATCACATATTATAATTGTCTAACTACAAGAAGTCGCCACGCATTGCATGGTGCGTACGACTTAGACGATGAGCGCCAAAGGCACTCATTGCCTGCGAGCCTTCTGTAGCGAGGCATGCAGTTAACTCGCAGCACTTAGGCGATGAGTGCACTTAGGCGATGAGCATTGCAAAGGGAGGTGAGCAGTTGAGCAAAAGAAACACGTGGGACTTAGAAAAAAATTCCTCTCCCTCCCATGTGTCTCTTTCCCTCCACCTCTCCTTCCCCTGTGTCTCTGTTCCCCTCCTCCTCTCCTTACCCTGTGTCTCTCTTCCCCTCCTCCTCTCCCTTCCCTGTGTCTCTCTAAGCCCCCTTCCTCTTCCCTCATTGCCGGCGAGACAAAATTACGAGCTGCGGGACTTAGAAAAAAAAAATACCCGAGGTCGCAAAACAACACAGTAACCACCCAAACCGCGTAAACCCCAAAACATGAAAAACACACACTAAAACACAATAAAAAAATATTAAAAAAAACACTCACACACAGCACAGGGGGACAGCCAGGACGTCTGGAAGTATGGTTACACTCAAATTTAACCACAATTTAATTTCCACAGTTTGGACACTCGAAAATCAGCTAAGCAAGAAAAAAAATGGCGGCCGCAAAAAATTAAAACGAGGCTCCACAACCCCGAACCACACAAAACACTGCCAGCCGCATACAACTTACAAATATACAGCCTCATTAAATTTCCAGATCGGGACCCCCACATTAACCCATGGGGAACCCCCACAATGTCCCTACATTAACCCTTGCAGGGGGGGTCACGATCGTAACCCCACTGCATTTAAAAGGTGTAAATTCCCTGCCACAGGTCCTTAAAGGGCCTGCGGGACACAAAGAGTTAAGGCCGGCAATGGAGGTACTGTAAGTACTCCCACAGGCACCTAAAATAAACCCCCCCTAATGCTGGGGCTCCCCATTGGGACCCCTGTAGGGTCCACATATTAACCCCACATTAATCCTCTCAATGGGGGTCCCCGATCGCACACGATAGGGGACCCCGCTGCAACAAAAATTCGAATTTCCCTCCTTGTGTGTCCTTAAAGGACCTGCGCTAAATAAAAATTAACCCTATCACTCATGGGGCTCTATACAGACCCCCATAATCCCTTAATTAAACCTGTCACTCATGGGGGTCAATACAGACCCCCACAATCCCTTAATTAACCCTGTCACTCATGGGGGTCAATACAGACCCCATAATCCCTAAATTAACCCTGTCACTCATGTGGGTCAATGCAGACCCCATAATTCCTCAATTAACCCTGTAACTCATGGGGGTCAATAAAGACCCCTATAATCCCTTAATTAACCCTGTCACTCATAGGGGTCAATACAGACCCCATAATCCCTTAATTAACCCTGTCACTCATGGGGGTCAATACAGACCCCCATAATCCCTTAATTAACCCTGTCACTCATGGGGGTCAATACAGATCCCATAATCCCATAATTAACCCTGTAACTCTTGGGGGTCAATACAGACCCTCATAATCCCTTAATTAACCCTGTCCCTCATGGGGGTCAATACAGACCCCCATAAGCCACTAATTAACCCCATCAGTCCAAAAGGGGTCTATATAGATCCCTAAAGGGACACTAAATAACCCATGTAATAACCCTATAAGTGCCATGAGGGTCATCCAGGACTACACTATTAACCCTACCTATACCCCATTAACCCAACCCTGGCCCTATTTAATCCTAACACTACACATTTAACACTAACAGTACCTATCTAACCCTAATATATAACCCTAACTGGGCCTATTTAAGCCTAACAGGGCCTATTTAACCCTAACTGGCGCCATTTAACCCCATCTAAGCCTATTTAACCCTGTCTCTTATGGGGTCTATACAGACCCTCAAAAGCCTCAATTTAACCCCATCAGTCCCATAAGGGTATATAAAGACCCTCATGGGGCAATTAGAACCTTAACATTAACCCCATAAGTGCCATGAGGGTCCTCCAGGACCCTCCTGACACTAAGTACAAACACTACACTGCACTATCCCCCCCAATAAACCATTCTAAACCAACCCCCCTCTACCCTAACCTATTAATAGTTACACTACCTACCTACCCCCTATTCAACTCCCCACCCCACTAATTACAGAAAATAATAAAACCTAAGTCACAGAAAATAAAAAAGCTACATTACAGAAATTAAAAAAAGCTACATTACAAAAAATAAAAAAAACTACATTACACCCCCCCCCCCCCCCCGACTATAGAAAATACAAAAGTATTACACACCTGAAAAGGAAATACATACAAAATATATACATTACATTGCAATACAAATACAATACAAATAAAATGCAATACCCTCTATCTAAAATACAATACCCCCTATCTAACATACAATACCCTCTATCTAAATACAATACCCTCTATCTAAAATACAATACCCCCTTTCTAAAATACAATACCCCCTATCTAACATACATTAAATCCTATCTACATACACAAACCCTTTATCTTACCTAAAATAGAATAAATAAGACTAATTACCTTTGTAGATGTCCCTTCAGATTGCCCCTTAAGAAAAAAAAAAAAAATTAGTTCAAAACACTACATCAAATAAATAAACATTCTAAATATTCTAAATATTCAACTCACCTTTCCAGCATATTCCCGTCCTTCCTATTGTCTTCTCCGGCTCTGCCCCTGTTACAAATAAACATCAGATTAGTACACATGAATACACACACAAAATAAAATAGAATAAACATAATATACATTCAACTTACCTCTGCGCGATGTCCCCATGCTCCTCCTCTTCTGCCCCGGCTGGGCCCTTGAAGAATCAGCACTCTAACAAACAAAATTAAAAAACGAACAGAGGCCCCTAGTGCCTCTTCCTCAAGAAAATTGGCAATGGCGCCTTTTGATTGGCTGAAAAGGCGCAGATGTCTTCAGCCAATCACCCTGTGGGGGTGTATCCTATTATGATTGGCTGAAGGCAATAGAGCCTTCTGATTGGTTTAAAAAAGATTGACAGCCTTTTCAGGCTATTTATCTATATCATATAAGATATAGAAATCAAGAGAGAGAGGAGACAGAAGACACAAATTTCCAACTATGCAAATGTTAATGTTAAATTTTATTTAGTCAACATATTGAGCACCTTTTATCTTTAAAAGTTGACAAAAAAAATCGTTATTTGCAGAAGACAGTAATCCTTCTTCCTGTTATCTATATTAAGTTTTTTGATGTAGCACCCAGACTATTGTTAATTAATTCTCTAGAGCAGGGGTGTCCAAACTCGGTCCTGGAGGGCCACACACATGCCTGGATTTGATGATAACTCTGCTGCGTACAAGTGAGTCAACCACTTCTTCAGTCATCCTGATTGACTCACCTGTGCACAGAAAGGATATCTGCAAATCCAGGCCGGGTGCGGCCCTCCAGGACCGAGTTTGGACACCCCTGATCTAGAGCATCCAATGCACATGCACTAAATGAGAGCTGGCCTGTAGGCAGACTATGTTTATATTATGCATTTGCGTATATAATTATAAATCCATTTATATATGAGCATTCAGAATTCCCAGAATGCAATGGAAAATGTTCTTTGTTAACATTCTGATCCTTCTTAGATATAAAGATGTTTATATATATATATATATATATATATATATATATATATATATATATAGTTAGCTAATCGATCTGCCTCCATATCATAATCATGCACATATATGCTCTGCTATAAGTAGTAGCAATATAGAAAATTATTATTATTATTATTATAGTTTATTTGTAACTTGCAGACATATTCCGTAGTGCTATATATGGAGTGTGTTCAAGGCAAAACAATATTAACACATTGTAAAAATGGAGGGCCCTATCTTTGAATCCGGTGTCCATAGATCTTTCCCAAAGCTCCATGCAAAATGAAAAACTTGCAGACTTAGGCCCTCATTCTATTATCGGCCGTAAAACGGCCGCAAAGCTGCGATTCCTAGCGGGGGTTCCGTTATCTTGCAATTCAATTATACAGCCTTGCAAGGATCTCCCCTTACGGCCGGCCGTATATCTTGCAAACGGCCGTAAGCTCAGAAATCTTTAAACGCAAAAATAAATTCGGCACTGTAAAGCTCTGTAAATGCTAGGGATCATAATGGGGGACATGAGGATTAATAGCTACCCCCTCTCAAGCTTGCACATCAGCCCAAATCAGAGATTACATTAACTGTTTATTTTCCGGCCGGGTCTGAGGTGCTCCAAGCCCTCTGGACTTTTTACATGGATATGTGACATAAATTAAAAATATATATATTTACGGATTTGAGTGTAGGGGAATGTTGTGCTATTAATGCTAACACCTACAATCACTTTATAGTCTCCTCAGAGTGCAGGATGGCTTTATTATGGCTTTAAAATGTGCTTATTTGTGTGCCTACGGGCCCCTTTTGCTGCAAGTAAGCTGCGGCTCGGTTTTAGCCTTGCAGAGAGGTTTCCCGGAGCAATTGAATAGCAACCGGGGCTTTCTTGCGGCCGAAACTCTTGCGGCCCTTTAAGATCAAAGGCTTTCCTCCGGCGCGAGCAGCCGCAAGGGATAGCAAGGCGCCGGCCGCAAGCCTGCCGGAATCCCCGGCCGGAAGGGAATAGAATAGCCGAATAGCCTGCGGCCGGTCCTTGCGGCCCCGCATCTACTACGGCCTTTAATAGAATGAGGCCCTTACAATCTAAATGATTTGTGTGTGGTACAGGAGGGTGATAGAAATGTTGTGCAGGATAAGGTGGCAGGTGATGAGTGTTCTTGGTGAGGTTTTGAAGTATTTGAGGCAGGGTGATAGTCTAGTGGAACGAGGCAAGGAGTTCCAGAGAATAGGAGCAGCATGAGAATAGTCCTGTAGGTGTTAGTGGAGATGATGATAAAGAAGGAAAGTCATTAGCAGAACAAATAGGGTTGGTGGGGGAATATTTGGAGATGAGAGCATAGATGTAAGATGGTGCAGTGTTGTTGAGGGCTTTGTACGTTATGGTCATGATCTTAAATTTTATTGTGGAGACTACGGGAAGCCAGTGAAGTGACTGCAGACAGAGGTGCCGCAAACACGGAGCGTTTAGTACGGTAGATGACTTTAGCGAAGGCACCCATTAAAGATTGAAGTGATGATAAATGGGTGGTGGGGAGGCCAGCAAGAAGCGAGTTGCAGTAATCAAAACAAGATATGATGAGAGAGTGTATTAGAATCTTAGTTGTGTCTTGTGTAAGGTAGTGATGTATTTTGTAAATGTTTTTTTAAATTGAAAAGACAAGATTTTGTTAGTGCCTGTATGTGAAGAATGAAAGAGAGGGCAGGGTCCAGTAGAACCCCCATGAGAACGGGCTTGGGAGGTGGGAGTGATGATGGCGTTGTAGACAGTGAGAGAGATCTGAGGAATTGACTCTGTAGTAGGTGATGGGAAGATTAGGAGTTCGGTCTTAGACATGTTGAGTTTGAGATGGTGGGTGGACATCAAGGAGGATATACTAGATAGGCAGTTTGAAACACTTGCTAGAAGAGAAGTGGATAGATCAGGTGCTGAGAGGTAAAGTTGAGTGTCACCTGCATAGAAATGATACTGAAATCCAAAAGATTTTATTAGGGTAGCAAGAGAGGATGTAGATACGAAAAATAGGACAGGGCCTAGGGCTGAACCTTGGGGTACACCAACAGATAGAGGGTGAGGAGAAGAAGAGGTGCCAGAGAAGGAAAAATATATCCACATTAATTCAATGCTCTGTCACCTCAATTAATGTCATTAGGAAGCTACAATATTATGTATCCTATTTTTTATTTAATAAGTAGAATTATTTTATTGGCAACAAATGCGATAAAATTGTCACAAATATACACTTGGGTCATTTCCCTTTAACACCATCTGTGGGTTTTAAATTTATTGATCCTACTTATCCAATCTAAATTTAAACATAAGTAAAATTTAGGTAAGCTCTCTCATTATAAAACAGTATGACTTCTATAATATACTAAGGAAGTATACAGGATATGAGTGCATAGATCATGCAAGAAGCTTTGTATCTGTGGAGAACCATGTTGGAAACGGCGTATAACGGGTAGACTATATCTAAATTCCATGGATCTTTTGTATCTTATTTTGCTAGCATCCCACCATTTTGTTATAGCATACTGGGGTAAATATAATCTTCAAAAATTATTATTTTGTACCTTGTATGATTTTTGCAAAAGTCTCTGTTAGTGGGCACTCTATAGGCAAACATTTTCTTTGTTTAAATAAACTTTTAAGTAAGTGATTTAATAAATGTTATCCTCCTCAATGCAATGGTCATATACAGTCTACGCTTCACTTCTAAAAAAGTCTTTGGAGTAACAGACCCATTGTCTTGAGGTCCTATTGGACCCTGCCATCTCTTTGCAATCAATAACCATATCATGTCTTCACCGGAAAAAAATCTCCAAAATATGCCCGTTTCTGACACAAGCCACAACTATAATTCTTACCCATCCTCTCCTCATATCTCACCTGGACTATTCCAACTCTCTCCTTGCTGGCCTTCCCATCGTCCGTCTCTCTTCACTCCAATCCACAATAAACGCCTCTGCTAGCTTCCCATAGCCTCCAGAATTTTTTTTATATCCTGACCGTAACTCTTCGCTCTACCAATTATCTTCTTTTTTCCTCCTCTCTTATCACCTCCTCTCACTCCCACCTTCAGGACTTTTCTCAAGCTGCACCTCTTCTGTGGAACTCGCTTCACTCCCCTAGACTTTCTTTCTGCTTCAAAACCTTAAAAAACTCACCCAAAATAGCATCTGTTTAAACAAAATTGCACACACACATAACCTACCGTGTAACACACAACGCTTCCACTTGCACCAGTCTACTGCCTTTATCACTGCCATCTTGCATCTGTCTCCCACCCCACCCTTCTAAATTGTAAGACCTCTAATCTGCTGCATCAAGTAGTCTGCTGACACATTTATTGTATTTGCAATGTATTGTATTTCTACTTACATTAAAATTAATCTACACCTTGGTAATTTGTTAATTGTTCCCACTATATATTATTTTACTTTCTAAATACTGCTACGGAAAATGTTGGAGCTTTATAAAAGGGTAAAAAAATAATAACTTACATTAGTGAAGTAAATTGAACAGCAGTAAAAAATCACAAAGTTTTCCAGGAAACTAGGCGCCATTTATATTGGTGGGAGTCATGTTTTGTGATCATTGAAGCCAGCTCTGAGACTTTCAGCCAGTAGCAGCATTGCTGAAGTCAGCCCCCCGGATTTGTGGACTGAGAGGTGCTGGAAGTTCATGTGGAAGGACACTACGCCATTGCGCAGACCCAACCCCCATTGACCAATGAGAAATCTGATGATATAGGCAGCCCTCTGATTAGACATAAGGACTTATGTTATGTTAATTATTACTATTATTGTTTATTTGTAAGGCGCCAACATATTCCATAGCGCTATACATAAGTTAAGTTACAGGCAATGACAAGTTCAGGATTCACACGTTGCAATGAATGGAGGGCCCTGTTTTTGAGCTTGGAATCCGGTGTCCATAGCGCTTTCCGTAAAGCACCGCGCAGGATTGAAACTATTGTGTCATATTTTACATTGTTGGTCTTTATTTTCATACTAGAATATTGCCCGTCAAAAAATGACGGCAATGAAATTGTAAGTGAGCTAATGCTGTTTGGTGTATGATAATAAAAGAAATAATAGACGAATAAATTAATATACTTTACCTTTTTTGAAGTAATATATGCAGGAAGCATTGTGTTGAAGAGCTGGCAATCTGTTTTCATGTTGCTGCAGCATTAGTGGTGTGGAGCTGCTGTGTAAGCGTGATGAATGTGTGTAGTGTAATAGTGTGCGTGCGCGAGGCAAAACCGTTAGCATAGCTGTGTACTTCCGCATTATATAAGTTATTGTTCTAAAATGGCGGCTTATGTGTGGTATGCGGCTGTGGCTCATTTAGCGTCCTTCGTTTTGGATGTCGTCCGACTTGTTCGGAAAATCCGTAGCTGTTTGCTGGTTTTTTGCGTGTTTAGGGTCCTTTAGCCTCGTTTTCGTTTTGTTCGGCGGCCATTTTTTCTCTCGCTTAGGTGATTTTCATGTGTCTAAACTCCGAAATTTGGAGTTAAATCAAGGTGTAACTTCACTTGCAGAGGTCCTGGGTGCCCCCCCCCCCCCCTTGCTGTGGGTAAGCTCTTTATGTGTTTGTTGTTTGTATTTATTGTGTTTGTAATGTTTTTGGGGTCGAGCGGGTTGCATCCTTGCTTTCGGATCTCGTACGTCTTTTTCGGGAAATCCGTAGGTGTTTGGTGGTGTTTTGTGTCTTTAGACTGCTGTAGCCTTGTTTTCGTTTTTTTCGGCAGCCATTTTTTCTCTCGCTTAGAGGATTTTTGAGTGTCTAAACTCTTTTATTTTTAGTTAAATTGAGGTGTAACTTCAGTTTTCGAGGTCCTGGGTGCCCCCTCTTCCTGTAGGTAAGCTTTTTATGTATTTGTTGTGTGTATTTATTGTGTTTTTCATGTTTTGATGTGCGCAAGTTTCGGACGATTTTTGCGAGGTCGTAATGGGTCGTAACGTGTCTCGAATTTTCCTTTCGGAACTACGTAAATGTTGCGAGGTCCGCAGTTGCTGGCAAGGAGCGCCTTTGGCGCTCCATGCCAGCAACTGCGGCCCTCGCTTCACGAGCCTGCGTTAGCAACAGCTCGCATGCTCACAACTATATATGTGATAAAGTGATATGCCCTTTGTGAAGAAGACAATTGTGAGAGGTGCTCTTTGGGTGATACAATAATTCTTCCTGTGTCGATCCGCTTCATGATCCCTACAATATCCATGTCCTGAGTACCCTTCACGGATCTGGGAGCAGAGCCTAATGACAGTGCTGGTACATCTGGCTGGGTTCTGTGAGGCTTCCTAGACGTAAATGAAGTGCACATCACATATGTTGTTGTGAACATGCGGGTCGTTGCTAATGCTTGCGGACTCGAGGGCCGCAGTTGCTGGCAAGGAGCGCCAAAGGCACTCCTTGCGCTGGTGATGAGCGCCGTACGCCCCCCTACGAAGCGAGGGGTCGCATTTTCGGCGGTGGAGGCTCCCACGTCGGCTGCAATGAGCCTCAGGCGGGACTTACACAGGAAAATTTATGGACTTACTTTTCACATCCAAAAATACGAGCCGCGGGACAAGCTTGCAAAAATACGACCTTACCGCCCGAACCGTGTGCACATAAAAACATTGAAAACACAATAAATTCACACAACAAATACATAAAAAGCTTACCCACAGCAAGGGGGGGCACCCAGGACCTCTGCAAGTGACGTTACACCTCAATTTAAGTCCAAAAAACAGAGTTTAGACACCCGAAAATCCCCTAAGCGAGAGAAAAAATGGCAGCCGAAAAAAATAAAAAAGAGGCTACAGGACCCTAAACACGCGAAACACCACCAAGCACATACGGATTTTTCAAAAAGCCGTACGAGGTACAAGATACACCATTAGCAAGGACGCTACATCATACACAGCCGTGTACCACTAACTTACACAATGCGGAAGTACAAAGCTACCCTAACGGCTTCCCCTCGCGCACGCACCCTATTTACACTACACACTGCACACATTGCTGACACTTACTCCTCAGCTCCACAACACTGCAAACCTACAATGTATGCTGCAGGAACATCGAAACAGATTGTCAGCTCTTCAACACAATGCTTCCTGCATATATTACTTCCAAATATGTAAAGTATATTCATTTATTAATGTATTCATTATTTCATAAACATACAATAAACACAACACCCATTCACCGCGCGTCTCCACCAAACAACATTACCTGCCTTACAATTTTATTGCAGTCATTTTTTGACGGGCAATTTGCTAGTTTTATATAAAAATCATGTTGAGGAGCATACAATTAATCAAACAGAGTTTAAACATTAATATAAAACTTTAGGCATCAAGAAGTCTGAGCACTATTGTTCCTATACAAGGCATGTGTTTGTCCTGTGTTTGTCATTATATTTTACATTTAGCATAATTGTTTTATAGATCACTAATATACAGTATGACACTTTCTAAAATTCTCCTGATGAAATATTCAGGAAGGTGCTAATTCAATGCATATTTTTGATATTCAACAAAAATGTACGGGTTCAACTGGACCTGTCATGACCACGATAAATGGATAAAACATCAAGATTCCCAATACTTTGTTATAAGATGGAAGCATGACATTTAAATAAGGTGACGTGTCTACTGTAGTTCACCTTCTCAAACTCCAGTACAATTCTTATTCACCTCCCACATTCTGCCTTCCTATACATTGCCCTTAACTGAAACGGAGGAAGGTGAGCAGATGTCTGCACAATTTAGGTAGAAGCTAATCCAAAGTGGTTTTGAAGTAGCCATGTCTTGACATTGATGTAAGTCAGGCTGGTCTCCTCTGACAAGGACTTACAATATATTACAATATAAAATAGGAACATTTCAATGAATTCAGAAGAAGGCAAGTCATTCTTATGCTAATGAAAATAAGATGTCAGTGGCCTCAGGCACTATATCAAAGATAATTTTAAATGCCTACAGTATGCATTATAGTAAAATATACATTACACTTTTTGCACTTTTAGCGCTTATTGCAAGGCTGTCCCCTGGTGTAGATTGTGTGCTACGAGCAGCGTTGGCGCTCGTTGTGAGGCGCGCACTGAATGTCCTTTGCGTTTATTGCAATTATATGTAGGTTGTGATGCTAATTAAATAAGTAGTAAATTAATAAATTAACATACTTTACCTATTTGTAAGTAATACATGCAGGAAGCATTGTGCTGAAGAGCTGACAATCTGTTTTCATGTTCCTGGAGCATCCAATGTAGGTTTGCACTGTTGTTGAGCTGAGGTGTAAGTGTCAGCAATGTGTGCAGTGCGTAGTGTAAATAGGCTGTGTGCGCAAGGGGAAGCAGTTAGGGTAGCTGTGTACTTCCGCATTCTGTAAGTTAGTGTTGTAAAATGGCGGCGAATGTGTATGTGGTAGGCGGGTTTGTATGATTTTGCGTCCTTGCTAATGGTGTATGTTGTAGGTCGTACGGGTTTTTGTAAAAGCCGTATTTGCTTTGTGTAATTTAGCGGCTTTAGGGGTCGTGTAGCCTTGTTTTCGTTTTTTGCGCCGGCCATTTTTTCTCTCGGTTAGGAGATTTTCGAGTGGCTAAACTTTGTAAATGTTACAGATATCGAGGTTCAAGCAGCGTTGCAGAGGTCCTGGGTGTCCCCCCTTGGTGTGGGTAAGGTTATTATGTTATTTTTGTGTGTATTTTGGTGTTTTTTAATGTTTGTCACTGTGCTCGGTTTATCCGTTAAGGTCGTATTTTTGCGAGTCCGTAATGGATTTTTTCTAAGTCCTAAGGCTCGTATATTTTTGTGTAAGTCTGTAGTTAGTCATTGCGTGTTTATGTGTTTTTTTCTAAGTCCCGCTTGTGTGGTCGTTTGTAACCGTTTGTGAGGCGCCGTAGAGCCTCCACCTCCGCAAATGCGGCCCCTCGCTTCGCGAGGGTCCGCATTTGCGGTCCGAATGTCGCAGGGGGTCGTAGGTATGAGCACCTACGGCGCTCATCTCCACCAGCGCAAGGAGCGCCTTTAGCGGTCCTTGCCAGCAACTGTGGCCCTCGCTTTTCAAGGGCCGCAGTTGCGCGAGCCCACAAGCGTTAGCAACATCCTGCATGCTGACAACTATATATGTGATCTCTGAGCTACAAATGAGCCTGTTTTGATCAAACACATCTGCAACCTGACTAAGCCTCTGGTCCTTCCCGTCTGCTTCCCCCACCTTTTGTTTTAATCATTTGTTTAGTCTGTAAGCTTGTGAGCAGGGTCCTCAGCTTCTTTTGTGTCACTGTGTTTGAACATGTTTTGGCGTTGGAAGGTTTCTGGATTTTTCTATTCATTTGTATCTATTTACTTTTATATACTTTATTTTAAGAAGTGCTTATAAGTGCTATTTTAATATCAACCAAATATTATCTGCTTGGGTTTGCCCTCTGTAGCTCAAAAAGACATAGAGCCTCATTCAATTCGGAGGCGCAAGTTATGCAGCGTCCGCAACTTATGGTGCTATTCAACTGCCCGGCCCGATAACGCACATCACAAATCATGCTATTGAAAGTAGCATCTACGAGCTTGAACATCATAGATGACGCAAGGCTGTAACTCCCAGTTAGAAACAGCCAATGGAATGTGGGTCCAATCGTGACTGGTTCAAGCCCGTACATTGAATTACGAGTTACGATCGGACCCACATTCCAGATATAATGCAATATTGATAAAGCCGTAAATAGGATATTCTATTACATGCGAGTTACAGTATATGCATTAACACATTGATTGCCGTGATTGATATAACACGGAAATTGAACATGAAATAAAGTATTTTTGGGGGCCAATTTGCGAGCTTGAGAATGTTGCGTTATTAATTCTAACATCACTTTTAACTAACTTTTAAGAAAAGTACAGTATTGATTTCTTATTTGCTTTTTAAGTGCTACAAATATGTCATTAAGCCCTTACGAGTCCTCCTTGGAACCCTTAACTTGTGGTTAGATATTTGCCATTTGCGGTCTTGACAGAGAGGTTGGCGAGGGGGAATCGAAAAACAAATTGAATAGCGATGGGCGATTTTAGCGTTTGGAACTCTTGCGGCAGTGAAAGATTAAAGGCTTGGAGGGGCATTAACTTGCCATTTTAAAAATCGCAATGAATCGCAGCCCGGAGCACGTAACTCGATCGGAGCCCGCACAATGACGCCAATTAAATAGCAAAATAACTTGCAAGCTCCATTTCCGAGCCCGGCTCTCCCGAAAGCCTCATTTGAATGAGGCTCCTAGACTCTGCTCTACTTGCTGTGCTGTGTCTCATACTAACCAATCAGTGACCACCTCTAAGAGAGACACAGGGGAGGGAGGGGAGAAGACAGACACAGGGTAGGGAGGGGAGAAGAAAGACACGGGGGGGGGGGGAGATAGACAGTGGAGGGAGGAGGGGGAAGAGAGACACAGGGGAGGGAGAGGAGGGGGGAGAGAGACACAGGGGAGGGAGAAGAGGGGGGAGAGAGACACAGGGGAGGGAGAGGAGAAGGGGAAGATACACAGGGGAGGGAGAGGAGGGGAAGAGATATAGAGGAGGGGGGATACAGGGGAGAGACATGGGGGGAGGTGGGGGAAGAGACACAGGGGAGGGAGGAAGGGGGAGAGACAGAGGGGGAAAAGACACAGGGGAGGCAATTGCATTGCAACACCCGTGATGAGCACCAAAGGCGCTCAGCGCAAGGCCAGTAAAGTAGAGGGGAGAGAGGTAAAAAGGAGGAGAGGCTCTCAATGAGTGACTTCGGTGCGCATTGCAAGACCCGTGATGAGTGCCGAGGAGTTCATCGCGAGGCTAGTAGAGGGGGAGAGGCTCGCAATGTGAGGCAAATACCATTGCCAGGCTTCAAATGTTATTGCCGTTATTTTTGACGGGCAAGTCACTAGTCTAATTATAACACCTAAAGAAGACTACTACTAAAATGTATTAATATGCAATATTCCATACACAGAATCATTTTAAAAATATCAAGGGCATGAGCTGATTTAAGTCCATAAACGCTAAACTGTGCTTAGATCCGGATTCTGGGTAATGGTATAAATGTGACATATGGTGTGGGTGTGTTCCCATGTTATGTAGTGTAACATTACATATGGGAAAAGAAAATCCAGGAAAAAGAACTAGTTTGGTTAGTCATTAGTGTGACCGGCTTACACTGTTCCTTTGTTACTATTTATAGTAGCCGTGAGAAAAGTGTGTTTAGGTCTGTTTCCTATTAACTTATTCATGTTTATTTAACTATGGATACATTTGCTATGTTAAATGGTGTTCTAGAACATTTAGTTTAAAATATGTATGATAACATTTACATCTCAATTAACAAAATGTTAGATCAAATATTGAGTCCATTTAACAGCAAACACTAGGCTTAGAAACGGGAAAATCTAAATAAATGTGTTTCAGAAATACTATACCTAGAAAGATATGTAGGCATGTTTAGTTGCACCTCCATATACCATTGATATGGTATGTACTGTTCTCAAGATGTTTTGTTGTAATGACGGATTAGCTTTAACTTGTGACATTACTTGTACAAATTAATAGTAGACTTTTTAACAGATAAACAGTGTTAGAATTATAGTTTAGTCATATGAGGCCTCAGCTCAATATTGGAACGAGTACAAAAGGTGTCCTAAAATATCCTGAGCTTTTTAAAAGGAATATGGAAGGTTCCTGGAATTTACTAGGTATATAATATACCAGTGTATCTATTTGTTTTTATGCACTTTGATTAATAAGTTCTGATTTTATTGCTTAAAATCAATCAAGTATGGGTCTGTCCCCTGTGACTCTCTGCAGTGTAGTGTCCTAGCCTATCAGGGACCACATCTCAGCAGTGTGTTGCTGAGAGATGGTCACTGATTGATTAGTATGAAATACAGCACAGCAAGTACATCAGAGTCTGTATCTTCATGGAGGTCAGACCCAATTAAGTAATATTTGTAATACACAGGTATGTTATATTTCTATTAAAATCCAGGAACATTCCATATCCCTTTAAATTCAACGTGAATATATTATCTAGATTTCTTGTTTCATCTCCTTCATCTTGAAGTGACATCTAGTAACAGCCATGCATAGTTTCTTTCTGTTGAACCTCTTCTGGCTTTAAAGAAACCAACAGAATTCCCAGACCTCAAAATTGCTCCTACAACTCATTCCCTATGCCCAAATTATCCCAGGACATTGAAAACCACACTCTTTCATCATAACCGCTCACTCTACTTTAATGCTTATCTTGGCCATGGCCGAATTACCCATTAGGCAAACTAGGCTGCTGTCTATGGGCACTTTTCTGTGAAGGGTGCCCCATTTTTAGCTTAAAATACCCTAAAAATACATTCTGGCTTAACAATGAACAAGTACAGTTCACAGACTGGCCCAACATCAAATGCATAAAAAAAAGTAATAACTTGGCATGTTTATAAATAGCAATGTTATTAAAATAGCTGTTATGGGACAGAGAGAGTGATATACACGCATAGAAAAGGGAAAAATGTGTGCATGCATAAATGCAGGGCTCCTCCACTTCACTGCCTAGTAGCTCCAAAAAGGTAGATCTGGCACTTATCTGGGCCAAGAAACTCCATGCTTGTGTTGGTTGAACCTGAACTAGTTTTGTCTCCTAAGTTGTTTTGCCTTATAATATCTGAGACAGCCTCCTCAGGGACACTCTTCATGTTTTAGGAGTTTTAGCAGTCCTCCACTAGTTGAGCTGTGAAGGATAGTGAGCTTCTCTTTCAATTCTTGAAACACATTGGAATTTTATAGCAGGATTTGTTTCACATAAAACCTTTTGAAATTATCAACTCTCAGCTCAGATATAGGGCAAGAACCAGGGTTAGCAGATGCGTCTGCTTGCTCCACTCATGCCAACCACTGAAAGCAACTGACAGCCATAAAATAACATTTTAATCTTGCATGTAATCACAATTTAAATACCAATTTTTAACTGCATAGTCAAAACTGTAGGACTTCAATGTCCATGTAATACTGACTGTCATTACTAATTATTAGTATTACGCTAACAGTAAATTAAATGCAAAGGTTACATTTAGAATGTATTATTTGATGCTCAATTACATATTTAGATTGGTGTGATTGTTTTGGTATACAACATCTTTAAAAAATGCACACAAGCTTACTGAATTTAGAATTTTTTGAACCTCACCATTTTGCAGTTCTTCTATGTAAATACTACGTTTTCTGCTGACAGCTCTGAATTGTGCATTATGTGTGTGTGACCAAGACATAATGTACTTAAACTAGAACAGGTTTGTACTGACAAACATATTGAAACCAATCGCTTAAGTATAAACATATCATAAAATACTGAATACAAATGAATATTGTAAATGCATTTTCTGTAAAAGGAAATGTACTGTAACAAAAAAGAACATTTCAAGGCTCATCGTGTATTTAGCAAGTCCAATGAAATGGTAAATACTCCTGAAACATTAACCAGAATTTATTAAGATTATTACCAGGTTGCAATGCAGCAAAAACCAACTCCAAAAACCATTTCACCCACTGGTGAAAGGTATGTCTTGATTAGCTGATACCATGTATGGGCCACACCTTCTCTCACCCTTGAAGTCAGTAGTCATGTTTGTTTGGTGCTCTTTGTAAATGCCAATTATTTTGTTCATTGCTCTTAGGTGAATGGTACAATTTCAAATTATTGGCAGGGTTGGAGCTACTGCTGGTGCAGCCCACACCTTTAGTGAGGCCCCCACTGCCCCTCCTGGTCCTCATATCCCTTTCTGGCCCTCTCTGTCTTCCTGCGACCCCCGGTGGCCCTTGCCCAGCTTTCTCTGTCCCTCAGCGACATGGTACTCTCTGGCTCCATTTGGCCACTCCCTCCATGGCCCCTTTTACTACAATCGTCTGCCCTCTCTCTGCATCTTCTCCCTCTTTCCCTCTTTTCTCTCCCCCTCCATTTTCTCTGTCCCTCTTCACTCTCCTGTCTCCCCCTTTCTCCTTCCCTACCCTTTACCTCTCTACTCCTCCCTTTCCTCCTTCTCTCCTTCTTTCTCCATTTTTTTCTATCCCCTTATCTTTCCCCTGCCCTCCCCTTCTCCTCTTCCATCCCTCCTCTTCCTCTTGCTCACTTGTTCCTACTCTTCTTCTCTTTCCATTCTCTCTCTCTTTTTCTCTCTTTCTCTTCTCATCTGCTCTTCTTTTCCCTTAATTGCCACCATTCATCCCCTATTCACCTCCTCCTTTCTCCCAATTTTATCTCTCTCTTCGCTCTCCCCATTCTATCTTTCCGCCTTCTCCTCTCCTCTATATCTCTTATATTTCCCCTTTTTTCTCACCCTATCCCCATTCATCTCTTATTCCTCTTTTTCTTCCCACTCTCTGTCTCCCCCTTCTCTCCTCCTATTTTCCCTCTCTCCTTTCTCTCTTTCCATTCTCATTAGACCTCCCTCATCTGTCTTTTCGCTTTCCCCCCTCTCCATCACTCTACCTGTATCTAACTCTCCACACCCCAGTCTCTCTACCTTCCATTTTCTGCCTTCTAACTATTTGTTCCCTCTTACCTTTCTCTCCCCCTTTTCTCTCTCTTCCTTTTCTCCCCCTCTACTCTTTCACCTCTTGCCTCCACCTCCTCTCTATCTCCATCTCTCTTCTCTTTCTCTCCTTTCTTTCTCTTCCTTCACTGTCTCACTCAATGGCTCTCTTCCCCCTCCTTTGCCTATACTCTCCCCAACTCCATTGTTTTTCTTTCTCTACCACTCTTTTCTATATCTCCCCCTCCTCTTGCATGCTGAAGGGGGCCCTATCTTTTTTTTTTTTTTGCTCCGGGGCCCTCCATTCACTGTGTCTGCCACTAATTATTGTAGCTCTTTGTTTGCGTTAACAGCAACAACAAAAGACATGCAGCATGGAAACCAGTATATAAATAACATTGGTATATTAAACTTAACTTTTAACACTTATAGTTGTAGTTAGTTAATATTAGTGCATACTGATTCTAAAAAGGGTCCATACAATATAATAATGTTCCAAAATAATAATAATAATATTCTCTAATAGTGTTCTATTAATTTCATAATCTGCTGAAAAAGCTAAGGTAAGGCAGTTTTCATATAATGCTTATTATAGGTATCTTGTGTTATAAATTAGGGACTGAGAAGAAAGAAACCCCATTGAAAGAGTTAAAACAAACTGCCATAGAGGTTGCTAGTGGGAAAAGGCGGCAGCAAAAGGTAGCTGGTTAACCATTATTGGCTCTCCCCACATAGCATTCTCCATTCAAAACCTTTCATGGAGAATAGATAAACAATAATACAGGGAGCAAAATAAACCATGACTGACTTTAATTCAAACTTCACTTTTATTGAAAAAAAAAAAAAAAAAAAAAATTTTTATAATTCCATTACAATACTAGATTGTAATTAAAAATTAAAGGAAAAGACAATTTCCAGACCCTCTCTTATAGCATAGTGATCGACAAAGTTAACCAATAATGGGGGACAAAACAGTCCCAACAGTATATACTTAGTATAGTTAAATTTCTTTACAAAGGGTATTCTTATAAACAAAGAGAATTATATTTTATATCACCCCATATAATGTTTCCCATATGTTCACCACATACATTTGTAATTTTAATAGAAACAATATATCTTGAATGAGGACAATATATGATAAGTAAAATAGCAACATAGTATCCATGGGGATTCAAACTAGACCACTAAATCACATACATATGTATAAATGGAGAAAATGTATATCCTAATTTCTGTCTATGACCCTCTGACTTTCTTATAAAAATCCCTTAACTCGTGTATACATACCAAGTACACATATCCTTTGAAAAATATCTATACACAAAGTTGAATATCCTCAACAGTATCCTTCTATCACTAAAGCGATAAGTAAGCTATAACCATATATAGTAACAATCTTGACAGCTTTCTCGGTCACCATATCTATTTTAGACAAGCTTTCATAAAATGTTTGGCAGCTGAAGTCAATGTCCCATCTTTTCTTTCATCCTCAATACTATTCATAATGTTTCCCATAAGTTCACCTAAATTAATCTTCAATCCCAGTGTTGTCATACCCACATATCTTTTGGTGCAAAACATTCCAAACAATATATAATACCCCTGGAAAAATGTTTGACTGTATGTGTTCCATCTTGACGATCCTTAATTAAATTATTCAAAAATATGGTCTTCAGATTTCCTGCGTCTGTTAAAAAAAATATTTTAATATTTGTGATATTGGCAATATGTGCCTACTAAACTACTATTATTATCTCCTTTGGAACATTTTTTTTTGTGATCTGTATGTAAGACTCTGTGTTGTTCAGTTATGTCTGAATCTCTGTGACCTCATGTACCATAACACACCATGCTGATCCACTTGGTATTCATGGCAGACATACAGTGGGTCACAGCATACAGCTCCTGGTATTCCTAGGTGGTCTCATAACCAAGTAATGACCAGGCCCAACCTTGCATGGCTTTAGGGTGGTGTGACCTCTTGGTTCAAGGTTGACAGTGCTGAAAGCACTGAATCCTAACCACTGGACCATCAGTGAACCCTAAGACTCTATAGCATGCCCTTTTTATGATTTTTCTCGCATTACCTCTTTCTTTCAATCTTATAATGAGTTACTTGGCCCCCACCTTGAATGTTCCTACATCAGAGCAATTCCTTCTGATCTCAAAAATTCTCCAACTGGAATAACTTTCCTAGTAGATGGCAAGTGGGCACTAGAAAAATGCATTATACAGTTAGTTGCTGTTTTCACTTCCAATATAGGGCCATATTAAGTTCTAGCCTCATAAGTCGCACGTAAGGGCTGCGTACATAAAATTTGGCCGTTTTATGTTGCTATTAAATTAGAAAGGGCTGAGAGCTACGAGCGACAGACGCTATTTCGTAAACCAGTTCTCGGCTGTCGGGGGTTGCATTCTCGAACGCTAACAATTAAGCAAGCACGTAGTTACGGATTCAGATGGAGCCAATGGAAAAAGAGATCATTAGCGTTACGTCACTGGAAAAGGGGAGGGTAGATTTCGAAGTCATATGTGCTTCAATTACAGTTTGTGATCGAACCCACAGTCCAGATATAATACAATATTAATAAAACCGTGAATCTGATATTGTATTACATGAAAGTTACAGTACATATTGCAATATATTGATTTCAGTGATGGATATAACACAAAATATGAACATGAAATAAAGTATTTTTCGGGGCTATTTGTGGGCATGAGAATGTTGTACTATTAATTCTTAGGCCTAACATCACTTTCCCTTATAATAAATGTACAGTAGAGTGTTGTTATTTACATTACAAGTGCTACATATTGTGCTTTACACCCCTTGAGGGTGCTCTTGAGCACACGTTGGCCTTTGGGCTCCATTTGCGTGTTACTGGCTTGCTCGCGAGTGACCATGCTGCAATTTAATAGCTGAATTGAACAGATCAAAGCATTTACGTTGGAGAAGTTCAACATTGCTCAGCACGTAGCCTATTCTATGCTGTCCTGCGTGTTAACACACAAAGTTACGGGCTACGTTTTACAATATAGCCCCAATTTAATAGGGCTGATAATCCCCGGAAATGGTCATATCTTGAAAATTGACAGAATCAAAAATGTAATGTAACCACAACACTATATGGCTGGTAAGTTGTTCAAAAGTGTCTAAAAAAACTGTATTTTTTTCCTACCACCCCAAATAGATATTATTTTATGCTAGACCTATAGCTGTCCCTGTATTTCAAGGTGTCAGCTGCTGACTTATGTTGGTTGTCCTTTGGTCTTGTCTTTAGTTTGATGCTATTATAATAATTTCATACTTGGTGCACCAACCCTAGCTTACACAGCTTTTTGAGGATTTTCAGGCGGGTGAGATCATTTATTATTAAGGTTTAACCAGTATATAAAATAAGGCTTTTTAGTCTGCTTTGGGGCCAGGTTGAATTTCAGCAATGCCCTCCAGTTAGGAGGGACCAGTTGTGGGTCTAGAGAATTTGTATATATATATAGAATATTTTTTTCTTACCATTATTTCAATATTTAATTCCTATAAAAGATATAACATATTTTGTGGTATGTACCTTTATTTAGGCTTATTACTGTTTTTTTTTGTTTTGTTTTTTATTTACATGCCTCACACATCTTATTCCATATGGCCATCTTATGATCATGTGAAATGTTATCTACTTGTTTCCTTAATTACTATTTGTGATAGTGCACAGTTCTTATCCAAGGTGAAGATAAAATTCCTGCCACTGTCTGTGTCTATGTCTTCAGATAGACTTGCGTTTTCACTTACTGCTCACGACTCATATATTGATTAAATTATAAGTGTATGTATACAAGAAAATCAATCTGTCCTTTGATAAATATTGGCATGGATAAATCATTTGTTGTTGTTATTTAGACATTCAGTTGTGTCCAACTCTCTTTGACCCTATGGACCAAACCACGCCTTTCAAATTACGCACATCTGTCCGCCACTGCCCCTCTGAGCTAAGTCATTGTTCATTGCTTCAATTACTTAATCTATCCATCTCAGCATCTGCTGTTCCTTCTTTAAGTGCCTTCAGTCTTTCCCATTATCGATCCATAGTGACCTGCAATATTCTTATTATAGAGTTGTGGAGAGCTCTATGGACATTGGATTCTAAGCTCAAAGACAGGGCCCTCTATCCTATAGTTTTGTTGCCTTGATCCTAACCCATGTATATTGCTACAGAATTTGTTGGTGCGTTACAAATAATCAATAATAATTGTATATGTTAACAAGGATGTCATATAAACACAAATAATATTAGTTATTCTCAAGAACTGGCATTTGGCTCTACTGTCTATAATCCCACAAATCCCTCTGAACGTTTACTTATGTAAACTTCACAAAAAAACGCTGCAAACCTGTTACATACGTTGACAACTATTTTTTGTGAATGTTTGGTGAATAAAAGCATATTTGATAAACTGCTCACCCAACATAGCCGATAATCTCCAATTTATACCCTTCTAAATTATAGACTTTGTTCAAACACGTCTCCGTATTTGTGAATGTCATTAAACAACTCAAGGTGTTTGCCAAACAAAAGTGAATGAATGAGACCCAAATGAAGGCTATTAAACCATGTTTAGTTGTGCAGTTCTTTTATCAAGATGAATGGAACTCAAACATAGAGGGAGATTAATTTAAGTCTAAATATACCTGATATTGGGTCCAGTAATCTAACATTGGTGATTGGATGCTCGGAAGTCCGGGCTCAGCTCGTTTCCAGTTGTTGATGGGTGTGGAACTGAAGGTGATTTATGCTTTTGTGTTAAAGTGTTTTCCGAGCCTTAATCCTGAGAAATGCAAACGTTGAAGGTTTGTTAGCACATTCTGGCGCCCACTGATTGCTTTCTCACACTTCTTAGTACTAACTCATGTGTGTTATTTGTTTATATTAAGTTGTTACTGATTTTATTGGGTTTTTCTTAAATAAATTATTTGCAAAATAGAAAATACAACAATTTATTGATCATAAAGCAATCCCCTATTAAACTATTTAGAGACGTGGAACGAAAAAAGTTTAAAAAATAATAAGTATAAATTGGCTGAAACCTACTATGTTCTGCATTAAATCTTGATGTGATAGGCAAGTTCATTGACTTCAATTGAAAAAAAAAAATAAGGACTTATTTACTGAAAGGGCCATTGTGCTCCGATATTTAAAACATTCTAATTTTCTTAAACGCTGTTTATGACATATATGTTTAAAGTAAGAAAGTTAAAAAAAATGTTATGACATATGACTGTGAAAATGAAGATTAATGACAAAAAAAAATTACACTAGAAAAAAGACTAATGTTCTTAGAAGGTTTTTGTTTTATTGCCTTTTACAGTGGATCCTCGGTACTGAGCTACCCGTCAAACTCATCAACTTCGGTATTCGACGCGTCTGGATGAGCAAAAAATCTTGGTACCCATCGGGATTGCTAAAATTTACATCACTCCCTATTGGAATTTGGCCATTTTTGCCACTCGTTGTGCCTTCTGGAACCAATTAACAACTAGTAACAAAGGGCCACTGGATATACAATTATGTTGGGCATTTTGGTTTCTTCTGATCTACTTTCTGAGGTGAAGGGTATTTTAAATGCCCTGGAAGATTCTATTTGCAGAGTGGAAAAGTGGCAGCTAAATCTATTATTGCTTTCAATAGACCAAATGGAAAGTGTGTTAGTTTAGAAAATAATCGAAAGAATCTAGTGAGAAGATAAAATGGAACCACAAAATGAAAAATAGTTGAATATAACGGTTTGCATCAAGTATTGTTTTTAATTTTAGCATTCCTTCTTCCTAGAAGCATTTTTTCCATTATTACATTTAGTTATTCAAAAAAACACATAGAAAATAAAAACAGTAAGAAAAGTACAGTCACTGAACAACATGTTTTAGGCCATATGTATAGTGAAAGGGCCACTGTAGACCAAAAAAATTCCTACCGACTATTTAAAAGATCACGTTTTAAACATTACAATTTGTATATATATTTTTGCATTACAAACAATGGACCTTATTCAATTCCAAGCCCATAACTCGATGTCTGCAAGTGAGTTGAAGGTTCAAGTTGGTCTACGTTTGTGAGGTTATTTAATTGCTCCAGGTCACGTGTTACGATACTGAAGCCAGCTTCGTAAACCATGTACTGGTTCGGAGCAGTTGTGGGCGGGAACCGTATCAATTCACCGAGCCCGTGGCCGTCCATTCCGAATCGGCCAATAGAAAATAAGACTGTCAAAAATACGTCAGTAAAACATGGACGTTATATGTCAATCAATCAGGTTCGGGCGTCCGATATGCGATCAAACTCAAACAACTTTGAAAAATGAAGAATTATGAAAATGTATGCAATACTGTTCTAGTCCATATGGGTGGCCTGATATGTATTAACTAATTGATTCCCGAGATTGATTTAACCCCGAAATTACACATAAATTTAAAATGTATTTCCTGCAGTTGTGCGAGCGCGAGACTGTTGTGCAATTAATTCTAATGTCTTGCTCTCCTCGTTATTTACAGTGCAGTATTACAGTTTTATTCTCATTCACAGTGCTTTGATAGGTGTTTTTAACCCCTTTGCGGGTCCTCTCAAGTACATGTAGGATTTTCTCTTCCATTTGGGGTTTACGAGTGTGGATATGTTTGCAAGCTTGGGGTAATTGGAGCAATTGAATAGCGAACTGCGATTTTAGCCTTGTGAAAGTGGCACATTTAAGGCTTTTGGATGGTGTAGATTACAAGTTGGGCGGCTGACATTTTTTCAAGCTGATAACTCGTAACCCAATCCGAGCACGCAAAAATATGCCAATTGAATAGCAAATTTGACTGCAATCTCATGGGCCTCCGTATCTCAAATTCGGCCAATTGAATGAGGCTCTATGTATCCTTTGGGTAGATAAATTACATTAAATATAGGTAATGTGGGATTGTATTCTGCTCATGATAAGTTACAGGAAACTTGGTGAGTCATACAGATGTCTAAATTGGTTTTAAGATGAATCAAACACAGAAACACAATTAACAGGGTTTCCCTTGTTGATACTAAATCTTAACTTACTAAGAACATAAAGGCGGTGAAGAGTGCACTTACAGAAGTTCAAATATATGTGTATTTTTTAGCACTTGTCTTTTATTCCTACAGTATCTCTGTATCTTAGGTGGTGTGAGCTGCTGAAAAACACAGAAAAATGAATGTAACAGTGACAGCTTAGAACTTTGTAGTCTATTATTCTATTGAGCTGGCTCTTGACCTAATCAGCTCAGCATTCTAAGGGTCAGTGACAAAAATTTAACGTAAAATTTAGTTTTTACTCTCCAAAAATATGGTTCAGAAAATGGCAAACCATACAAGTTACACAACTGTTATATAGATACCGTATATACTTGAGTATCAGCCGACCCGAGTATAAGCCGAGGCACCTATTTTACCACAAAATACTGGGAAAACTTAGTGACTCGAGTATAAGCCAAGGGTGGGAAATGTGCCTGTCTTGTGTGCCCTCTGTGCCCCTTTCTTGTGTCCCCCCTCTCTCTTCCCTGTGTCAGTTCCCCCTCTCCCTCCCCTGTGTCTCTTCCCCCTCCCTCCCCTGCGTCTCTTCCCCCCTCTCCCTCCCCTGTGTCACTTCCCCCTTTGTCCCTCCTCTGTGTCTCTTCCCCCCTCTCCCTGGTGTCTCTTTCCCTCCCCCTCCTTTATCATCCTCCTCATCCTCCCTCCTCAACCTCCCTTCTCATCCTCAACCCCCCTCCTCACCCTTCCTCCTCATCCTCTCTCCTCAACCCCCCTCCTCAACCCCCCTCCTCATCCTCAACCCCCCTCCTCATCCTCCCTCTTCAACCCCCTCCTCAACTCCCCTCCTCATCCTCAACCCCCCTCCTCAACACCCCTCCTCATCCTCAAAACCCCTCCTCATCCTCCCTTCTCAACCACCCTCCTCAACTCCCCTCCTCATCCTCATCCCCTCTCCTCAACCCCCCTCCTCATCCTCAGCCCCCCTCCTCATCCTCCCTCCTCAACCACATGAGGAAGATGATAAGGGAGGGGGATGACATAGGGGAGGGAGAGGGGGGAAGAGACACGTTGGTGGAGAGACACGGGGGGGGGGGGAGACACACAGGGTGACTCGAGTATAAGCCGAGGGGGCCTTTTTCAGCCTTAAAAAAAGGGCTGAAAAACTTGGCTTATACTAGAATATATACGGTATTTAATATTCTCTAGGGGTGCGCTTTAATATGAAAGTATTTTAATTCTAGTAGTACATATGGGGCAATCTGATGATTTGTAAGTCATGTGTAAACATACTCATGACTATTGCATAAAAAGAAGATCAAATAAATACCTAATTTCAGCACTATAGCTCTTTGGTTCCTTGCCACAAAAGGGAAGGATCTTATGAAAAGTAAATAGCAAACACAAGACGTTTCTGTGTTTAACTTCTGTTAATTGCTGCTGTAAACAAGTGTCTCCTGAAATAACCTTGCCACCATGGAAGTAATAATATGATTTATTAAACTTATAAAGCTCGGTGGAAGACGTCTTTTATATAATACAAAACAGGTTCAGTTTATGAAACAAGATATTTTTCTCAGCATTTTATATTATCGGGTAATCTTTTGGAGTAGAATCTAAATGATATATAAGTACATAATTTCTCTGTCTGTCCCACCAAGCTTGGAAAAGGATGCACATAGTGGTGTCTAACATTGTACTACTGTGGTCTAATGGAACCTTTTCTTGTAAAAATCAATTTGAAAATTCTTGAGGAAAAGTAAAACAAATCATTTTATCCTTTGATCTACCAAGGAACCCCAGACATGTCATATTTATAATATGCTAATTTGAAAAAATTGACTGGATAATGTGTAACACATTTATAGTTCAGACTTCAGATCTACACCAGTCAGACACCAGAGAACACAGAAAGAAGTCTGCTACAGCATCCATACCCCTAATTATGCAAATGGAGTGGAGTTACGTACCACAGCATGTCAGGCAGAAACCTATAAAAGAAAGAGCTTTAAATTATAACTACTATCATTACAAAGTTTGAACAGTATAAATCAAGTATACTTATTCATGTACTTTCATTAAAACATATATTATTTTTATACTATAGTTTTCTTTAAGGAAATCCTTTCTCACTTCTTGTAATAACCAAGGACCACTGTAACGATTAACCATGTATGTAACATTTATGGAACTTGTCTAATTTAAGCCAATCATTACTAAGATGATGTTCCATTTTTGTCACAGGCTTGTGTGAGATGATTGGGTCCATAGATCGAGAACAGGGGTGGGCAAGTTCGGTCCTGGAGAGCCACACGCCTGAATTTTAATGATATCCCTGCTGCGCACAGATGAGTAATTAACTTCTTCAGTCTTCCTGAAGAAGTCATCCATTTATAGGAGCTTTTTAACAGTAAAAGGCAAATGCTAAAACTCTTACTCATATATTTGAACTTCTGGAAGTGTTTTTTTTTTCATGAAAAAGCAGCTGGTGTTTAGGTGGAATTTTCTCTTTAAATATACTGATTGCCCTAGGCAGTCAGGGATAAAAAAAGGGTCTAAATGCTTGTGGTTATGGAAAAGGACTACTGACCTCTTAGTATCCTCCACAAACTCATGGAGGATATTGAGGGCTCCATGATCCTTTTTTTTTGTGTCTACTTTTGCATGCATGATGGTCATTGGCACTCTGAGCAAAAAAAAAAAAAAAAAGTCTGAGCAGTCAGATTCTGGTTCAAACTGAGCATGCTCAGTAAACAGGTTACAATTGAGTTGTTACCTAAGTGTAAATAATAGTGGTGGAGCCAATGATGGCACCAGGTGGGGTTAGTGACATCATAGCCCAGCCTGTTTCCAAAATCCATGATGATCCAGCCCAGTTGTCATTTTTTTCATTTTTCTCTCTTTGTTATTTACATGGTGACGCACTGAAGAAAAATTATAAGTATAATTATATACATTACAATTTTCAATTTTTCAGATGTATAGAACATATTTCTGCTTAAAGTTAAAACATTCAAAGGAGCAGATATTTTTTCCAAATTTTTAAGTTAGAAATCATATAAATAAATTATATTTTGTCAGCAACTGCTATACTGGTTATTCTAATATACATAAAGTATGCTGCTATCCAATGAGCTAGATATCTGAAGTTTCAGTTGTGTCTTGAGACTCTACACAGAGTAAAACTGAATGTTTGTTATAAATGAAAGCAAGTTGATAATCCTATTGATTTTTAGGCATGCTTAAATGTGTCAGGAAATGTTAATTATCTATTATTTTAAACTTTTTATCACTGACACACTGCATCGGTTTGCAAACACAACCTCTACCCATTACTATGGGCCTCATTCTATTAGCGGACGCAGCCGTTGCGGGGCCGCAAGGACCGGCCGCAAGCTATTCGGCTATTCTATTCCCTTACGGCCGGAGGCTCCAGCAGGCTTGCGGCCGGTGCCTTGCTATCTCTTGCGGCCGCTCTCGCCAGAGGAAAGCCTTTGATCTAAAACGGCCGCAAGAGTTTTGCAATTCAATTGCTCCGGGAAACCTCTCTGCAAGGCTAAAAGCGAGCCGCAGCTTACTTGCAGGAAAGAGGTCCCGCTAGCACCAATTAAGCACATAAAATAGCTCAAATAAAGCCATCCTGCACTTTGAGAAGACTATAAAGGGATTTTAGGTGTTAGAAAAAATAGCACATAATTATCCTGTACTCAAATCCGTAAAATATTTAATTTTTAATATACGTAAAATATCCATGTAAAAAGTCCAGAGTGCTTGGAGCACCTCAGACACACCCACGCCGCAGCCGGAAAATAAACAGTTAATTTGAATTCGGGTTTGGGCAGATGTGCAAGCTTGAGAGTGGGTTACTTTTAATCCTCATGTCCCCCAATATGATCCCTAGCATTTACAGAGCTGTACAGTGCAGGCTTGAATTTATTTTTGAGTTTTTAGATTTCACAGATTACGGCCGGTTGCAAGATATACGGCCGGCCGTAAGAGGAGATCCTTGCGGGGCCGTATAATAGAATCGCGAGTTAACTGAACCCCCGCAAGGAATCGCAGCCTTACGGCCGATTTACGGCCGATAATAGAATGAGGCCCTATGTATTTTAGAGAACTACAGATACCCATTAATTAAAGGATATATAGGAAATATATCTGTCTAAATTAATGCTATTGATATATAGATATTATAAGCTCATATAAACCTAATTCTTCTATTAAAGTTTATTTTCCTACTCAGTGCAAACATAATTTTCTGACAAATACTGTAGGTCTCGCATTTTTTTTATTTTATTTTTGGATCAATCTTTTTCATTCGCCTCACATTCCATCACTTTCATGGACCAGTGGGTACAGCGGGATGGATGTTGATAATCTGGGTTTCTTTATTCCCATATCAATAAATCTAAAAGGTCTCTGGACATAGATTAACTCATAGGCTAAGGCAACAATTCTATTTCAGCTTCTTCAAAAACTATTGATTTTCCTTTAAATCCCACGTGCAGTATTTCCCAAACTAATATTAAATGTATTGAATTTGTTTGAATTTATGTGTGCAGTATATAATTGTGTTGACTTTGATTGCTCAAACCTCATGCTGATTTCACACATTACATTTGACTGTTGTATCACGGGACAAGTGGGAATAATATGTTCATTAATGATCGGATTTATATGGATTTAGTAATTTATAGCAACATCCTCAGAGTTTTTTTTAATATTAGTTTAGATCCTTTGTGAGTGGCTTTTTTCGTTTCGCTCTTTTTCTTTATCTGAAGAGAACTACACCATTTGAATTAAATACATATACAAATGGATGTAATAAAGATCCAAGTTGGGCATTGCAAGATGTAGTAGGCTATATTCAGTATGTGTTGACTTTCTAATTGTTACCTTTCCTCTTTACCACATACCAGATGGTGGACTGTGGATATACTGAGGATATGTTAATATATAATGAACCTATATGCAGCACCACCACCTTATGCATGGTCAAACTCCTCCCTATATTGGATGCTGTGTTACAATACATGTAAATATGGCAGCTGCCAGAGGACATAAAGTTTAAAAGGGGCTCTATGAACCAATAGGAGTGTGGCTAGGAATAATTAAATATTGGAGTTCAACATGTTATTTCATGCACTTACTTGCACACACATTTTCATAGTTTTGCATATGCCTGTGAGCATTATCATTATTACATCTTATCTCATACTTGTAGATTACAGAGTCAAAGCAGTTGTTTGTATGATCCATTTGTGAAAATGCTCTAGACTTAGACAACCTTATGCAAAACCTTGAGAATAGTGTTTGTGGACACTGAAACCAGTCATTCTGGAGAAATGCATTTATGTTTTCATGGAAAAACAGACACTTTTTAATATGTTGTCGACTAACAATATCTCTCTATCTGAGTTATTTTTCACATATGAATTATCTTTAGAATTTCATTCACAGCCGACCCATAGTGTCCTGATCCAGCCATGGGTAACCCCAGTTGTAGTGTACATGCAATAAATCTCTATGTTTAGGGTTTTCACAGGTAGGTTATGTACAGAGTGTTTAAACCCCAACTCCTACAAGCAATAATATGATCGGGGCTCACAAAGATAAAGATGACCTGCACCTGCTGTGAATCATCATTGTACAATATGGTGTCTGTGTAGCCAGCCCAAGTCTCCTTATCTGTCTCACTCCTTGTTCAACTCTTCCCCACTGTCTCCCTCTGTCCTATCTTTCTCTCATACCCTCTCCTTCTCTTTCTATCGCTTATACGAGTCATTTTTAATCTGTAGTCAGGTTTCTACTGCTCCTTTTTAGTCTGTCCAACCAGCAGTATATACCATCATAATATGTAACTAATCCACCCGCCATGCCATTTTTCCCTCACCTTCCCCTTGGTTAGTATGTATCCTAGACTGTTGCTCAGGGCAGAGCCACCTACTCCTCTTGTATCTTTATGCTTAAATCTGTATTGTAATATACTCTTCTACCAATGCTGTCATATACCTGGAAACTATGGGCCACATTCAATTGGCCAAATCACTATTACTTGAACTCGTATTGTAGCTCGTAAAATTTACAGATATTCAATTGGCTACATTTTAATTGTGAGTTACCTGCCCACAATCACTACGGGGCCAGCCAAAGACGTAACTTAGCCCTATCTCCTCCATTTATTTTTCAAGCCTGCAAAAGTTAACAATGCTAAAGACACAAAACCGATATTCAATTACAAAAGTTCCAGTAGCTAGCAAATTAAATCTGACCCTCAACTCCAAAATGTTTAAAAAAATATTGCGAGTACTAGAAAGGATTCGCAAGGGGGTTAAACACTTGTTCTGACAACTGCAGCAGCTATTAAACACACACTATTGTACTTTAAAATACTGGGAAAGCATGGAAAGGCGTTAGAAGTAATTGCGCAACAGTCTCAAGCTCGCAAATCCGCAATAAAAAAATTATTATTTTTAACTTTTATTTCCATGTTATATCAATCCCAGGAATCAAGGGGTTAATACATATCCCATCTCCCTGGCCCAGTCTTTTAAAGTCTGGGATCATGTGTCTCTTGATTAAACTGCTCCAGGAATTAACTACTTTAGATCTCCTGGAGAAAATAAATCTGTATATATATATATATAGTAAATAAAAAGTACATCTGTGTTCACATTTGAATGTCTAAAGCAAGTTAAAAAACCTGCTTCCAGCTCAGAGTTCCGAGAAAAACAGTTATTACACTGCATTCTGGGAAGTTAAGCTGGGACACACAAATATGGCCACAAATGCCTCACTCTTCATTCCGTAGCCATCATCAAACATGGCTTCCTTTAAGCTTATGCATGCTGCATTACACAGCTTTAATGCAAAGCCAAGGTTGGAATAAACGCAGGCTGAGTATCCAATCCATATACAGCTGTTTCAAGCTTACTGGCTATCATCAGCATGGAGCGGGATCTCAGCCTGTGTTGTGGAAATTATGAGTAGGTAGTTCACCACAACAATACTATATACATAACACCCAGTCCTGCTCAACATCCACCCCCACACAGCACCCACCCCTCTTAGCATCCATTCCTACATAGCACCCAATCCTTGTCAGCAGCCATCCCCTCTCAGCAACCATCCCCACATTATATAGCACCCATCCTTATCTGCTTTGCTCCCTTTCACCTCCCACCTTCTTTCCTGATACACATCCCCAGAGTGCTAAACTGCTCCACACTGCCTCTTCTTGGAGCTTCGGTAAAAATGCTCTTTTTGAACCAGGCACGCACCAATTTCAAGCCAAGGGAGGTGGGTTGCAACCAGGGAAAAATAGGAAAGGTCAAGGGGGCCTAGGGTGGTGCCTGGAGGGTTAAGTTGGGTGGGTAGGCCTCAAGGGGGCCCCTACATTATAGAAAAAAAAAATGCAAAGAAATATTAACAAAATTGCACAGCACTACTGGTAGATCCACCCCTGTTTAAATTTCAGTAGAGCTATTATTGCAACATTTGATGCAACATCCTGCTTTTGGGTAATTGAGGGAGAAGGTGTGGTGTCAATTCAATCTTATCAATCTTATCAAGTTATCAAACAAAGGCTGTTGACTTATGTCTGTTCCCTTATTACCCACCCTCCCTCCACTAATAACTAAAAACACACCTGTATCACCCAGCTCTCAGGATGTGTTTTGACAAACACAAAATGGATAGCTGAAGAAAACAGTCTTCACAATTGAGATTTTACAAAAGAATGCTTTATGCCCATGTTTTACACATCTGCTAATAATGTTAGTTTGAAACATACTTATTTTCCATTGGACTACAGTGTTCATCACATATTATAATTGTCGAACTTTGAGACGTCATCACGCTTTGCATGGTGCGTACGTCTTAGGCCAAAGGCACTCATCGCTTGTGAGCCTCGCAGTCTAGCTGTTAACTCGGAGCACTTAGGCGATGAGCGACGAAGGCGCTCATCACCTGTGAGCCTCGCATAGCGAGGCGAGCCTTTAAGGCACTAAAACTTGTGAGCTGTTAAGGCACTAACAACTCACAGCACTTGGGTGCTGAGAGCCAAAGGCGCTCATCGCCTGCAAGCCTCACGTAGCGAGGCGAGACGTTAAAACACTACAACTCTCAGCAGTTGGCCGATGAGCGCCAAAGGTGCTCATTGCCTGCGAGCCTTGCAAAGCGAGGTGAGCAGTGGAGGCAATGAAACACGTGGGCTCTATAAAGCAAGACCTTGCTTTTGCATAGAAGTTCACTAACTAAACACTTCTGTAAAAAATATATGCTATGTTTTTATATAGAGCCCTATTCAATTGCCCGATTCGTAATTTAA
Source organism: Discoglossus pictus (assembly GCA_027410445.1). Lineage (NCBI taxonomy): Eukaryota > Metazoa > Chordata > Amphibia > Anura > Alytidae > Discoglossus > Discoglossus pictus. The sequence continues at coordinate 424,732,841 of CM050166.1, read as the reverse complement.
TGAGGATGTTAGGCTGAAAGCAGTTGACGAACGCGCAAAAAATACGGAGGAAAAATACGTGAAACAAAAAACACGAAAAAAACAAAAAATACACACAAAAAAACAACAAAAACTTCACACACAGCACGGGGGAACAGCAAGGACGTCTGGGAGTGAGGTGGAGCGCAAATTTAATTCTATTTTTAAGAGTTTCGGCACTCAAAAATCGCAAGAAAAAAAATGGCAGCCACAAAAAATGAAAACGAGGCTACACGACCATGGACCACGCAACACACCGCCAACTGCGTACCAGTTTCACACAGGAACGTACGAGGTACAAAATACACTACTACAAAGGACGCCAAATACTCGCAAACTGGGTAGCACATACACAAACAACGCTACTTTACACTGCGAGCTTCCAAATCACAACATTACGCATTTAAAGTAGCAGTTTACACAAATAAACCAACGGTTTGCCCTCGCGCACACATCCTACTTCTAATGCACAGTTGGGACATTCATAACACTATCTCCACAGGCCAGCAACAGTCCAACTGGACATTATATGCTGTGGGAAAATTAAAACAGATTGTTATCTCTTCAGCCTATTGATTGATGGATATATTAACTACAAATAGGTAAAGTACATTAATTCATTAAGTAACTAATCAATTGATTATTATTTACAAAAATATAGACATATGTATCTGTCTTTGTGATGGGCGCAAAGGCTGCTCAGAGGAGCAAAAGTACACCAGAGGAGAGGCTCGCAATGAGCGCCGTACAAAAACCTTCACATTGTGTGGCAAACAGCATTGCCATGGCTTTCATTTTTGACGGGCAAGTCGCTAGTTTAATAATAATAATGAATAGCAGAAAAGTTGTTCAGATAAGTAATGGTGACATTGCAATCTAGGGGCCTCATTCTATTATCGGCCGTAAATCGGCCGTAAGGCTGCGATTCCTTGCGGGGGTTCAGTTAACTCGCGATTCTATTATACGGCCCCGTAAGGATCTCCTTTTACGGCCGGCCGCATATCTTGGAACCGGCCGTAAGCTGTGAAATATAAAAACTCAAAAATAAATTCAAGCCTGCACTGTACAGCTCTGTAAATGCTAGGGATCATATTGGGGGACATGAGGATTAAAAGGAACCCACTCTCAAGCTTGCCCATCTGCCCAAACCCGAGTTCAAATTAACTGTTTATTTTCCGGCTGCGGCGTGGGCGGATCTGAGGTGCTCCAAGCACTCTGGACTTTTTACATGGGTATTTTACGGATATTAAAAATTAAATATTTTACGGATTTGAGTACAGGATAATTATGTGCTATTTTTTCTAACACCTAAAATCCCTTTATAGTCTTCTCAAAGTGCAGGATGGCTTTATTTGAGCTATTTTATGTGCTTAATTGGTGCTAGCGAGACCTCTTTCCTGCAAGTAAGCTGCGGCTCGCTTTTAGCCTTGCAGAGAGGTTTCCCGGAGCAATTGAATTGCAAATCTCTTGCGGCCGTTTTAGATCAAAGGCTTTCCTCCGGCGCGAGCGGCCGCAAGAGATAGCAAGGCACCGGCCGCAAGCCTGCGGAGCCTCCGGCCGTAAGGGAATAGAATAGCAGAATAGCTTGCGGCCGGTCCTTGCGGCCCCGCAACGGCTGCGGCCGCTAATAGAATGAGGCCCCAGGAGTTCTTTGTAGCTAAATGCACAACTCATATTAAAGCTGTATACAATAAAAAAAATCAATGTTGTTCTGAAATAACATAAACGTACAAAGCAAGTAAATTGAAGTCTCAATAAGCATAGTTTTGCTAATATTTTTTATTTGTATTAGGCTTATTGCAATGTGCTAAATGTCAATACAATAAATATGACTTTGATAAAAAAACAAAACATAGAAACCTAGACTTGATGACAGATTAGAATCCAAAAGCTGAGGTCTGATTACAGGAATTGTTGTCTGCATTCAGGAATGTAGCAGCAATCAGTTAACCCACAAGTAACATAGGGCCCTAATAAATTGACCAAATTGCTATTGTTGTTGTTTAGTCATTCAGTCACGTCCGACTCTCCGTGACTCTTTGGACCACTCTACTGACCTCTATGCATCTCTCAGTCACTGCTACTCTGAGCTCCATCAAGTTCATGTTCATTGTTTCAGTGACCTCTTCTATCCATCTCAGCCTCTGTTGTTCCCTTCTTCTCATGCCTTCAATCTTTCTCAGCATCAGAGTCTTTTCTAGGGAATCCTGACGTCTCATAATCTGGCCAAAATATTTGAGCTTCAGCCTCATGATCCTAACTTCTAGTGAACAGTTTGTCTTGATTTCCTGAAGTATTGATTTATAGGCTCTTCTTGTAGTCCAAGGGACTCTAAGCAGTCTTCTCCAACACCACAATTTAAAGGCATCCATTCTATGGTGCTCAGACTTCTTTATGGTTCAGCTCTCACATCCGTATGTTAGTACTGGGAATACCATAGTTTGAACTATGCAGACCTTTGTTTATAGTTTTATATCTTTACTTTTTACTAGCTTGTCAAGCTTGCCATAGCTTTCTTCCCCAGAAGCAAATGTATTTTAATTTCATGACTACAGTCACCATCTGCAGAGATCTTGGATCCAAGGGAAAAAAAATCTGTTACTGCCTCCACTTCTTCCCCGTCTATTTGCCAGGAAGTGAGATTGCCGCTTGCCATGATCTTCATCTTTTTAGCGTTGAGCAGCAGGCCAGCTTTTGCACTCTCTTCTTTTACCCTCATCAATAAGTTCTTTAGTTACTCCTCACTTTCAGCCATCAAAGTAGTATCATCAATCAGCGTATCTGAGGTTGTTGATATTCTTTCCAGCAATATTGATACCGGCTTTGGATTCATCCAGTCCGACCTTACACATGATGTATTCTGCATAAAAGTTGAATAAATAAGGTGACAATATACAACCTTGTCGTACTCGTTTTCCAATCTTGAACCATTCTGTTGTCTCATGTTCGGTTCTGACCATGGCTTCTTGGGCCACATACAGATTCTTTAGGAGGAGGAGGATATGATCTGGTGCTCCCATCTCTTTAAGGACATGCCACATGTTGTTGTGATCCACACAGTCAAAGGCTTTAGAATAGTCTATGAAGCAGAAGTAAATGTTGATGTAAAAGGATTGGGATGTAGACTGACCTTTTCCAGTCTATTGACCATTGTTGAGTCTTCCAAATGTGTTGGCATTAGGCAAGTAACACTTTCACATTAACACCCTGTAGAATTTTGAATATTTCAATTGTGATTCCATCACCTCCTGCAGCCTTCTTATCAGCAAGACATTCTAGGGCTCATCTGATTTCACTCTCCAAGATCTCTGGCTCCAAATCATTGGACAAATTAATGAGGTCATCACTGCTGTTATGATCCTTCCTGTATAGATCTTCAGTGTATTCCTGCCACTTCTTCTTTATCTGATCTTCTTCTGTTAAGTCCCTACCATTTTTGTCTTTTATCACTCCCACTTTTACATGAAATGTGCTTTTTAGGTTCCCAATTTTCTTGAAGAGATCTCTTGCTATTACTTGAACTCATAATGTAGCTTGTAAATGTTACAGATATTCAATTGGCTACATTTAGCTACTCCCATTCCAGTTTTGACTTATCCGCCCACAACAAGCCAAAGACGTAACTCAGAACTATTTATTCCATTGATTTTTCAAGGCCGTAAAAGTTAACAGTGCTAAAGACACAAAGTTGATATTAAATTTCCAAAGTTCAAGTAGCTCGAAAACTAAAGCTGACCTGCAAATCCAAAATGTATAAAAAAATATTATGAGTGCTAGATAGGACTGGCAAGGGGGTTAGACACTAGTTCTGACAACTGAATCAGCTATTAAACACACACTACTGTACTTTCAAATACTGGGAAAGCATGGAAAGGAATTAGAATTAATTGCACATCAGTCTCAAGTTCACAAATCTGCAATAAAGAATAATTATTTTTAACTTTTACTTCTGTGTTTTATCTATCCTGGGAATCAAGGGTTTTAATACATATCATGGAACCCGCATGGACTAGAACAATTGCTTTAATATATTTCAAGATTCCTTGAGTGCAGTCCAATCAGACAAAGCGAACATTACTTATGCATTTTTAAATGCTTAGCCTACAATTATAGGTTGAAGCTAACCTCCATGTTTTACTGACGTCATGATGGCTTTCTAATTTACTATTGGCTATGTCTAAGACGTAAATTACGTGCTTGCTTAAATATTGTCAGATCATATGATCATACCCCCTGAAATCCTACTTAAGAGTGCATGGTTTCCAGGTGGAGGCTGTGAGAGGGTAGTTGCAAGTTGGAAACAAATAGATACATTTAAATGTTTAGAAAAAATGTAACCGCAGCCAAAATTTGAGGTTACAGGCAATTGCAAGCTTGCAATTGAAGGGGGCACATATTTAGGTATTTCCAGCATTCCTTTCTCTAAACAGATGAATTTGTAAAGTGGTAACTCTTGCTTTTGCTTACTAAACACAGCTGCAGTTGTGGGTCTTTCTGGGAGCAGTCAGTGACTCATGTAAACAGAGATTTAATTAATCATATCTCAACATGCTTTTAGGAGATTTTTACAGTGGTGTTCTCCATATTGTACTGAATTAAGTGGCCCATTAAGCAGATTTGAGTGTGAAGTTGTGAGTCAGAGCAAATAACACCCCAACCCCAGTAAAGTTAAAGCTCGTCAGTAAATATTGCCACATTGTATCTATATAGCTTCATGTATCCCACTCAATCCTTTGCACATTCTTGACACATTCTTGCACATGAACACTGCTGGTCACACACCCGTGGCTCTGGATTCATCAGGTGTGACTTACAGCCCTATTAAATTCCATCAACGTGTAAAACCGTAGCCCGTAACGTAGCCCGTAAGACTTGAATTGGCTATGTAAAGCAACCCGCCAACGACTTGCGGGTTAAAGGCGAAAAAACCCTATAGAATGTCGAAAATTGCACTCAGCTGCCGCAAATCCTTTGATCTGTCAAACCCGTAACTGTTACGTTAAAATTACGCTATTAAATTGCTACAAATCCACTGGCGTTCAAGCCCGTAACCCGCAAATGGAGTGAAAAAGCCAACGGGTACTAGAGAGGCCCCACAAGGGGGTTTAAGTCCTATATCTAGCATTGTAAATGCAGATATACACATCACTGTACTTATAATTAAAGGGAAAGTGATGTTAGGTATTACAATTAATAGCAAAACATTCTCCAGCTCGCAAATCTGCAATATAAAATACTTTTTTCTGTTTAATTTCTGTATTATTTTGATCCCAGCAATCAATGTGTTAATGCATATAATGGAACTTGCATGGACTAGAATATCATATTTACTGATTTATTAATATTGCATTATTTCTGGATTGCGGGTCCGATAGTAACTCGTAATTGAAACCCGTAAGGCTTTGAAATCTAACCTCCATTTCTCAGTGACGTAATTATGAAGATCTCTGTTGCCATTGGCTCCATCTAAACCCGTAACTACAGGTTTGACTAATTGATCATGTTCACGGCCGCACATCCAACGTGCGAAAAATGGTTTACGGGTTTGCGTCTCTGGTCCCTGGTTTAATTTAATAGCTCTTTAACGCAGCTGAATTTCAAGCCCGCACCCTTTGCGGGTGTGCAGATGCCAATACAAGCTTCGAATTTAATTGGTCTGTTAGTCAGTGTTATTGTGTGTACAGGTATTTGTAATTAACATTGTGATTATTGTATAAGACTGGGTCTACCATTACAAAGGCTTATTTTATGCTTTAGGACATGTAGGCTTCAATTTTATGTTATTGGAATCCTAAAAAATGTTGGTTCTTTGCTTCTTATTCGGACACTCGTAGTGTCTCTTAAGTGTCTTGTAACAGTTTTATCTGTTCTTAGGGGAGGTTGAGTTTACTTGTAAGGATTTGTCTCACTGCCAGCACTGGCAGAGCCTTACAAGAACACGTAGGATGTTCAGCAACTCTTATGGGAGGCATGTAAAAGCACTTTAGGTAAAATCTCTTATTTTATTTGTACACATATAATTTAAAGGATCACTGTGGTCACCTTTTTTTCTATATGGTCATTTTAATATCAAAAATGATAATGAGCAATTTTTTAGAATGTCGTTATAATTAAAGCTTTGGGGCGAGTACGATTGCTAGTACTGTCTCTTTGGTAACGCTGCAGCTACCAACTGGATGGACTAAAAAAAAAAATCTTAATAAACTGATTTTTCTAGTTAAAGTCAATAAACATAAGATTAGTCAATGATTAGAATTAATGACATATAGAGACTATACAGCCAATTTAACAGTGCAATAAAGAGGACGTGAGTGTTAGGCAATATTGAACCACAGTGGTTTAAAAATGAAATCTTTGGTAAACTTTCTATAATCTTTTGAAGTTTTAGTTATACATGAAGTTGTTTGGGTGTAACCCTATATGCAAAAGTAAACAATAACCAAAGCACACCCAACAAATCCACAACACTAAATTTGTAATATTTTGGTGAAGCAATAAAATATTTGTTCAGGAAAACCCAAGTATTTACTGAATTCTTCAATACTGCGTTTAGTGGAGACATAGTTGAAATATTACCGTTTTAAGATTCAGTAGTAGTGTAGTGTAGAAATTTTTTGTAGATACATGGAATTAACTACAAACGTCAACTAACAATTATATAGGAAGGTGACGACCTTAAATTGGAACTTGGTCCCTTTTACAACCAAAAATTAGTTCAGTAAAGTCTATTAGTAGATGCCACAATCTCTCCATGGTAGCACTGACTAAAAACAACATATTGTACTATTTTCCATTAGTTTCATTTTGCTAAAGTTTACACAAGTAACCTGGCCTCAGAGAACGTAATCTGCTATTTTGTTCCTTATATTCCTCCCATGTCAAGAACATCCATGTCAAGAACATAACAAACTATGGTTAGAACGTCTTTTATTGGAAAGTAACCATTGTCAACCTTTTTACAGTTGTAAAATAGGAGACACATCCAGAAAAAAAGAAAAAAAATGGCTCCTCAAGAATAATTGTATATAAGAGATAAAATGTAAGGGTTGTGTTAATCTTTTCCTTTTCAAAAACATTTGGGCCATTATAACGTCTCGCTATTAAAAGTCCATATAGAAAACAGCAGAACGTAGTTGTCTAGAAAGTGGTTCTATTATATACTGTTTATACTCAAAAAGAGTATTTTAGATTGAGTAGCCTAATATGACCAGATATATTATGAATCTCTAGTTGTTTACTTTGTAATTTTTGTCTAAATTTGCAATTTTTGTCTTCGAAAACAGACAACTCAGACATTGTGTAGCATTTGGTCGCAAACATTTTTGAAAAATAAATAGTTGTGTGGAGCCTATTAGTTGAAAGATGTAAAACTTTGACATAATCGTTGGTAGTTAATTACATGGGATTTGCACATGCCCGGATTGATTCTACCACTTGCTTCTGGACTGAGAACAATGGGCCCCAAATCACAATTACTTGAACCCATAATGTAGACCCTAAATGTTAAGGATATTAAACTATCTACATTTAGCTACTCATATTCCAGTTGTGAGTTACTAGCTCAAAATCACTGTGGTTGTCAAAGACATAACTCTGTCCTATCTCCTCCACTGATTTTTCAAGCCCGTAAATGTTACTAGTGCTAAAGACGCAAAAACAATAATCAATTAACACAATTCAACAAGCAAGCAATTGCCTTCAAACACGTAAATAGCAAATGTATCAAGAAATTATATTAGTGCTAGATAGGACTTGCAAGTAGGTTAAACACCTGTTCATATAACTGCAGCAGCAAATAAACACACAGTACTGTACTTAAAAATACTGAGAAAGCAATGATAGAAATTAAAATTAATTGCACAACAGTCTCAAGCTTGCACATCTGCAATAAAAAAATTATTATTTGTAACTTGTATTTCCATGTTATATTGATCCCAGAAATCAAGGGGTTAATACATATCAGGCCACCCACATGGACTTAAACAGATGCTTTAATGTATTTCAAGATTGCTTGAGTGTAACCCGATCGGCAAACAGTACTTATTTGCGTACATTAATGCTTAGCCTACGATTGCAGGTTAATTGTAACCTGCATGTTTTACTGACGTCATGATGACGGTTTCATTTACTATTGGCTCTGTCTAAAAAGTAACTGACGGGCTTGCTTAAATATTGCCAGATCAAATGATCATGCCCCCTGAAATCCTACTTACGAGTTAATGGTTTGCATGTGCTGGCTGTAAGCCTGTAATTACGGGTTAGAGACAATTGAATACATCTAAATGTTTAGAAAAAATGTAACCCGCAGCCAAAATGTGGGGTTAAAGGTAATTACGGGCTTGCAATTGAATGAGGCTCATAGTTCTCAATCGCTTTTTCATTTAAAGCGCATAAGCAGGTGTAAGCTCACTAGAGAGAAATTAGCAATGATTGGTTCTTGATTAAAGAACTTGGTTGGATGATCATAAAATCAGACAAAAATTACTAACTTCAATGTAGGCTCAGTTTAAAAGTTATTTTTTTAATAGTGGTATTCTGGAAAATGTACTTGCTACTATTTATACTCTTAAATTATGCTATATTTGGGTCCTGTGTTGTGTTTCTACAAAATATATTTTTAATTAATTATATTTTCATCACTATCGCTTCACCCACAGGAAAGCTGTAAACGATGTGACTCATCCTAGAACTCAGTGCTATTGCATGTCCTCACATATTCATCAGCTAATGGTCTTGATAGCCTGCTATTTTTGCAAATAAATTGATTAATATGAATTAAATCTATTTTAGTTGCTGCTTTTTTTTGTGATATTAATACCTGTAGCACACTTACAACATTAATAACCTGGCCATGTCTACATTGTACATGTTAAAAAAGAAATGTATAAATACTAACTAAACTAAAGCTCAAAAGTATAGTAAGTAAATGTCCACAAAATACTTTTTTAATAGAATAGAGCATTTCAGTTGTGTTTATATTGTTGTATAAAAAATTATGTCATCCTGAATGACTCACAGAAAGGAAATCCTCAAATCCAGACCTGTGTGTGGCCTCCAGGACTAAACTTTTACACCCCTGAGTTAAACATTTAAAAAATTTTTTTCTACCTTGTAAGCGTCAAATTACCTTTTTGAGATGCAACAAAGACAAAATAATTTCCATGTCCCTTTAAATAATGTTCAAAGATTAGTGTATCTGCCTCCGGCTGAGTGCGTGCCTCCACTCTGATAAGGTCATTAGAGACATGATAATAGATTAAACAACAAAGTGAGAGGTGCTCAATCAGAGAACAAACTAACCTTAATAGGTTAGTTCTATGGACATGATAACCACTCTGAGAGCAACGTCTTTTAGCCACTTGTGCCCTTCACAGGGAGAAATATCCTGTAGTGGTCCAGCCCCTAAATACCAGGCAATTATATCCTGAACAGATTAACCAATCCTTTGTAGGCTGCCCAAAAAACTGCTTGCTAAGGGAAAACTCTAATACAAGTCTCCAGCCAATGGAGATCATTGTATAGCTGGTACACGTTGTGTCTGAAAATTTAGCAGCTGTAGACAATGTCACCTCCCCATTGGTCTTATAATGAGTTGACACGAGCAGCAGACGAGTTTGAATTCTATCCTTCATGTTGGTTGACACAGCCTGGGAGCTATAAAATATTATTTAAAAGCATGTGAGTAAAATGTCTTACTATTATGAAATTAAATGCAAGTACCCGGATAAAATATCATTGTATTTTTTCTATAAAATAGAAAAAAACTAATTGCAAAAAAGAGGGTGAGATAAAAATCTAATACAATTGGAAAACATAGATCAATGTATTAAGCAGAAGCACTGTACTTCATGACATATCTCTTAGTAGAAAAGATAATATATATCAGCTAGAAGATATATATTTCCCTATAGAGCCATTGCCCTATAAATCATATCTATTGTCAGACAGAGATATAGGAATGAAGCTTCAAAGAGCTCATTCAGGTTCAAAGAGGATTGCTCTTTTTTTCTAATACATCTTGTCTAATAGTTTATACTATTACTTTTACACTATATACAGTATAGTACTTGATCATAAACCACCACAATGGCACAGAACTATGCCAAGGGAGGTAACTCCATATGTAGCAACATGTTATTGTATTTAAAGCCAAACAAAAATCACCAAAAGGCCTAAAAATCATATTTGGAAGATGTTTAAAATTCTAAAATCTAACAATAATCAACTTAGTTATAGGTATTTTTGTTATTGCTAGAATAGGCCCCCATTCTATTCCCCTATAGCACAACTGAAACACCATATTTAAGAGCAAAGTAAATCCCTCCAATGGGTTCCCTGGTGGTCCAGTGGATATGATTCGGTACTTTTACTGTTGCAACTTCCGTTCAATTACAGTTAGGAAACAGTTAGGGAACCAAGAGGTCACACAACTCTGAAGCCATGCAGGGTTGGGCCTGGTCAGTACTTGAATGGGAGACCACCTAGGAATACCAGAAGCTGTATGCTGTGGCCCACTAAAGAAGGAACTGGCAACCCATCTAGTATCTGTGCCAAGAATATCAAGTGGATGAGCATGGTGTGTTATGGTCCATGAGGTCACACGACTGACGACACAAACACACAAATCCCACCAACACATTCTATTCAACCATCCCAGAACAAATGCGAGAGAACTACTACGAGTGACTACAGAAAGACTAAACTGAAATTACGGAAAACTTTTCCACTGATTTTTGCACTGCAGAAATATTACAAATTACTCCGTTAAACTTTTACACCAAATCAATTGAGACTATAAGGATCTATTGCAAATCATGGGAAAAAGTGAAGAAAGATTGTTGCACACTAAATAGCTGTAGCAAATGGTTGTAAAACCTTTGCTGGCAGCCGGAGCAACACTTAAAGAGACAGTACAGCATTAAAAAACAATAGTAAAGCATGCAAAACCATCAAACATTAATACTGTACATTGTTATTGCCATAAATCTGCAATATAAAACTATGTTGTGCTCTCAGATGGATAAAACTGTTAAATAGACAGCCCATTAATAAATTGCATTAGAAATCGTATATATAGTTGTCGTAATTTTGAGTTTGGTAGTCACGCATTTTTAAAATTACGGGCTTGCGTAAGCACAATGAGTGCCAAAAGTTACAGGTTTGCAAAGGTCTGCAATGAGGGACAAAGGTGCTCATCGCGAGGCACGTAAGTTAGAGGGGGAGAAGATGGCCCGCTATGAGCGCTTACGAGGCTCGCAAAAGAGGCTCTGACCAGCTTCCAAATTACGCGCTTAAAAAAACCCCATAACTCGGAAGCCGTTGGAAGGCCGCCAAAAGACGCCAATTGATTAGAAAATTAGCTCCTGATGCAGGGAGTCCATAAGTGGGGTTGAAAGCTAATTTTACAACCATTTGCTACAGCTATTTAGTGTGCAACAATCTTTCTTAACTTTTTCCCATGCAACGGCTGCTGAGTTACGACCTTGAAAAAAAATGGCGGCGTTAAACTCGTAACCTTTTTTCAAGCCTGCAAGGCTAGGAGCAATACCGATTTAAGCTTCAAGCCGAGTAAAGTAGATGGGGGAGAGGCCACTTTTGGACTTTGCTAGTCCTACGCCCAATCTGCATTAGTATAAATTAAACTTAACAACAACCATGTGTTATTAAAGATGATACATTATTATTTAATGGTGTGTAAAATTATTCTGCTGGGGTTGTTATTGATGGAATAGCTGTATGTCTGTGTATTTATTTCACTTACATTATTTGGTAGCACTGCTTGCAGATTAAGAGGATGGACCTCAATTGTGCATCAAGATAAAATATAGGGACTGCACCATCTCTTCTCAACAGCATTTCTCAGTGACCATCAATTTATGAAATGTTAAATATAACCCTACATGTCCACAGAAAAGACGACCATGGACTATGGGATTGGGGGTTAGCCATCTGCAAAATATCACAATCACATAGACCATGATCCAATACTCTGTAACTGACGTAGATTATGGTAATACTAGATTGTCACTGAGGAGTGATATTGAGAAGGTCAAACCTAGGTGCAGCCCCCTGGAGGCAACCCCCTGGAGGCAGCAGCACCTTTGGAGGGGCCAGGATGCAGATGTGTGGGGGAGGCCTCTGGAGTGGAGGAGGCAGTGCTGGAAACCAGAGTGCGCTGGGTGATATCAATAATCAGCTGCTTGAGTATGCTCTGGTTCTACACTGCCTGGGGCAGCCTGGCTATGTATAACTCCACCTGCTGGTGGTTCCTGCTTCCCTACCTAATGAGCTTCCTGAGGCTGCAGCCCACTGAGCTCTGATGGGAGGAGATGCTGACCTAGATTCCCTGCACAGTGTCTCTTTTCTCTCTCTTTAGGACCAGCATCTGCCCCATGGTGGCCTCAAGCGGTGGGGCTTGAGAGAGAGGTCATGGTGGGCTACACATGGCTGTGAGAGGAGACTGCAGTGGTGGTAGCTCAGTGGGGAAGTGCTAGGGACCAGATGATGGTGGTGGTGGTAGGCCTGGTGGTGGTGACCAGAATAAGCTATTGGTGGGAGGCAAATCAATCTGTGGGAGGAGGGTGCCAGTGCGGTCAAAAGCCACTGGTGTGGCAGAAAGTCCAACAAGCCCACCACAGACCACATAAACTGTGAGTCCTCCTCATCCCCCGGGCCCCCTGATCCTATCTGGGATATTCCTCCTGACACGGGTCCTGGTGGGCGGGGGCACTGCCAGTAACCTCTGCCTCCGACTGCATCTCCGATTTTTTCTACAGGACAGTCAGTCTGGGGCCACCACTTAGAGCTCTGGCTGCTCTGGCCTTCTCTTACATCAACCTGCTGATCTTTTCCCAGTTTATGTCATAACGATGCCTTACAGACTTCACATCCTGATCAGCAAAACCACCACCCACCCTCTCTATCTCTCCCTCGCTTACCTCCACTCCCTCCCCTCTATTCCCCAGGGCACCCACTCTCTCCTCTATTTCCTTCTGTCTTCCTTCTCTCCTCCCCACCTCTCTAGTCCTCTCTCCTCCATCACTCACCAATAAAAAATATCAGAATAAATAAAACTATGTATGTCTATGTATATTATGTGATGTTAGTATTTATGCAAAAAATAGTATTTAAGTATCTATAATAAGTAAAATATTCTAAAACTGCACTCCATTATGTTAGTATTTATGTAAAAAATAGTTTTTAATTATCTATAATAAGTAAAATAATATACACTGCACGCCATTATAATACTCTCTTGCACTCTCTCTCTCTAGACTGAAACCTCCAACTCCTGGGACCTGCGTGCTAATTTGCAAAAATCTACAACACTATCAGCACTGGGGCGGGAGGTAAGCAAATATATACAGTATCCCTGTCAATCACAGTTCTGTTGTCCGTTTTCTATTGTGAAGCGCTTTGGATACACTCATGATGTAGATAAATTCAATAGTTGCAGCCAATTTTACATAGCAACACAATTAGCGGTGCTCGAATAGAATAGGGCTCATAGTTGTTGAAGCCCTCCCACAATGAGCTGCATAGATAATGAGCATGTTGACTTGGCCGCACAACCAATGAGCTGCATCATGTGACCAATCAACTAAGGGAGCAACTTCAGGGTCCAGGGACTGTCAATAAATTGCAAATCTCATTACCTTACTGTTTATGCCTGTTCTTTGTTTGTTTTATAATGCAAACTCAAACATTATATAGACTCAACACACGAACTGCACCACAGTCAAAGCTCAACACTAAGTTACAAAAAATATAAAGCAATAAGCTCAGTGCAGGAGGATTGTCCAAAAGCATATGTGGCATACTTATTTAACAAATAACTAGATCAAATGCATGGAATTATAGACTGGTAAGGTTTGCTAAAGGCAATGACGGCAATAAAATTGTAAGGCAGGTAATGCTGTTTGCCACACAATGTAAAGCTTTTAGTCCTCTGAGTACTTTCGGAGCTCATTGTGAGCCTCTCACTGATCGCCTCTCCCTTGATGTACTTTTGGTCATCTGAGCACCTTCGGCGCTCATTGCAAACCCCGCGCTGAGCGCCTTTGGCGCTCATTGCATGCCTCTCCCCTCGTGTACTTTTGCTCCTCTGAGCACCCTGGGCATTCATTGTGAGCTCCGTACTGAGCGCCCTTGGCAAAGCGAGTGTCTCCTCTGCTCTGTTTTTTTTATATAAATATATTTTTTTATAATAATTTATTAATTAATTAATTAAATATTAAATCAATATACTTTACCTATTTGTAATGAATATATCCAGCAATCAATATGCTGAAGAGCTAACTATCACTGTTGTTTTTCCTGCAGCATACAATGTACATTTGGACTGTTGCTGACCTGAGATGTAAGTGTCAGCAATGTGGCAAGTGTGCAGTGTAAATAGGCTGCATGCGTGAGGGCAAAGCGTTTGTTTAGTTGTGTAATGCGGTATTTTAGAATGTTAATGTTATTAGTTTTAAGGTAGTGTTGTAAAATGGCGGCGAGTGTGTATGTGTTGCATTTTCCGTCCTTCCTAATAGTGTATTTTGTACCTTGTACATTCCTGGCTAAAAGTCGTATGTGCCTGGCGGTGTTTTGCGTGTTTGGGGTTCGTGAAGCCTCGTTTTCGTTTTTTTGGGCAACCATTTTTTCTCTCGCTGAAGCGATTTTCGAGTGGCGAAACTCTGCAAATTCGACTTAAATTCGTGTGCAACCTCACTCCCAGACATCCTGGCTGTCCCCCTGTGCTGTGTGTGAAGTTTTTTGTCTTTTTTTTTGTATTGTTTGTGTTTTTCGTGTTCGGCCGTTAAGTTCATAATTTTTGCGAATCATATTTTTTTCTCTCTAAGTGGCGGATTCGTTTTCAAAGTGTTACGGGCCGTAACTTTTTTTAGGCAATTTTTTCAAATTGCTATGGGTCTCGCAATGTGAATTGTGTATTTGAGTTTTCTGTTGTTCTGTAGTCGTAGGTATGATGCCTAATGCGTGCAGGGTCTTTGTGATGAGCGCCTACAGCGCTCATCTCCATCAGAGCAGTAAACGCCTTCGGTGCTCTCTGCCTAAATCGTACAGGTTCGTAGGGATTAGCCCCTACGGCACTCATCTCCACCAGTGCAAGGAGCGCCTTCGGCTTACCAACGTTTCGTTACCAACGTTTCTTGGCAAGCCCGCGCTCCTGAGAACTATATATGTGATAGGTTGTGTCAAATTAATCTAATTAGTTAATATGAGGAAGAGAAACAAGGCAGTCCAGGTGATGTAACTTATTTGGATTTTGCAAAGGCTTTTAATAAAGTGAATAAGTAAAAAAAAAATGATGTGTGAATTGCAGTAAATATAATTGGTTCAGAAATCACCTAGAAGACATAACCACCTCTTTCATTGACCTTATAGTGTGTGGATATCAGCAGCAGATGAGTCTGACCGTAATACTGAACATTGCTTTTCTAAATCACTGAATATGAAATAAACTAATGATAAATGTCTAATTAAAATATCTAGCTCATCTTGTTATGGTATTACAGTGGTCCTTTAATATGTACAAAGCCATATTTGACTGTAGAACCATTGGTTGCAGAACCCTACTCTGTAGCATTGATAGGTTCTGAGAGGGAATCAATGTTGCCGACCTCCCCTTCATATTGCTTGATAGAGGTTGCGAGTTGTAAAACATTATTTAAAAGTGTGTGAGTAAAATTTACTGTGCTAAGAAAATGTCCTAGTATTCTACAGTGAAAATACCATGCAAACATGTTTGGTAAACGCTGCGAAACGTCCTAATGTTTAGCGTTAATTGCACTTTGGCATTTATTCATTAGCTAATGGTCTTGATAGCTTGCTATTTTGCAAGTATATTGATTAATACTAATTAAATCCATCTTACTTGTAATACACATACCAAGTTAGTAAGCTTTCTATTTTTACATAAGGTATTGAACCTTTTATTCAGTGATTTAGAAAAACAATATTTAATATTAAACTGTCAAATATCAAACCCATCTGCTGCTGACTTCCACCGACTACAAGGCCAATGGCTATGTCTTCCGGGTAGACTTTAATCAGTTTTTAATCCATGTGCAGATATTTACAGTACAATGTAAAGGATTGTTGTAAATGGAACTATTGTGGTAAGTGGAGCCTTATGGTTCAGTACTTAGCTCTAATTTTTTCAATATTTAGTAACGATTTTTATAAATACATCTATGCTCAGAATAAGGCTTAACAAGTGAACTTTTCTTCCTTTTTCCTTTTCTTGCCATCTGGTCGACCGTACAGGAAATTATTTTACCCTAAACAGGTAAATGATTCTTTATAATTGTAGATCTTCCTAAAGAAGGTGGTTGTAACAGCAGATTCAATTAATAATCTTAAAAAGGATTTGAATATACATAAGCACATGCAAGGTTTTTCAGCTGATCAGAATAGGTAGGATATTGATCCAGATCATAATCCGATTGGGGATGAGGAAGGATTTATTTCTGCTAATAAAACATTTGGCAGTGGGTTTTTTGTTTGCATTCCCTAGATTAATTCACAATTTAAGTAACAAAAAGAACACATTAACTCTAAAAAGGTGAACTTGATGCACTAAAATTCTCCTTTCAATCACAATTAGTATGTAACCCTGTAACAAATGTATCATTCAACCCTGACCAGCAGGTTCCTTTTCCAATTCCTTGGCTGGGGCAGCCACATTGTATTCACTGCAGTGCAGGTAAGAATTCAGGCACTCTACAACCCTATCATCTGCTGTCTCACTAAATGTATTACCATTACCAGTTCCATTAGCTGTTAATATTGAAGTTAATTATTCTTGATAGTGGGTACAATCGCTTTTTAATAAGAAGCAGTAGACAACACACTAATCTATCCACTAACTAAATTCAACAGTGTATTTTAGCTGTGACATTGTGATTAGCAATTATAGTAATTATGTTGTACTCACCAGATGAACAATATATATAGGTGCTGTGCATTATTACTGTTCATTTCATTTTAGGAGTTTAATTATTAGCGATTTCTATCTCTAACTGTATAGTATTTTAGCTGTGCCATTTTGATTAGCAATGATAGTAATTCTGTTGTACTGACCAGATAAACAATATATATAGGTGCTGTGCATTATTACTGTTCGTTTCATTTTAGGAATTTAATTATTGGAGATTACCATCTCTAACTGTATAGTATTTTTGGTGGTACTTGGTGTGTGATGTGACTTATATGACTGATATGTAAGTGTTAGGGTCAGATACATTTCTCATTTTATGTTTAGTAAGCCTTGCTTTTGGTCCTCTGGGACCAATTTGCATCAGTGATTATATTTCTCAAGGGCATTGTTATGTTGACGACTGAGCAATTTGTGTATAACAAAACTTTTAGTAAAACTTTGAAAGTGATGCAGTGTGTCAGTATAGTTATTTCAAGAGGGTCAATTATGCCAGCACATTCACTGAGAAATTATGATGATGTGATAATGTGTTTAACACATTTATACTCACAGAATAAATGTAGCTACATGTTCAATCACATATTATAATTGTCCAACTGCGAGTTGTCGTCACGCTTTGCGGCCCTCGCAAAGGAAGGGCCGCAACTGACGACAACTCGCAGTTTCACCATGGCTCCCATCAGCCCTACTGCAGGCGTGCACGGGTAGCCGGCAAGCATGGAGGGGGGAAGAGAGACACAGGAGACAGGGGAAGTGAGATACAGGGGAGGGGAAGAGAGACACAGGGGACAGGGGAAGTGAGATACAGGGAAGGGGAAGAGAGATACGGGAGGGAGAGGAGGGGGAAGAGAGACACAGGGAAGGGGGAAGAGAGGCACAGGGGAGCGAGAAGAGGAGGGGGAAGAGAAACACAGGGGAGGGAGGGGAGGGGGAAGAGAGACACAGGGGATGGAGAGGAGGGGAGGAAGAGAAACGGTAGGGGAGGAAGAGAAACGGGAGGGAGAGGAGGGGAGGAATAGACATGGGGGAGGAGACACAGCAGAGGGGGGAAGAGATGAGGGTCAGGAGGTGGAAAAACACAGGGGAGGGATGAGGGGGGCAGAGACACAGGGGAGGGAGACGGGGTGAAGAGACACAGGGGAGGGAGATGGGGTGAAGAGACACAGGGGAGGGAGAGGGGGAAGGAGAAACAAGGGAGGGAGAGGGGGGAAAGAGACACAGGGGAGGGGGAAGGAGAAACAAGGAAGGGAGAGGGGGGAAAGAGACACAGGGGAGGGAGAGGGGGGAAAGAGACACAGGGAAGGGAGAGGGGGAAGAGACACAGGGGAGGGAGAGGGGGGGAAGAGACAGAGGGAAGGGAGAGGAAGTAGAGGGCGGGAGAGGCTCACAATGAGTTCCAAAGGGACAGACAAGTCCAGACACATCACTTGGCCTGGCTAGTGCAGTCGGCGGAAGCCCACATGAATACTCTCCAGCCTTCGGTTCCACAGGCTCCCCCCACCGTAAGCAGAGCCTGCGGCCTCCTCATCACACCCCTTAAAACCAATGCCAGCTGCTACACAGCCACCCCAGTTTGATGCACTCCTCAATCCAACACCTCCTGGCCGTGGTAGAGGGAGGAAGCACATGGGCACGGAAGGTGTGGGCCCAGTGCTCAGAAAGAGGAAGTAGGTAAGGATGTCCCCCAGGTCAGTGGTTGTCAAACCTCTCCCCAGGACCCACCACACAGACCATGATTTAGGTGAAACACTGGGTGAATAAACGTGTGAAGCAATTTGAGGCTCCATCACCTGTTGAATACTATTTTTTCTTCATTTTTGGTTTCACATAAATCATGGCCTGTCTGATGACTCCTGAGGAGAGGATTGAGAACCACTTCCCTAAGTCCTCCTCATCCACAATCCACAATGAATATTATTTTGTATTAAAGTTGACATACTATTGGCTGGCTACAGAGTGTGTACACGTATGGTTATGTTGAATATTTCTTCAATTGATAATCAATGTGTATTGCCGTTGAGATGAGGTGTTGCAGACAATCAAAATAGTGTTGTGATTGATATCTTGTTCTGGTCTGTGTAGTTCTTAATAGCCAAATCTCACAACCATGAAGGCATGTTCCTCAACCTCCTCTTTCTGTGTCACAGATTCTGCTCATCAATTTCTGATTATTCCTTAATATCTGACAACACACTGTGTTGTGGATTAAATCTGTATGAAATTATCCATGATTAGGTTCATCTGTTTCATTGAGCAGATCTAGACAAGTTGTAAGTGCTATGCACATTAATGGTTTCTCTAATTACATGGAGTGATTTTTGATGATCCTTTTTTAACCAGATTCCGGTTGCAGTGGTGTAGTGACCACATGTGACCCTGGTAGGTGCTATGCATCATGCTTATTCTAGACTATGACATTACCCCCTTTAGGTGTCCACTTGTTCCCAAACACAACATCTTACCCTTCCGGGATCCGCCCACACCATACCCATGATATTAATGCACAGTCTTGTTCATTTCTGATTGTGCTCTGTGTATAAAATAAAGCTTTGATATACCACTCACACCGTGTCAGTGTGTTGCCAATGGTTGGGGTTTTGGGACATCCACATACATAACATATGTGTCACATTCCTATATCTGTAAACTAATGAGCCCTAGTTACTATGCAATAGATTAATATATAAAATAACAACAATAATAATAATAATAATATCATAAGATATCATAATATAATATATATCATATATCATAATATATAATATACACATGCTTGTGTACCTGAATGAAGCTGTGAGCTATACCATGTAGGGCCACTGTAGGCCAACGCACAGAGGTCAGACAAATCACAGTCCCTTAGAGAAGGAACTGGCAACCCCTCCAGTATATTTGACATGCAAACCTTGTGGATAAGCACAGACAGAGACATAAGTTAGTGTGCTGCAAACCATGGGGTCACAGGAAGTCGGACACAACAGAGGGACTGAACAACCAAATGTAACATTTTTCCCTGGTACTTGATATATACCATGTGACTGTGTCATTTGGCCACTATTTATTCCCCCAATGTAGATAGGATGAGTAAGATGTATATAAGATGATCTTTGTATTTTTAAGGTCCACATTAGAGCCTCTGTGAGTGAGAAAGGGTTAATATGTCAGCCATGTCCATGTATTTGTGATTCAATTTAATGAGGTAGTGTGTCTTTAATTGCTTTCAGCATCTTGCAGCATGGCTTTTCATATTGGCATATGCATGGCCATTACAACCTATGAGGAAAATAATAATTTTATTTGATACAGGATACAGGATACTTGTATAACACTGTAGATAGGTACCAGGCAATAGGAGTGCTAAGCAAAACAACTCTAAATGGGCCAGTGTAACATGGGGAAGATAGGGATAGGGGAACTCATATATCAGCAACCAGCTGTAGAATGGTAATATAAATTCTATGTACAAATGAGGACCAATGATAGGTTTAAATAACATTTTACTTTTATTGTGGTTACAATATAAAATTGGATGTAAGATGTACCAAAATATAAAAAAAATGGAGCGTTAAAAGATTAATGTGTTAAAGAATGAATCAGAACACCAACTAAATGACAAAACAATGTTACAAGCTGAATAACCTTAAAATAGCAACTTTATATCTGCTACCTAAGGTACGTAAAAATGAGAAAATACCAGGACGACCAATTATTTAGGGAAATGGAAGTCTAGGATACAAAGTGAAGATCCTTTGTATTAAGCCTTTCTTCCTACAATGGATGTGCTTAACAGACTTGAGGGCATAGCCCTTACTGCTGAAACCCTGTTGATAACCTGTGATATAGAGAGTCTCTACATGTCTATTGACCGTGAATTAGGATGCAATGCCATGAGATATTTTCTCATGATGGAATTGGTGATTAAGGAACAGAAGAACCATTTCTTGATAAGATTGTTGAGATTCATCCGCTATCACAACTTTTTTGTCTTTAACGATCACTTCTATTTACAAACAAGAGGCACAGACATGGGCTCTGCTGTAGCCCCAACTTATGCTAACCTATATCTAGGGTGGTGGGAGAGAGAATTTGTCTTCAATGAGAACAACACTGGATTTACTGAACATATATTATTATGGCTCAGATACATAGATGATATCCTGATCATTTGGGACGATTCCCATGAGAGTTTTGAAGAGTTAATTATCTATTTAAATAATAACAATCTGAACCTTAAACTTACTCATACTATTGATCGCAACAGAGTCGACTACTTGGACATCATGGTTCTCAAAGATGATGAATAGTGATGTCGCGAACATCAAATTTTTGGTTCGCGAACCGCAGACGTGAATTCCATCAAATATTCGCGAACGGACGAACATCGGCGAACCGCCATAGACTTCAATGGGCAGGCAAATTTCAAAACCCACAGGGACTCTTTCTGGCCACAATAGTGATTGGAAATTGTTTCAAGGGGACTAACACCTGGACTGTGGCATGCCAGAGGGGGATCCATGGCAAAACTCCCACGGAAAATTACATATTTGATGCAGTCTGGTTTTAAGCCATAAAGGGCATAAATCACCTAACATTCCTAAATTGTTTGGAATAATATGCTTTAAAACATCAGGTATGATGTTGTATCGACCAGGTAGTGTAAGGGTTACACCCGCTTTACAGTAACAGACCAATCTCCCCGTTTAATGCACCGCAAACAACCCCAAACAGTCCCTTTGCACAACCGCAAACTCCTCATTTGCACAAGGTTGGATACCAAGCTAGCCATGTCCCGTTCCTTGTCCTCACTGATGTCATTGAAGGTCTGTTCCTCCACCCAGCCACCAAGGGTCCCCGAAAGGTGACAACAAGCCCCCTGGGATGCCTGCTGTGTTTGGTCTTCCACCTCCTCAAAGCCACCTTCCTCCTCTGACTCCTCTTCTTCAGACTCCTCTCTCTGCATTGCCTCTGTCTGCGTTATTATAAGGTGTGTACTGTTAAGTAGTACTTTTCCTATCAGTTTAATCCCTGTTACGTCACCTATCAGGGGACGTGTATATGGCATGGATTTTTGGAACAGAGAGATGGAAAAAGATGCTTGGTCGGTCCTCCCACTTCGAATTTTGGGCACTGCGCGTGCAATCTAAGGTGCCACCAGATAGGAGTGGTGTATTAAGTTGTACTACTCATTCCTATCAGTTTAATACCTGTTACGTCACCTATCAGGGGACGTGTATATGGCATGGACTTTTGGAATAGGGAGATGGAAAAAGATGCTTGGTCGGTCCTCCCACTTCGAATCTGGGGCACTGCGCTTGCAATCTAAGGTGCCACCAGATAGGAGTGGTGTATTGAGTTGTACTATTTATTCCTATCAGTTTAATACCTGTTACGTCACCTATGAGGGGATGTGTATTTGGCATGGATTTTTGGAACAGGGAGATAGAAAAAGATGCTTGGTCGGTCCTCCCACTTCGAATTTTGGGCACTGAGCGTGCAGTCTAAGGTGCCACCAGATAGGAGTGGCGTATTGAGTTGTACTACTCATTCTTATCAGTTTAATACCTGTTACGTCACCTATCAGGGGACGTGTATGTGGCATGGATTTTTGGAACAGGGAGATGGAAAAAGATGCTTGGTCGGTCCTCCCACTTCGAATTTGGGGCACTGCGCGTGCAATCTAAGGTGCCACCAGATAGGAGTGGTGTATTAAGTTGTACTACTCATTCCTATCAGTTTAATACCTGTTACGTCACCTATCAGGGGACGTGTATATGGCATGGATTTTTAGAACAGGGAGATGGAAAAAGATGCTTGGTCGGTCCTCCCACTTCGAATTTGGGGCACTGCGCGTGCAATCTAAGGTGCCACCAGATAGGAGTGGTGTATTAAGTTGTACTATTTATTCCTATCAGTTTAATACCTGTTCTGTCACAAATCTTTCCTCCCAATAGTACATTCTATATGTCATCAACCGGCCTGGGTGTATTTAGAGAACCACACTTTAAGGCCTTAACCTGGGACAAGGTGGCTTGGCTATCAGAATTGCCTCAGAGCCTTAAAAACTCGCCAAACCCCCTAATCAGACACTCACTATCATACTGGAAATGGGCCAAGAAACACACGGGTTTGTTCCCTGGATCCACCCAAATTACCCCAATTCTTGACCACCCTCAGGACCCGAAACACATGAGCACAACATCACAACACTGGTGGAGGTCAAGGAAACTAGATAGACTGGGAGACTGGTTAGTAAAGGGCCAGATGCTCACCAATGAGGAACTGAGGGACAAGCATGAGCTACCGCTGTCAGAACATTACAATTACTGTAGGCTGAGGCATTTCACACACTCCCTGACCCAGAAACAGGGGACACCGGTCTTAAATTGGTTCTCCAAAATTTGTAAAGATAAACCTCTATCAAGGGGGATCATTGGGTTGATTTACAAATATAAAACATTTGTTACTGGTTGAAGCGACACTGGGTGAAGGACCAGAGTGGGGGAGCCCTGGAGACCCTTCAGAAGCAACCGGCGGCAAAATCATCCCAGGAAAGGTGAGGTCGCTTACCCTAGGGTAACCCAAGGGTGATTGCCCAGGTTAGATATTGTAAATAATAAGCTAATACTGCTGGAGGGATGATAGCTAATAGGACTTTGGTGTTCCCTGTAGATATACTCTTTACTATTGTCTGTTTTACCATGTTTTAGGTATCTCTTAAATTGCAATCACAGTAAAAAATATGAAAAATTATTAACCTAAAAAGTAAAAATAAGAAGGAATAAACAGCTAACTTTCACAAAATGTCTTTATTGTAAATATGTATTTTTGCACAACTGTTATGCAAGACTGTTCAAAAATGCTTTATTTTTCATTACATGCTGTACGCCTTCTGACAATAAAAGAATTTAAATGCAAAAATTAGGTATTGTTGCAGCGACCAGAAAAATTGATGTTAGTTTGTGGATCATTATTAGCTCAAGGCAGCTCATCTATCAGGCCTTTTTTAATCGAATGTATCGCCCACTGTCAGTCCCTTCGGGATCCATCCCTCATTCATCTTAATAAAGGCGAGGTAATCTAGACTTTTTTGACCTAGGTGACTTCTCTTATCAGTGACAAAACCTCCTGCTACACTGAAGGTCCTTTCTGACAGGACACTTGAAGCGGGGCAGGACAGAAGTTCTATGGCAAATTGGGATAGCTCAGGCCACAGGGCAAGCATGCACACCCAGTAGTCAAGGGGTTCATCGCTCCTCATAGTGTCGATATCTGTAGTTATGGCGAGGTAGTCTGTTACCTGACGGTCGAGTCGTTCTTTGAGGGTGGACCCCGAAGGGCTGTGGCGATGCATAGGACTTAAAAAGCTCTGCATGTCCTCCATCAACAACACGTCCGTAAAGCGTCCTCTCCTTGCCGGCGTGGTCGTGGGAGGATTATGTTCACCTCTTCCGCTGTTAGATTGCCGTTGTGCTGTGACATCACCCTTAAACGCTGTGTAAAGCATACTTTTTAATTTATTTTGGTAGTGCTGCATCCTTTCCGACTTGTGGTAATTCGGTAATATTTCAGGCACTTTTTGCTTATACCGGGGGTCTAGTAGCGTGGACACCCAGTACAGGTCGTTCTCCTTCATCCTTTTTATACGAGGGTCCCTCAACAGGCACGACAGCATGAAAGACCCCATTTGCACAAGGTTGGATGCCGAGCTAGTCATGTCCTGTTCCTCGTCCTCAGTGATCCCACTGAAGGTATGTTCTTCCCCCCAGCCACGTACAACACCACTGGTACCAGATAGGTGACAAAGAGCACCGTGGGATGGCTGTTGTGGTTGGTCTTCCTCCTCCTCCTCAAAGCCACATTCCTCCTCTGACTCCTCTTCCTCACAATCCTCTTCTAGCGTTGACGCAGGTCCAGCAAGCGATGCTGATAAGGCTGTTTCTGGCGGTGATGGTGACCACAACTCTTGCTCTTCCTTTTCACGCTCATCTACGGCCTGATCCAGCACTCTTTGCAGGGCATGCTCCAGGAAGAAAACAAATGGTATGATGTCGCTGATGGTGCCCTCGGTGCAACTGACCAGGTTTGTCACCTCCTCAAAAGGACGCATAAGCCTACAGGCATTGCGCATGAGCGTCCAGTAACGTGGCAAAAAAATCTCCAGCTCCGCAGAGGCTGTCCTAGCACCCCGGTTATACAAATACTCGTTAACGGCCTTTTCTTGTTGGAGCAGGCGGTCGAACATTAGGTGTGTTGAATTCCAACGTGTCGGGCTGTCGAAAATCAAGCACCTCACTGGCATGTTGTTTCGCCACTGGATATCTGTAAAGTGCGCCATGGCCGTGTAGGAACGCCTGAAATGGCCACACACCTTCCTGGCCTGCTTCAGGACGTCCTGTAAGCCTGGGTGCTTATGCACAAAGCGTTGTACAATTAGATTACACACATGTGCCATGCAGGCACATGTGTCAACTTGCCCAAATTCAATGCCGCCAACAAATTTCTTCCGTTGTCACAAACCACTTTGCCGATCTCCAGTTGGTGCGGAGTCAGCCACTGATCCACCTGTGCGTTCAGGGCGGACAGGAGTGCTGGTCCGGTGTGACTCTCTGCTTTCAGGGAAGTCAACCCCAAGACGGCGGGACACTGCCGTATCCGGGATGTGGAATAGTACCTGTGGAGCTGGGGGGGTGCCGTTGATGTGGAGCAAGACATAGCAGCAGCCGAGGAGGTTATGGAAGAGGATGGAGTAGGAGGAGTAGAGGAGGTGGCAGCAGGCCTGCCTGCAAGTCGTGTCGGTGTCACCAACTCCTCTGCAGAGCCACGTATTCCATGCTTGGCAGCCGTCACCAGGTTTACCCAATGCGCAGTGTAGGTGATATACCTGCCCTGACCATGCTTTGCAGACCAGGTATCAGTGGTCAGATGGACCCTTGCCCCAACACTGTGTGCCAGAGATGCCATTACTTCCTTTTTCATTATCGAGTACAGGTTGGGGATTGCATTTTGTGCAAAGAAATTTCGGCCGGGTACCTTCCACTGCGGTGTCCCAATAGCTACACATTTTTTTAACGCCTCAAACTCCACCAGCTTGTATGGTAAAAGCTGGCGAGCTAAGAGTTCAGACAAGCCAGCTGTCAGTTGCCGGGCAAGGGGGTGACTTTGTGACATTGGCTTCTTACACTCAAACATGTCCTTGACAGACACCTGACTGTGGGCAGATGAGCAGGGACTGCTCAGGGCGAGACACGGAGTGGCGGATGGTTGAGAGGGGGCAAGCAGGGCAGCAGTGGTTGACGTGGCTGAAGATGCTGGACCAGGAGGAGGATGGCGGCTTTGACTTTGTGTGCTGCTTGTACTCATGTGTTGATCCCATAGGCGTTTGTGATGTGACATCATGTGCCTTTGCAAAGAAGTTGTACCTAGGTGGGTGTTGGACTTCCCACGACTCAGTTTCTTTTCGCAAAGGTTGCAAATGGCATCGCTGTTGTCACAGGCAGACACACCAAAAAATTGCCACACTGCTGAGCTCTGCAATGACGGCTTTCTGGTGGTGGCAACAGCATGCGTTGACTCGCCTGCTGTCTGGCTGACCCCGGGTGCCGATGCATGCTGTCTGACTGTGCCACTAGCTACTTGCGACAACCTCCCCCTGCTTCCAACTCGTCTCCTCCTCCTCTCTGTCTCCCCATCTGAACTTTCCTCCTGTTCTTCTTCTCTTATAGCGGGCACCCACGTGACATCCATGGACGCATCGTCATCATCAACCGCTTCACTTGTATCTGACAACTCAACAAAGGAAGCAGCACCGGTTACAACATCATCAACATCAGACCGTACGTCCATGTGTGTAATGCTGCCTGACTGGGACATATCCATGTTATCTACATCTTCTGGCACTAATGTTTGCGCATCACTCATTTCTTCCAACGGATGTGTAAATAACTCTGCTGACGGATCAAGTGAAGCTGCTGTGGTGCTAGTGTTGGTGGTGGTGGCAGGCGGGCGAGTGGTAACTGGAGAGGTGCCCGAAGCTAAGCTGGAGGAGGATGGTGCGTCTAGGTTCCGAGTGGAAGCTGTAGAAGATTGGGTGTCCTGTGTTAGCCAGTCAACCATGTCCTCAGAACTTTTCAAGTTCAGGGTACGTGGCCTCTGAAAACTGGGCATTATTCTAGGGCCAAAGGGAATCACAGCACCACAACGGCCCCTCCGGGGTGACCTGCCTCTGCCTGTCATTTTTTTTTTGATTAGTGGTACTATGCGTGCAAGCTACTGTGACACCAGATATGAGTGGCACTGTGCACTGGCAAAAGTTGGCACAGTAGACGCAATAGGCCTCACACACACACCAGTAGGCAGGCAACTGATATTCAATCAATTACAGTAAAAAAAGCGTTCTTTTATTTCACTGTACACTAGGTTGCACCAGATATGAGTGTTACTGTGCACTGGCAAAAGTTGGCACAGTAGGCGCTGTAGGCCTCACACACACGCCTGTAGGCAGGCAACTGATATTCAATCGATTACAGTCAAAAAAGTGTTGTTTTATGTCACTGTACACTACGGTTGCACCAGATATGAAGTATCCCTGTGCACTGGCAAAAGTTGGCAGAGTAGATGCAATAGGCCTCACAAACACACGCCTGTAGGCAGGCAATTGCTATTCAATCTATTACAGTCAAAAAAGTGTTTTTTTTTTTTCACTGAGCACAATATAAGCTGTGAGCCTGACACAGGCAGGCAACTGAAATTAGATTAAAGGAAAAAAGGGTTGTTGTTTTTTCAATGTATGGTACACCAACTATGACTGATGAAACAGAGCAGAATATTAGCTGTGAGCCTGACACAGGCAGGCAACTGAAATTAGATTACAGGAAAAAAATGGTTGTTTTCAATGTATGGTACACCACCAGGTATGAGTAGTGAAAATAAGCACAATATAAGCTGTTAGGTGTTAGCCTGTCACACACACACGCTGGCAGGCAGGCATATGCAATTAGATTACACAGAAAAAAATAATAAAATAAAATAAATGATGTTCTAGCCCTAAAAAGGGCTTTTTGGGTTGCTGTCCTTGCAGCAGATATCAGATGAGTCCTTCAGGTCTGTAGTGGAACCTTAATACACCCCCTGGCTATCTATTTCCCTATTAAATCTCCAGCAGCTACACTATCTGTCCTCTCACAATGAATGCAGCTTCAGAATGATTCTAAAATGGATGCTGTCCTTCATATGGAAGGCTCTTGAAGGGAGTGTATGCTGCTGATTGGCTGGAATGTGTCTGCTGACTGTGAGGTGCAGGGTCAAAGTTTCCTCAATGATAAAGAATAGGGGGCGGAATGAAAAGCAAATGTGTCTGCCGTCAGCTGCGAGCACGAAAGAGCCAAAATCGCCGCGAATAGTCCGCGGGTGAACTGTCCGGGACATCTCTAATTATCACATGTGAGCAACTAGATAGTATTCTGGAGGCTTTAATTTGCATATTAATACAAGTCAAAGCTTCATGATTAACTTCAAAGATTCACTTTATCAAAAACCTGATAGCACTGGTAACATTTGTGGGCTTGTAACATCAAAGGAAGAGATAGGATGAAGTTACGTTTTGGACAAACGCAGTGCTTTTGAGCCTGTAACTTACAAATCGATTGCGAGTAGCTAAAAGACACCAATTGAATTATTATTATTATTATTATTATTGTTTATTTATAAAGCGCTTACATATTCCATAGCGCTGTACATAAGATACGTTCCAGGCAAAGGTAAATACAAATCAAAACATAACAAAGCAAGGAGTGTCCATGGTGCTTTCCCTAAAGCACCCTGCAGGATTGAAACTTGCAGACTTACAACCTAAAGGTATTGTGTGTGGTAAAGGAGAGAAAGAGAGGTGATGAGAGTGTTAGGGTGGAAGGTGATACGCTTATTAAAAAAGAAACGCTTTTAGTGAGGTTTTGAATGTTTTGAGGCAGGAGGACAATGGTGGAGCGAGGCAAGGAGTTCCAGAGAATTGGGGCAGCACGGGAAAAGTCCTGAAGGTGAGAGTGAGAGGAGGTGACAGGAGTTGTAGAAAGAAAAAGGTCATTAGCAGAACGAAGATGAGAGCAGAGATGTATGGGGGTGCGCTATTGTTATGGGCTTTGTAAGTTAGGGTCATAATTTTAAATGTTATTCTGAGACTAAGGGAAGCCAGTGGAGTGATTGACAGAGAGGTGATGCCGTCACAGAACGTTGTGTACGAAGATGAGTCTAGCAGAGGCGTTCATTATTGATTGAAGTGGGGAGGTGGGGAGTCGGGTGATGGCTAGGCCAGCAAGAAGAGAGTTGCTGTAGTCAAGTCGAGTGAATATCAGTAACATATACGGGCTCCATTACGGGCTCATGTAATTGCGATTTGGACAATTGAATAGGGACTTATGTTTGGATGGCATTAGTAAGGAATACTCCCCCAGAAGCCAACCACCAAAAATTTCTCCTGGCTCAAACTTCTCTAATGGCCCTGAGAAAAGCAAGATATGGACATTGTGACTACTCTCAGGGAATCCTGCATTCACACTCTCCATTACTCTAATAAATTAAGATGCGCCTGAAGTGCTGCGTCCATATGGTCACAGGATCAGTCTTAAGGACATACTAGAATGTGCTTAATACTCTCTTTCTAGGTAAAATAACCTAAATATTCTAATTAGTTTGTTATGCATTTATAATACATTTTGGTAATGTAATTTTTTTATCATATCCATTCTTCATGTTTGTACATAGGAGCCTTTGGTTGAGCTTTGGCAATAGTAGCTCAAGTGATCCAGCTTCAAGTAAATACTCTGACTAATGGAATGTGGGGCCATCCCCCATTCTATTCTGCTTCCTATACAGGTGTGAAAAATAGAATAATTCATTTTTTGTCAATCAACACCAACATTTTCACCTATTCATTTTAAATATGTATAATATATTGACACGAGTGTCACTATAATGTTATTGGTTCTCATGTATGAGGCAAGATTTAGGCAGCTGAGACTTCTTTTAGGCAGTTAACCCATAATGAGGTCATAGGTCACCTTCCTCCAAATGATAGCAGGCTCAGTAGCTGTCAGAGTAGTCACCTACAGAGTTAATTCATAGCAAAAAGGAAGCCTGTCGGACTGGTTGTTAAAGCTAACCCCCCAAGGCCATAACTGTATGTATCTTCTAACTTTCAAAAAACAACTATATTTTAGCAAATATTTGAACTGCATCGCTATTTTTCACTTACATTTTTATTTATTTTATATGTTAAACATATAATAAAAAAATGAATTTACGATGTAACATAACAATATACAAAGCAAAACAAATAAGGTATCTAACATATTATGTATCCTTCTTAGAATTATCCAATATTATAATCTCTTTTTATATTTGAAATCATTTGTTGTTGTTCCGTCATTCAGTCGTGACCAACTGTCCGTGACCTTATGGTCCACAGCACTCAGGGCACATCTTGTGTCTGTTGAGTTGGTATTGGGACAAATATATCCCAATAAAATAGTTGGCACTTTGGAATGATTGATGGCATCTTGTGTCTGGTTGTGCTAATTCATAAGGTTTTCATGGCAAAGATACTGGAGTGGGTTGCCAGTTCCTTCTCCAGTAGACCCCAAATTGTCTGCTATCAGCTGTAATTCTTGGATGGTATAGCTCACAGCTTCCATGAGGCATGCAAGTTCTTTCACCATGACAAGGTAGTGATTCAGAAGGTGTAAATTGTTGTAGTTCTACATTATTCGTATTTTTTTCTAAACAAAATAATAATTGGTAAATTAGATTTTATGGCAATGTTTAAAAATAGTATAATATTGCTATTCATTTAATTACCATTCCCCCGCCCATTATATTTTTATTTTTAAAGTGCCCTAGTAATACTCCTGCGCTTGTCAAACATTTTGTGTCCAGCTGATAAAGATATGTCAAACCGAGAGTAAGATACATAATGATATAACTCATACTGTACAGTAGGTTGAGTTGAAGCCTATTGTTTACTACTTTTTCACTATAGTAAACACAGCTGAGATAATATTCAGTAGGACATATGAAGTGTTTACTTAACCAGGAGCTTTTTCCGTCTTTCCAGGAACAAATGCACATGCCAAGCAACTAATGAAGCCTTTCTTAAGAAAATCCCTTTAGTATAAGAATTTTTCCTGTCGTCAAAGCCATTTTGCTATTATGTGTCTCTAGCCACATCAATCTAATATTAGTACTGTTATTGGTAGTTGGAAAAACATTTATATTTCTTCTAAATGGTCTCATGTTTAGAAAGCATCTTGTCCCACAATGTGGATAACCAATGTGATGTCAGGAGACAGGTTGAGTAGGCAGAATACCTTTTAATATGCAACTGAGTATAGATACAAAGACAAGCTTTCAGAGCACACAAAGAATCTCCTTAGTCATATTAAAGATGAAGGAGCCTATTTGTGTGCACTGAAAGCTTTCTATATCACTCTACTTAAGCGTTAAGTATCTTATGTAGTCAACCATTATTTTGTTTTGCTAACATGGTACCAACCTACACTTGATTCAACTGAATGTCTTCTCTTTTGCCCATTATTATATTTCTAATTAAAATAGGTACATGTAATGAATGTGACCCCCCCCCCCCCGACAGTTTTCAGTTAATAGTGGAATTTTCGATCTGTTTTTAGTGCAATGTGATTTTAATCTAGTAGTGGATAATGTTATAAGTCTGGAAGAGGCCATTATTTATGTATATTCTGTGAGTCTGAGGGAAGGAAAATGCCCACAAGTACTTGTAATTAGACTCTCAGGCATAGCATAGCAAGAGTCTTCTTAAGGGTTGCTGTGTTGATCCAACATGTAGTGCCAAATGGACCTCTTTATTGGCTTGTAATATATGATAATGGCTACCTTGTCATGGTGAAGGGGCTGTGCGCTATAACATGTTGGGTCACCCAAGATGGGCAGGTCATAGTAGAGAGGTCCGACGGAACTGGCAACCCACTCCAGTATCTTTGCCAATAAAACCATATGGATAAGTGTAACCAGAAACACAGACACATCTGCCTGGTTGATGCAGTCCATATGGTCACCAAGACACGGATACAACTAAAGAACTGAACAACAACAACAATATGAGGAAGTGTTTATTGTGTTTAATTGAACATAAAATATGCATATCATTCAATAACTTGATGAGGTGGCATGTTTCAGGATGTACCCCTTGAGCTCTAAGGATCATGTTCCAAGTGCTACATCCCTCCAACTAGGGACTTGTATTCTTCTAGAACCTGAAAACATTGGGGGCTACTGGTGTATGATTGAATCCTTTTGGTAGTATAACTAGCAGTACTCCATTTATGGTCCTGCTGTTCGGTTGCTGTATATTTATAAAGACAAAAAATATGAAACAATAGAAATTTGTAAAATAAATTAAAAAAAAAATGTATTATTTATTCACATAACTGCCTTTATTTTAACAGAGTTACAAAAAATTGTATGCAATGTCACATACGTAAATCGGGCATCTTAATCACACCACTGCATTAACATTGTGCTCTATAATAATTATAATTAAATGTAATGAATAAACATTCAAAAACAACAATTATCGTAGAGTAAAATATTTAGAGTGTTGCTTCTTTTCCTTTAGAGCCATACTGAGCTTTCAAGGCAACATCAATATCCTAAGGTTGTTTTATTACTATAATAACACTCAAGCTTTAAGTACTATAGAAAATGTTTGTAAGTACTGTGACATTCACAGCAGTAACTATATAAAACATATGATGTAGTGGTTATGTGAAATTAAAGAAAGTGCCTGTTACTTACAATAGTGGTCAATGGCAACAATTCTCGTGTGTGTGTTGTGAAAGCAGACTGCAAAGCCCAATGAGAAAAATAACATTAGGAAACAATTTTAGGAAGCAAATGCAGTACAATTTTGTTTTATTTGGAAATAAAAGATGCACTTAAATATAAGATCTATTCTTTAAAGGGACATTGAGTTCATCATCCACCAAGAAAAAATAACTTTATTTTCATTTTTAAATTGATGCATATTTCCCTGTTTGATTGATGCTAACAGTCCTGAATTATTATCCTTTATTTAGAAAAACATTTTATTCTGCAATATATGAATATGGAAAAATACATTACATACAGAGAGCCTGTGATGCAGAACAATTCAGTAGAAAATATTAATACAAAGCTCCTGAGAGCTTGCTTTCTAAAGGAGCTGGTTAGGCAATTGATACAAAAGGAAGACGAGTAAGCATTCAGTAGTGTTTGACTGTGGCTCATATTGAAGAATGAACCAGCAGGTCAGTTAGTATCAGCAAGTAGTTGGTTTTTGCCCTATACATGATAGCCTTCCTTCAAAATGTAGGGTTTAAAGAACTCTTAAAACTCTGAAAGCTATAAAGAGCCTGACAGAGTGTGATAGGTTGTCCCAAAGGGTAGGAGCAGCACAGGAGAAGTCTTGTAGGTGAAAGTGAGATAAGAGAATTATAGAGAAGGATAGGATAAGGTCTTGAGGGGACGGTTTGGAGGTATACTTGGAGATGAGAGTCGAGATGTTGGTGTTTGCAGACACATTGATGGCTTTGTGAGGGAGAGTCAAGATTTTGAATTTTATTCTATAGGATATGGGAAGCAAATTGAGAGACAGATAGAGAAGTGGAGTGGAGGAGTATTGAGTTAGCTAGATTAGTCTAGAGGAACCATTCCTGATGGATTGAAGTGGACATAGACAGTCCAGGAGAAGTCTAGTAATGACTGATTTACAGTAGGCAATACAAGGTTAGTGAATGTATTACATTTTTTGTATTGTCCTATGTAAGAAACTTGGGAATTCTAGAAACGTTCTCTAAGTTAAATCAACAGGATTTAGCTAGAAAAAAAATGTTTGGCTTGAAGGAATTGGGATGGGAGTGACAGTAAGGGAGATTGTGCCAGAGAGATTAAAGATATATGCAAGTGAGCTGGGTTATGAATGCATCTGAGGAGAATTGGTAATGTATGAAAAAAAAATTTGTGCATAAAAACATCCCAAAATAAACATTAATTAGCTTACCTTGAAGTTAGCAAAATGTCCTATGTTTTTTGGCATTTGCATTTTATCGTGTACACCCCTAGAAAACTCCACCTCAATTAGCATAACATTCAAATTCAGAATCAGTATAATACATTGTATCATTCTTCACTTCAGTGGCTTCTGGCATGCTCAGTACAAGAACTGCAACATTACTTCCTGTGCTCTGTACCAGAAAGGCCAAAATATGTACCCTGCTGTATTTCCTGTGGGTACACTGCTGTATTTAATGTGTGTACCCGGCTTATGTAAGCGTCCTGTGGGTGTGAACCACTGAATTTGACTTTTGTGCAAATAACTTTGAAAGTAAACTGAACTTTTCTATATAACACATGTTTTCATACAATACTAATTCTCCTCTATCAGATGCATTCAGAATCCAGCTCACTTGCATATACCTTTAATTATATAAATCTTGTTTTTGAGATGTTGAGCTTTGCGTAATGTGAGGACATCCATGAAGAGAATTTGTGTAGGCAAGTTTTGACTTGGGTTAATAGGTAGGCTGGTAAGTCTAGTGAGGACAAGCACATTTTTACGTCATCCAATTAACAGGACTGGAAGAAGTACCAGAGGAAAAAACTGAAGGTGCAATCAGCTAGGATGTGACCCAAGAGAGTGCCATGTTTTGGTTGCCAAAGTACTGGAGTGTTTGAAGAAGAAGAGCATGATTAACAGTATCAAAAGCAACAGATAAGTGAAGAAGAATTAGGACAACCGTAACATATCTTAATTTGCCTATTCCTCCCAATTACACTCAGATAATACTAAAATATGAATGATTAAAAATTATTGCATCTTAGCGAAATTCTTTATGGTGGAAAAACTTTACTTTTTCTGATATATGTGAATTAATCTTGTAACTTCACAAATTCGGTACATCCCCCATAGGTATAAATGTGTAGCTTAGATACAGTCAGGTCCATAAATATTGGGACATCGACATAATTCTAATCTTTTTGGCTCTATACACCACCACAATGGATTTGAAATGAAACGAACAAGATGTGCTTTAACTGCCGACTTTCAGCTTTAATTTGAGGGTATTTACATCCAAATCAGGTGAACGGTGTAGGAATTACAACAGTTTGTATATGTGCCTCCCACTTTTTAAGGGACTAAAAGTAATGGGACAGATTAACAGTCATAAAACAAACTTTCACTTTTTAATACTTGGTAGCAAATCATTTGCAGTCAATTACAGCCTGAAGTCTGGAACGCATAGACATCACCAGGTTTCATCCCTGGTGATGCTCTGCCAGACCTCTATTGCAACTGTCTTCAGTTCCTGCTTGTTCTTGGGGCATTTTCCCTTCAGTTTTGTCTTCAGCAAGTGAAATGCATGCTCAATCGGATTCAGATCAGGCGATTGACTTGGCCATTGCATAACATTCCACTTATTTCCCTTAAAAAACTCTTTGGTTGCTTTTGCAGTATGCTTCGGGTCATTGTCCATCTGCACTGTGAAGCGCCGTCCAATGAGTTCTGAAGCATTTGGCTGAATATGAGCAGGTAATATTGCCTGAAACACTTCAGAATTCATCCTGCTGCTTTTGTCAGCAGTCACCTCATCAATAAATACAAGAGAACCAGTTCCATTGGCAGCCATACATGCCCACGCCATGACACTACCACCACCATGCTTCACTGATGAGGTGGTATGTTTTGGATCATGAGCAGTTCCTTTCCTTCTCCATACTCTTCTCTTCCCATCACTCTGGTACAAGTTGATCTTAGTCTCATCTGTCCATAGGATGTTGTTCCAGAACTGTGAAGGCTTTTTTAGGTGTTGTTTGGCAAACTCTAATCTGGCCTTCCTGTTTTTGAGGCTCACCAATGGTTTACATCTTGTGGTGAACCCTCTGTATTAACTCTGGTGAAGTCTTCTCTTGATTGTTGACTTTGACACACATACACCTACCTCCTGGAAAGAGTTCTTGATCTGGCCAACTGATGTGAAGGGTGTTTTCTTCACCAGGGAAATAATTCTTCGGTCATCCACCACAGATATTTTCCGTGGTCTTCCGGGTCTTTTGGTGTTGCTGAGCTCACCGGTACGTTCTTTCTTTTTAAGTATGCTCCAAACAGTTGATTTGGCCACACCTAATGTTTTTGCTATCTCTCTGATGGGTTTGTTTTGTTTTTTCAGCCTAATGATGGCTTGCTTCACTGATAGTGACAGCTCTTTGGATCTCATATTGAGAGTTAGCAACAAATGCAAATAGCACACTTGAAATGAAAACTGGAGCTTGTATCTGCTCTTTGTAAATGGGACAATGAGGGAATAACACACACCTGGCCATGGAACAGCTGAGCAGTCAATTGTCCCATTACTTTTGGTCCCTTAAAAAGTGTGAGGCACATATACAAACTGTTGTAATTCCTACACCGTTCACCTGATTTGGATGTAAATACCCTCAAATTAAAGCTGAAAGTCTGCAGTTAAAGCACATCTTGTTAGTTTCATTTCAAATCCATTGTGGTGGTGTATAGAGCCAAAAAGATTAGAATTGTGTCGATGTCCCAATATTTATGGACCTGACTGTAGATAATGGATATATATATGCTTTTAGTAATTTTAGTTACCAGTGTTGAAATACATTGTAACAATCTATATGGGGCTTGGGAAAGGCTTAATGCAGTGGACTGTAACCCATAGTATCGTTTGAGTTAGTTTGGAATCCCCTCTGTAAATCAGCAGGACCTTAGCCAGACACTCCCCAGTAACCTCTGCCTTTTTGCAGCGGCAGGAATACAGCTAGAAAATAACTCAAGAAAGCACACCATATACTATGTATTTCCAGGAGCAACTGAAACTTTATTCCACCCTTCAGACACATTTTCCCCAAAAGCAATAAAAAAAACACATGGCCCTCTTCCCATTGTTACTACGGTTACCCACCCCTTCTTCAGCAGGCCAGGCGGTGTCTTATTGCTAATACTTTTTTTGATCTCTCATTCTTGTATTTGCTGCCCCTGTCTGAGATTACAGGATCTAGCCTCTTATCTCAGTTTTATGACCTTATTTGATAACTAAACATTCTAAGAGAGGTCCTGGTTACAATATCTCTTGTTTCATCTGGGGCCATATCCACATAATATAACTTAACAATTTGTCTCCTATGGGACTGCCTTAACATTCTATTATATAAGCAAGATGCCATGACAGTTACGGTAAACCCAAAAGAGTCCAGCAAATAGTCTAAAATTCAGGGCTACTGTGACATACATTATATATAGCTACTCAGTCAGCCCACCCCGAGCCCACACATCATGAAGACTGCAGTGTTCCTCATGCTAACACCTAGAGGACAAGCCACTGGTGCATTCCAATGTTGAAAGTCCCTTTAAGATACTGCAGAATCTTATGATATGGAATCTTATTATTTACATTGTTTATGTATAAAACATCTGTGGATAACTTTACATAAACATTGAATCACAAAAATTGTCTAGGCTCCAGTTCATTAAAAAAATGTCATGCATAGTCAAAAATACTTTTTTTCTGAGGAAATATATTTGTAGATTTAATTTGGTTTCACATTTTAAACAACTGTGTTGTTTTAACCTGGGCTTTATAAGGATGCTTGGAATTTATCTTATTTATATGGAAATAAATTATTGGTGCAAAGTGTACCTGCTATGTCAAAATAGAGGGCATTATATACTAGTGGTCATTAAGGAGTTATATTCATTTAATGTCTATTCTTACTACATGTTGATGTACTTTACTATCCACTGTTACAGATAAAAAAATATGCCAATCCATATTATATTTAAAAAACCTATGAAGTAAAACTTGAAATAATTTCTAAAATCCCATCAACTTTGATAGGTCCTAACATACTAATACCATAAAATACAGAAGTATGTAGTATGAACTAATATGCAGGACTTTTTATTAAAATAATACAATTTAATTATATACCTGGTCAGTGTTTCGAGTGGAACCATCTGAAAGAACAAGCTAAATCAATATAATAGTAAGAAATTGTAAACATTGCACAATTACAATATTTTAAAAATGGTTGCATAGAAAAACCTGCACCAAATTGTGTATTGTGCATTTAAAAGAGCATGTTTTATAAAAAGTTTTTTTTTAATATAAATTGTGTTGGCTTATGAATGTTGTATACAAATAGCAATTATCCTGTGATTCCTATAAGCCTAAAACCAAACTGACACCAGTCTAATTATGGTGTCAGTGCATACTTGTATATAAAGAATTATAATTAACCATAAAAAAAAGATTGCACTCATGGAGCTTGATTCAATTGCAAGCCCGCATCTATGTCTGCGGGCATGCTGCGGGCGCCCGTTTGTCTCCACTTCTGGTGCTATTCAATTAAAGGAGCCAGCAAGTTACGGGCTGAAAGCCAACTCTGTAAACCATGCACTGGTCCGTAGCAGTTCACGGCGGGAATATGATCAATTGAGCAAGATCGTAATCGCTCATTTCGAAACAGCCAATAGAAAAATGAGACAGCCATCATTACGGCAGTAAAACATGGAAGTTACATTATTATTATTATCGTTTATTTGTAACGCGCCAACATATTCCGTAGCGCTATACATAGGTTAAGTTACAGGCAAAGACAAATTAACACATTGCAAAGAATGGAGGGCCCTGTCTTTGAGCTTGGAATCCGGTGTCCATAGCGCTTTCCCTAAAGCACCGTGCATGATTGAAACTCACAGACTTACTATCTAAAGGTTGAAGTTTGTATGTGGTACAGTAGGGAGAGAGTAGTGCTGAGTGTGTTAGGGAGGATGGTTACAGGCTTCTTTAAAGAGGTGCGTTTTTACTGAAGTTTTGAAGGATTTGAGGCAGGTGGATAATCTGGTAAAGTGAGGCAAGGAGTTCCAGAGAATAGGGGCAGCGCGAGAAAAGTCTTGGAGGCGGGAGTGAGAGGAGTTGACAAGAGTGGTAGAAAGAAGAAGGTCGTTAGCAGAACGAAGAGGGCGTATGGGGGAGTATTTGGAGATGAGAGCAGAGATGTATGAGGGTGCGCTGTTGTTGAGGGCTTTATAAGTTAGAGTCAAGATTTTAAATTTTATTCTGGAACCTAAGGGAAGCCAGTGGAGTGATTGACAAAGAGGAGCTGCCGACACTGAACCTTGTTTATGGAAGATGAGTCTGGCGGAGGCATTCATTATGGATTGAAGTGGAGAGGCAGGTGGTGGGCAGGCCAACAAGGAGCGAGTTGCAATAGTCGTGATGCGAAATGATGAGAGAGTGTATTAGAATCTTGGAAGTGTCTTGTGTGAGGTAATGGTGTATTTTGGATATCTTTATTAGATGAAGAAGGCAAGACTTTGTTAGTGACTGTATGTGTGGGATGAAAGAGAGGGAAGAGTCCAGTAGAACCCCGAGACAACGGGCTTGGGAGGTGGCAGTGATGATGTTGTTGTTGACAGTGAGAGAGATATGAGGAATTGAAGCTGTAATAGAGGGTGTGAAGATTAAGAGTTCAGTCTTAGACATGTTGAGTTTGAGATGATGGGTGGACATACAAGAGGATATACTAGAGAGGCAGTTGGAGATGTGTGGGAGGGAGGATGGATCTGGTGTTGAAAAGTAGATTTGAGTGTCATTTGCGTAGATATGGTACTGAAACCCAAAAGAGTTTATTAGGATACCAAGTGAGGATGTATAGATGGAGAAGAGTTGAGGGCCTAGGACTGATCATTGGGGTACACCAACAGACAGGGGGTGACGAGAAGAAGAGGTGCCAGACATTGAGACGCTAAATGATCGTTCTTGCAGGTATAATGAGAACCACGAGAGAGCAGTGTCTTGAATGCCGAGGAAGGAGAGAATATGGAGTAGAAGCAGATGGTCAACTGTGTCAAAGGCGACAGAGAGATCCAGAAGAGGCAAAATGGAAAAGTGGCATTTAGACTTGCGGTAAGCAGGTCATTGGTGACTTTTATGAGAGCTGTCTCAGTGGAGTGTTGGGGCCGAAAGCCGGATTGGAAGGTGTCAAGAAGAAAGTTAGAGGAGATAAAACTGGTAAGTCGGTTATATACAAGCCGCTCCAGCAGTTTGGAAGCCAGGGGAAGTAGAGAGATAGGGCGGAAGTTAGATGCAACATCAGAATTGGACTAGGGTTTCTTAGGAGTGGGTGTAATTAGGGCATGTTTTAGAGAACATGGAAATGTGCCAGTGTGTAGAGAAAGGTTGAAGATATGTGTGAGTGCTGGGATTAGTGTGGCAGAGAGCGGAGGGATGAGCTTACATGTCAATCAATTAGGTTCGGGGGTCCGATATGCGGTGGGACTCGCAAACCCTCAAAATAAAAAATAATAAAAATGAATGACAATACTGTTCTAGTCCATATGGGTGGCCTGATATGTATTAACTCATTGATTCCAGAGATTGATATGAAACATAAAAATACATTTTCTTTTACTGCCAATTTGCGAGGTTGAGACTGTTGTACAATTAATTCTGTCTTTCATCGCTTTACCTGTTATTTATAGTGCAGTATTGATTTTTTTATTTGCATTTACAGTGCAACGAATAGGTGTTTAACCCCTTTGTGGGTCCTCTCTAGTACTTGTAGGATTTTCTCCTACATTTGCCGTTTACGGGTGTGAAAACATTTGCGGCCGAAAGTGAAAGATCAATGGTTTCGGGAGGCTGTAAGTTCCAGGTTTAACCATCCCAAAGTTTCCAAGGCCGTGACCCGTAAACCATTCGGAGCCCGCAAAAAGACGCCAATTGAATAGCAAATTAACTTACGGCCTCACTTACGGGCTCTGGTAACTTACAATTGCTTAATTGAATCGGGCTCATGGTTTTTAAATGTAAGGATCTAAAATTTAACTTTTAATATAATTCTTTAAAAGAAAAAAAGGGAAAAAAAACGGAGCGGTTTGGAAGGAAAACAGTAAACAAACTACATAAACAGAGAGGGAATGAATTAATATTGTAAGTCCTTTCTGGCTATTAAATCCACTTTAACCTGGCAGCAATAAATTGTAATTGATTTAAAAAGAGGAAACACTGTAACCCAATGTTTTAAGTGTATATTTCCAAACACTTAAAGTGACTGTAATTAAGTTCTATCACTTTGTGTTCACAAAAATATATTAAATTACATGCACTAGCAATTGTTCTCCAGCTACATTAGAAATACATTTCAAGAAAAAAAGCCTCATGGGTTAAATGCATCTAAAGGAGGGATATACTTACTCATTGGGATTAATTACTCAATGCTTTTTTTGTTTCAAATATCTTTGATACTGAAAAAGTAGAACAAGTTAAAAAGTATCTAGATAATTATGCATGTTATGAACCACAATTCAACATTCATTGCAGGCGTCCTTGAGGGTTTAATATGTTAAACATATTGGCCCATGTTTGCATGAGCCGATAGGAGGATTCTGACTGTGCTCTGTTTGCATTAGAAAGTGTCATATGGAGAATCACACCTTGATGTTTGCCTACCTAACACAGTGACACTGTCTGATGGATAGGAGGAATTGTTCCTTTAAATCGATCAGAGAACATGTAATCCTTGATAATAATCATACTGAGATTGGGAATGCAAATTTAGCATTGAAGACCCCAGTGCTAAATAATTTAAGGACCCCTATCCACAGTGTATGTGCTTTTGGAAAAACACTATCTTGATTTGGTAATAATAAAATAATAATAATAACTATAAGAATGATAATATATGCTTTCAGGGGTCAATGAAAAAACGAAAAAATATTTAGCGTTTAATACATACAAAAAAAAATAATTACAGGCCCCTCTCTCCTAATAAAATAAGATTTGCTCTTTAACCCAAGCTGCTGAGAGGGGCCCCAGAGCTTTGAACTGTTGTACAGCAGTTGCTCCACCACTAAACGTTAATCAATTACGAGTGCCGTAGCAGCACAGTAAATCCTACATAGCTATGTTAGTACCTCTTCCCTAAAACATTGTGAGAGAACTCCTACGGGTCACTTCTACGAGTGAACTTCACAACAAATCCGAAAAGCAAGAAAAAAATCTCATAGATTTTTGGACTGACAATAAATTACGAGTTACACCCTGACATTCAAACCGAATGCTGTTTTTTCAAACCCTTGCTGAGCCCCCAGAAGCATTTAAGTTAAAGTACAGCAAGAAAAGAGTGAATGAATTAATTAATTAATTAAATTTCAACATTATTTGACTCTTAACAATTCAATATCAAAATACGTGTAATTAAAAAATATGGGGCCTTATTCAATTTGAGGCCATGACTCGATCGCAAATAGCAGATTTCCTGCGATCGAGTTGCGCCCTCTAGTAGCCCTACTTTTACTTTGTTATTCAACTGGCCGCGGTTGCAAGTTATGGCCCGATTCAGACAATTGTAAACCATGCTGTCGGAAGTAGCAGTTCCGGGCTTGCTGCAGGAGTCCCGATCAGGACCCCTGCAGCATTTAAAAATTTTAAATTCCCTGCCGCGGGGCCTTGAACGGCACACAAACCCCCATGGCAACTAACATTAAACCCCCATGCTGCAGGGGTCCCAATCAGGACCCCCGCTGCATTTAAACATGTAAATTACCCGCCGCGGATCCTTAAATGGCCCGCAGCACACTAATGCTCTATCTTGGCCGTAGGGGTACTGTAAGTCATATTTTCGCCAATCAAACTAGGATACACCCCTAGATTCGATTATGATTGGCTGATGTAACTGTCAATCATATTTATTCCAATCAGAAGGCGCTATTGTTTTCATCCAATCAGAATGGGATATACCCCTGTGGGGTGTATCCCATTCTGATTGGCGCCAAGCATCTACACCTTCTAATTGGCTGATGTAACTGTCAATCAGAGTGTAGCCAATCAGAAGGCTCAGGTGCTTGGAGCCAATCAAAATTGGATACACCTCACAGGGGTGCCTTCTGATTGGCTAAAATATGATTGACAGCGATTTCAGCCAATCAAAAGCCACCATTTCGATATTTTGACCGAAGCATGCTCGAAAACCATCATTTGTGGCCTGGAGCTCCTCAAGGGAGGAGCTACATTATTTTTATAATTTTTTTGGAATGTTGTTTTTTTTTTTAGGGGTCTGCCTGCGACTACTGAAGTATCACCAGGGCATTGCTGGATAGGCATTTTGGACAGGTAAGTGGCCTATTAGGCCTATATTATATTACATGTTCTACATATTTATGTATTAATTGTAATGATTTTTTTAATGGATTTTTTTAGGGATGGGATGAAGCAAAGAAGACCAGCATTGCTGGAGGGGCATTTTGGCAAGATAAGTAGTCTAATTTACCCTTTCTTTTATTGCTGGGTGTAGGTCTTTTTTGGGAAGGGGGATAATAATGTGTTTATTTGATGTTGTAGTCATATTATTTTTTGTGAGAAACTTTTTTTTTATTTTTATTTAAGTAGTGGGGTGTTTTTATTTTATGTAGTGTTGCTTTTTATTTTCTGCAATGTTGAATTTTTATTTTCTGTAATCTAGGTTTTGTTTTTTGTAAAAAAGAAATTCTGTCAGTTAGTTTGGTGTTAGGGATTTTATTAGGGGGTTAGGTAGATAGTGTATGGATTAATAGGGTAGGGTAG
This sequence comes from Discoglossus pictus, assembly GCA_027410445.1. Lineage (NCBI taxonomy): Eukaryota > Metazoa > Chordata > Amphibia > Anura > Alytidae > Discoglossus > Discoglossus pictus. The sequence goes on along the minus strand of CM050166.1, from coordinate 424,689,236 downwards.
GAGTTGGGTAGGTAGTGTAGGTGTTAATAGGGTAGGAGTTGGGTAGGTCGTGTAGGAGTTAATAGGGCAGGTATTAGTTTGGTAGGTAGGGTAGCATTTAATAGGGTAGGGTAAGAGTTGGGTAGGTAGTGGAGGGGTTGATAGGGTAGGAGTTGGGTAGATTGTGTAGGAGTTAATGGGGTAGGGTAGGGGGAGTTTATAGGATAGGGATTTACTGGGTACATTTGGGTTAAATAGGCCCTGTTAGGGTTAAATAGGACAAGATAGGGATAACTGGGTCTAGATAGGGTTAAGTGGTTAGTGAAAGGGATAATTAGGTATAGTGAGTGTTAAATAGGGTTAATTAATTAGATTGAGGGTTAATTAGTTAGAGAGGGATTAATTAATTAGAGGGAGTTAATTTTTAGAGGGGTGTTAATTAGAGGAGGCTTAATTGGTTAGAGGGGGGTTAATTAGTTAGAGGGGGGTTGACTAGTTATAGGGGTGTTAATTGAATTGTATAGGGTTGGATAGGAGTAATTATGGTAAGGTATGGGTTAATAGGGTAGGGGTTTATTGGGTACAGTGAGGGTTAATGGGGTATATTTAAGGTTAATGGAGTACAGTTAGGGTTAATAGTGTAGTGTAGTGCTTAGACTTTGTGTCATGAGGAGCCTGGAGGACCCTCATGGCACTTATAGTGTTAATATAGGGGTTAATAGTCTCCTATAGGGGTCTATATAAAAACACACGGCAGGATATTTGAATTTTTAAATGCAGTCAGGTTCCGATCGGGATCCCCATGGCAAAGGTTAATTTGGGGACCCTCCGGGGGTCCCGATGGGGACCCCGCAGCATGGGGGGCTAAACTTAATTGCTGCCGGGGTACGTAATGTACCTCCGCGGCATGGGGTTAACCATGTGTGTGCTGTGGGCCTTTTAAGGACCCACAGCAGGGAATTTAATTTTTTTAAATACTTCCTAAATGCTTCCTAAGACTCACCTGTTCTACCTGTGACGTTGACCACCCTTTTAGTGGATTCCAAAGAGCGTTTACAACTTACCTCTGTTCACAAGGTAGAAAAATGTGAGTGGATTGATTTGTATATGCATTATTTGATTTAAATAAATTAGTCTTTTCTGCACAAGGACTTGGTGTTGCACTTCTATCCCCCATACCCTCTTCTCTGACTTCTATGACTATATATATATATGTTCCCTTGAGTAGCCTAATTTACATAGGAGCCTGTAAATAAATATTCATCCACGGAATTCTCTCAAAAAATATGAGAGGGTCTCATGAGTTAAAAAAACTAATTTCCTTATTATCAACCCACCATCCAGAGGCCTCTTAATAATTTCCAATCCCAATATGAAAAACACTCACACATGGAGGTTCGTGTAGGCCAATTTTCCAGGTAAACCTATCAGTCCTCAATTCTATTGAAGATCACTAGGCACAGCATGGGGTTCCCTGGTGGTCCAGTGCTTATGATTCAGTGCTTTCACTGCTGCAACCTGTTTTGATTCCAGTCAGGGAGCCAAGAGGTCACACCACCCTGAAGCCATGCAGAGTTGGGCCTGGTCAGTACTTGGATGGGAGACTACCTAGGATTACAGGAGCTGTTTGCTGTGGCCCACTGGTGAAGGAACTGGCAACCCACTCAAGTATCTCTACCATGAATACCAAGTGGATCAGCATGGTGTGTTACAATCCATGAGGTCACAGTGAGTCAGACACAACTGAACAACACAAGCATACACAGAAACTGCATGGAGGCACTCTCAACTTGAACTATTACCATGGTCCGTTACGTTGTTTGAAAGCTTTTATTAAACTAAGCATGAAGCTTTATATTTTTAGCTACAAATATTCTATCTTTCTTCCATATTCCAGTCTACAGGAAATTCTTGCAGCAATAACATATACCATAAAGAAACATGGTATGGTGACAATTGTATTTATAGCTTTAATAATTAATAGATGTGTATATTTTGTATTGAAATATTTATAGACAATGTATTAGAGTGTGTGTTCCTAGGCAATGTGGTTTTGTGATGTGTATTGAACCCTTGAGTACTGGGTGGTGTGTAATCTTGGACTTTCTATCACAAATGAGATTAATACTAACATATCATAATTTGTAATTACACTTATGTTGATATCAGATTAACAGCCTTATTAAATTGTGATTTGGCAAATTTAAAAGGGCTCTATATAAGTTTTTTTTTTTTACAGAAGTTTTTAGTTAGTGAACTTCTATCCAAAAGCAAGGTCTTCAATAACTAAAAACTTCTGTAAAAAAATATGCTATGTGCTTAAATAGAGCCCTTTTCAATTTGCCGAATCGCAATTTAATAAGACTGTAAGTGTCAAATAATGTTGACATTTCATTATTTTGTATTGCTTTTTGTGCTATTCTGTTACTTTAAATATGGGGAATTCAGCAAGGGTTTGAATACTACTTGCAAGTGGTCTCTGGTACCCATTAATCTTCCTTCTGCTTTTTGCAGTTACGGCAGTGCTCTGATTTGTGAGTGATCCATATAATCATTTTAGCATAGGGGTTGGGTGTCAGAATGTTAGGGAGTAACTCATAATTATTTGTCAGGCCAAAAATCAATGAATATTTGTGCCATGCTTTTCGGCTTTGTCATGAAGTTCACTCGTAGCAGTGACTCGTAGCAGTTCTCTTGCAATGTTTTAAGGATGGGGGATTAACATAGCTATGTAGGATTTACTGTTCTGCTATGACACTTATAATTGATATTGCAGAAATTAACAGGGCCTATGACGAGCAAAGTAAGAAAAGCCATATCCAGCATAGTTAAACAATATAGTGTAAGTACAATGTTGAGAAAGCAATCTTAGACAAACTGTTTAATTCTATAATGAGGCTTAGCTCACATCATAGTTAACAAAATACTATTTTGTGCTGATGAGTCCCATAAAGGACTAAACAATATATCTGTGTGAACTCGTACCTCTATATTTCTTAACATGGTTATATGTATACTAAGTAATCCATGTTTATAGTGCATAGAGCAGGGGTCACCAAACTCGGTCCTGGAGGGCCGCACCCAGGCCTGGATTTGTGGATATCCTTGCTGCAAGCAGGTGAGACTATTGCTTCTTCAGTCATCCTGATTGACTCACCTGTGCACAGAAAGGAAATCATCAAATCCAGGCCTGGGTGCGGCCCTCCAGGACCGAGTTTGGTTACCCCTGGCATAGAGGTTAAACAAAGATATGTTGAAAGTCTCATTTGCATCATGTTATGAGCTGGGCTCCACAAAAAATAAAAATGAAATCATTCTAGATTGTATTGGAATGAAAGCTTTCTATTTATGCTTAAAGAATTTCCATCAGTGTTTTTGTATCACAATCTTAAAAACAGAATTGTCCGACTATTAACAATGTTTGACAACATTGTAGGCACACATTGAACCAGATGAGAGCCTATTATTTACTTCCATGACATTAATGAATTTTATTCATACTGAAATTGAACCATAATTTATAGCATGTATAAAATGAGTTTATGTATATGTTGCTTTAAGCTGGGCCTAAGTAAATATTAGTTTAAAAAGTACTACACGACAAAAATGTTTTTATACTAGGAATCTACTGTTTATAAATGAAGGTAAAATGGTACCATCTATTGTGCTTTAAATAGCTCTTTTCATGTGTTTAAACTAGCAATCAGGAATGAGGCTAAAACAAGTGAACATGAGCCTCATTCAATTGAGCGATTGCATGTTACTGTAGCCTGTAATTGAGGCTGCAAGATAATTTGATATTCAATTGGCGTCTTTTTGGTGGCTCCAAATGGGTTACGGGTTTGAAAACTTTGCGATGGTTAAACCCAGAACTTACAACCTCCCAAAGCCTTTGATCTTCCACGGACGCAAGACTTCCGATAGCTAAAATAGCAAATCGCTATTCAATTGCAAAAATAGATCAACACCGCACCCGCAGGCAAGCCCGCAAATGCCAAATGGCGATCCAAATCTTACGGGTTTACAGACTAGCAAAACACAATATAAAGGCACCAATGCCCTTTAAAACATGGGGAAAGCAAAGGGAGGCATTACAATTACATGCACAACAAAGCTCAACTATCTCTTATACTGCCTCATAGGTTGTAATGGTCATGCATATGCCAATATGAAAAGCCATGCTGCAACATGCTCATTAAATTGCAACACAAATACATGCAAATGGCTGCCATATTAACTCTTTCTCACTCACAGAGACTCTAATGTGGACCCTAAAAATACTAAGATCATCTTATATACATCTCACTCATCGCATCTACATTGGGACAACAAATAGTGGACAAATTACACCGCCACATGGCATATATCAAGCACTAGGGGAACATTTCACATATAGTTGTTCAGTCGCTCAGTTGTGTCCGACTCTCTGAGACCCTTTGGGTCTGCAGCAAACTTACTAATGTCTATGTCTGTGTGTATCCACAAGGTTTGCATGCCAAAGATACTCCTCCACTCCTCTCCTCCCCTCCCCTCCTCCACTCCCCAGGGCTACCTCTCTCTCCTCCTCGCCTCTCGTCATCTCCTCCTCCACCCCTCTCCCTTCCTCTCTCCTCCCTCCATTACAATCCGAAAAATAATATAACGATAAATCAATGAAAGTTTGGCTGTATATACATGATGGAAAAAAAAGTGTGTATTATGTGTATTTAATAACTGTTGGTGGATGGGGTGTGGTGGATGGGATGGGTGTGTGTATGGAGTGACCGAGCTCTATGTGTCTCTGCTATTTAAATTATGTGTATTGCTATTATGTGTAATCTGTAAATATGTGCAATGAAGTCTTAAGTGTAAAATCGTAAATAGTATAATAGAAATGAACAAAATCGCAAATTACTGCTCTCAAAACTCTCCTTCTTTCTCTCTCTCACTGAAAAGCCCCCCACTCCGGGACTTGCGTGCTATTTCATTAGAAAATACAACACAGTCAATGCATGAGCAGGTGAAACGCAACTTTATAATCTCTCTCTGTCAATCATCTGCAGCTAGACCGCTTTCTATTGGCTGAGAGGGCTGTGTCGCACTACGTTATACCGCGATTGGATTGTAACAGCTGATCACATCTCAGCCAGCTCCTAACAGTTTGCTGCTGCGGGAGGGCTTTACACGCTTGAGGCTTCGGCCCGTAACTTACGCCCTTGCTGAATTGAATAGCATCGCAATCGGAGACGAACAGGAGCCCTACGGCCATCATTGCGCAAGTTGCGGGCTTGGAATTGAATGCTTTAGTATACATCTATTTATATACACTAATGTCTCCTTTTATCTTCAACTTTGCAGTTTTCTAAAGGATTTTTCTGAACACAACACAAACTTCTATAAATATAGTATATCCGTTAATGGGTTAACTTGTTATCAGATAAGTACAGATATAAATATTTGATGTGTTGGTATGAAACAACCTAAGGAATAAAGGACTAAAACTCCATCTGGATCATTACCATGTGGTGGTGAAGGGGTTTGTGTACTTCAATGAAGCTAAGAGCTAAATCATGTAGGGTCACCCAAGATGCACAGATCATAGCAGAGAGGTCAGAAAAATTGGTCCACTGGAGAAGGAACTGGCAACCCACTCCAGTATCTTTGCCAAGAAAACCATATGCATAAGCGCAACCATAAACACAGGCAGATATGCCCGGTATGCCTCTTTCATATGGACACGACTAAAGTACTGAACAACTACAAAGGACAGAAAAGGATACAATACCTCTGAATTCAAGAAATATAACTTTTATTTCAGTTACTGAAAGTAAAATATAATTGTAATAACTCTGTGTGATTAGGAAAGTCACAGTGTGTACTTGCATCTACTTTTAGTCATGGTAAATTGAAAGGAAATTATATTTCATCTAAACAATTTCTTGTATTGAGAAATATTGTGGGAGAATACTCTGTTGTAAGTATTTCCAGCCTTTTGTTTTTTTTGTTGCCATTATTTTTTGCCAGAAAAAATAAACAGATCAGTGAGGCAGTACCATTGGTTTTAAAATATGCTTAGTTTAGCATACAAATAATTATTTGAAAAGCTATAAATAAATAAAAATGACAACAAATATTTGCAGATTTCAACACAAGTCATCTTAGTTCTTTTTGCGAGGACCAATTCCTCAATATGTTCCTTGCAGCCGCCATTGCAAGTTGACACCCAAAAACGTCCGAAAATAGTCTCTGAGGGAGCTACGTAGTAACACGCAGCCATAAATCTATGGGATGAACCTCGGACTTCTGAGGAATCCCTATGGGCACAAAAAAGTGCCCGCAAGGGCTACTAAAGCCTATACGTGCTCACTCGGAGTAGCCCGACTCCGGTACCTAATTCTTCCCCCTGGTCCACAAACATATCCCCATGCTGCAGGGGTCCCTATCGGCGTCCCTGCAGCCTCCTCATATTAACCCTTGTAGCGGGGGTCACCGATCAATACAGAAACCCATGAGCCCTTAATTAACCCTATCATTCATGGGGCTCTATATAGAGCCCCATGAGCCACTAATCAACCTTATCACTCATGGGGCTCTGTACAGAGCCCCATGAGCCCTCAATTAACCCTATCACTCATGAGTCTCCATACAGAACCCCATGAGCCCTTAATTAACCCCATTAGCCTCATAAGGGTCTATACAGAACCATATGAGACCCTAATAAACCCTATTAGGCCAATAGGGTCTATATAGACCCCTGTAGGACACTAATTAACGCATATAAAAACAATATAAGTGCCATGAAGGTCCTCCAGGACCCTATGACACAAAGTCTAAGCACTACATTACACTATTTACCCTAACTATACCCCATTAACCCCTTAACCTTATCTATACCCATTTAACCCATACTAAACCCTGTTAACCCCATCTTAACCCTAACTGGGCCTATCTAATCCTAACTGAGTCTATTTAACTTCATTTGGACCTATTTAACCCTTAATGGGCCTATTTAGCCCCAACTGGGCCTATTTAACCCCATATGGACCTATTTAACCCTAACTGGGCCTATCTAACCCCATATGGGCGTATCAATCTCTAACTGGGCCTATCTAACCCATCTTGACCTATTTAATCCTAACTGGGCCTATTAAACCCAGTCTAGTCCTATGTAAGCCTATCTAGTCCTATTTAATCTTAACTGGGCCTATTTAACCCCGAATGTTCCCAGTAAACCCTATCCTACCCTAAACTATTAATCCCCCTCTACCCTACACTACGTACCTACCACCCTAATTAAATCCCTATTACCCGACTAATTACAGAAAAATAAAAACACCTGATTACAGAAAATAATAAAATCTAGAATTACAGAAAAAAAGGACATTACTAAAAAAAGGACATTACAGTAAATAAAAAAGGACATCACACAAAATAAAAAAAGAACTATGCACCTGAAAAGAAAAGAAATGTGCAAATAACACATTATAATACATCAATACAATAAATAGTTTCAATAAATACAATACAGTTCACATATACTCCTTATTACATACTATTAACCCCTAACTACAATCAATTACCCCTATCTACAATTTATTAACCCTATCCACAATACATTAACTCGATCTACAATACAGTAACCCTATCTACAATGCATTAACCCTATCTACAATACATTAACCCAATCTATAATGCATTAACCATACCTACGATACATTAACCCTATTTACAATACATTACCTCTGTCTATAACACAGTAACCCTATCTAAAATGCATTAACCCTATCTACAATGCATTAACCCTATCTACAATACAGTAACCCTATCTAAAATGCATTAAAAACCTTAACTCTAACCTAAAATAGAATAATAAAGCCCACTTACCTTGCCAGATGTCCCTTCAGCAGATCAGCCACCCCTAGGAAAAAAGAAAATATTATGAAATTATTATGAAAATAAACACAACGCAAACATCAAAACATTCTAAATATTAAACTTACCTTTTTGGGATGTCCCTGTCCTTCTTCTTGTCTTCTCCAGCTGGGCCCTTGGAAAAAAAACAAACATAACATTAATACACAAATAAACTAACCATTCTAAATATTAAAACTTACCTTGCTGCGATGTCCCCGTCCTTGTCCTCTTCTGCCCCGGCTGGGCCCTTGACAAAAAATAGAGCTCCAAAAAAAATAAAAAATAAATAACGGAGCTCCTCACTGGAGGAGCTCCCCGACGCTAATGAGGCTTCTAGCGCCTCTTCCAGTAGAAAATTGGCAAAGGGCCCTTCTGATTGGCTGAAAAGGCTGTCAATCAAATTTAAGCAAATCAGAAGGCGCCAAGCTGTGAGCCCCCTATACACCCCTATATCCCATTCTGATTTGCTGATGGACCTGTCAATCTTTTTTTAAACCAGAAGGCACTATTGCCTTCAGCCAATCAGAATGGCATACAGTAAACAGTAAACATATACATATTAACATACAACATAATACAATCCAATATAATACTGGCTCATCATAAATGTACATGTATAGGAGTCAGTAGTACACATTTTAGGGGCCCTGGCTCCAAGGCCGATAAAAATATAGAAACATATAGATAGATAGATAGATAGATAGATAGATAGACAGATAGATAGATAGATAGATAAGATTTATATAAACATATGTGTACATTTACTATGAACCAAGTACAAACAATTGCATTACTTTAGACTGCATTTTTAGAGGTTGTGAGCTTTTTTACATAGTAATACAAAATATAGTCATTTTTTAAATAGTAATTATATTAGGCACCAATATTATGTGATAGGTTTCTATCATACTAACATATACATATTTAATTGTTTTTAATAAAAAAAATATATATGTTGTGTTATTAAGTTAAAAAGCAAACAACTGCTATGTCAAGATTGGTTCACCACTGGCTTGGCCAGTTTGCCTGGATTGCCACAGAGGGTACCCAGGGGTGTGATTTGTCACCTGGCCTCCCTACATTTACTCCCCTGCAGCTGCCCAAAGACAATGTGTGCCTTTAACACTGGAAAGGATGGGCCACTGGCCAGGCTTGTTAAGAGAGGGGTTAGCTACTGAACCACAACAGCTTATGGCAGAGCTGCCCATTTAAGTGGCATAGCTGACACCAGAGAATGTCACTAGCCCATGTTGCAACTCCAACATCCCAGGTCATTCAGGAGGAAGCTCAGGCCTGACTAAGTGAAACTTGTGCTCCTCAATCTTAACCATGGGACTGAGAACTGCTCCAGAATCAGCAGGTCAGGAGGTCTCCCAAGCCTGGAAGAAGAGGGTTTTGCTTGGAAAGGACCCTTCCAAGTTTTTGCTGGACCTACTAGCCTGGAGGTACTGTTTCCCCTTGTCTGCCTTGAAGGGTCCTCCAGGGCAGTGGTCTTATAAGTCTCCTTAGGGGCTTGGGAAGGTCACTAGGCCACAGGGAAGGAGGCAGTATTCGCCCTGGATAGGGGAAGGCAGGGTGCCCAGACAGCCACTGAGGCTATCACATGGATGGTCATGATTACATTGTTTAGTGACTGTAATATTACCAGTAGTTATGAATATGGCCTGTAATTGCCTTTACATTTTTATCTTGTATCCTAGTTATAACATGTTATAGAGGGAAAATGTGACATAGAACAGAATACTTGTGGAAATGGTGATAATGCTCTGCACAGAAGCTTAACTGCAGAACATCGCCTCTGCACACATGCAGGCCTTGATTCAAGGCAGATGACTACTCCTTAGTAGGCCTGAGTAAACACTTGAGATTAACATCAAGGTTGTTATCCCTAGCTAGCTAACCGGCTCCTCAATCGCGGTAAAACCCCCCAGGAAAAGCGGGACTTAGAAAAACAAAAAAAATGACCCGCGGGACTTAGAAGTTGCACGCGAATTAAAGTTGAATTTAAGGAGTTTAGCCACTTGAAAATCGGCTAAGCAAGAAAATAAATAAAAACGAGGCTACACGACCCCAAAGCGCACAAAACACTGACCAGGACGTATGACTTTTAAAAACAACAATTACGACCCGCGGAGCTTAAAAAATAATAATACGAGGTCGCAAAAATACGAAGTTATCGACCGAACCGCGCACATCGAAAAACACGAAAAGCACAACAACAAGACAATACAACATAAAAAAAACATCACATACAGCACGGGGGAACAGTTGCACTCCATTTTAAGTCGCATTTAAGAAGTTTTGGCCGAATGGCGGACGAAAAAAATGAAAACAAGGCTATAGGACACATAGCCGTGAAAATCACCGCCAGGACCGACGAGTTCCACAGGAACGTATCAGATACAAAATATACATTACAAAGGACGAAAAATGCTTGCAAGCCAAGTAACACATGGAAAAAAGGCACCATTTTACAACACTAACTTACAAGTCATGACATTAGGATTCTAAAATGCTGCTTTACCCGTTTAAACAAACTGTTTGGCCTCGTGCACGCAGCCTATTTACACTGCACACTTGCAACATTGCTGACAATTTCTCCTCAGATAATCAACAGTACAACTTTACATTTTCAGATGCAGGGAAATCCAAATAGATTGTTAGCTCTTCAGGATATTGATTGCTGCATATTAAATATAAATAGGTAAAGTATATTCATCTATTAATTCATATTACTTTATTAATTCACTGTACTCGCATTTTTTTTTTACACTGTACTTATATATCTGTCTTTGCGATGAGCGCCAAAGGTGATCGTTGCAAAGCAGGACACTTGAAGTACACGAGGGCATAGGTTCACGAGCGCCGTAGGTCCACAGAGGAGTAAAAGCATTACATTGTGCGGCAAACAGCATGGCTTAAAATGTTATTGCCCCGTCATTTTTGACGGGCAAGTCGCTTGTTTCGTTATAAATAAGAATGCTGCTAGTTGAAAAAAAGATTTGGTGCCCGTGCTGTATCAGCACGAATGTATAGAATTCCGTTATTGTGTTTCACACAATATTACTTTGTACACATTAAGTATTTAATATTGTATTGTTTTGTAGACAAATGAGAGAGAGAGAGGGAGGGAAAGAGAGAGGGAGAGAAAGGAGAGGGAGGGGGAGGGAGAGAGAGACAGAGAGCACACAAAGTGCGAAGAGACGGCACAAAGAGACACAGGGAAAACACAGAGAGTGAAGGCCCAAAGAGAGGGTGCACAGAGAGAGGGAGAGGGCACAGAGAGAGAGAGGGCACACAGAGAGAGAAAGCACAGAGAGAGACAGAACAGACAATTAAACATAACATATGATACCATCATTTATGACAGGTAAGTTACTTGTATATTAAATAAAGAAAAACACTATCAATTTCTGAATTGTGAATAGTAAAGAAGAGACACTTAAGTTTATCTATATTTACTATATATTTATGTATATGTAATTGATTTATTATATGCACATATATTCATTGATTGATATTACATTTTATATCACTGCACATACAATAATACAAATATATTATTTATTTTTACTTAAGAAATCATATTGAAGTATTCTAACAGCACAGGGATAGTAATGTTCTGCAGAGATTTAAAATACTTATATTTGTCAAAACTTTGAGATCAGTAAGAACACAGGTGCCTGTATTATTTGGAGGTGCGTGTCACATTGAGATGGAAGGAGATTCTAAACCAACAGAAAGTGGTAACATTGAGTTTGCTCTGCTTGCTAGATTGAATTTGCACATGATTCACAGAAATATATGACAAACGTATTCAGGGCTGATGGTCATAAAACCAGCTTAAAATGGCAGGCATAAAAGTGTGATTTAGAATAGCCTTGTAATATCATGATTGTACAAGTAAGCTACTATGCTCCTCTGCCTGCAAAAGAAAACCTGTTTGTCTCTGGATATTGAAATAAAAAGCACGGAAGAAGTTGTCTGTATTTATTACATAGGTGAAGGAAATTGATCAGCAGAAGGGAATGGGATTATTATTTTTAAAGGTATTATCACTGTGCGCACTCTGACTATAATGACAAATTTGCGCTATTATTTAATATATTTAAAACATAATACATCTTTAAATGATAATCTGGTATATGTGAGTTTATGTACCAGACTTTTACAACTTTAGTTCCTGGAGGTTGTATCCAGGTTTTATTTTCTTGTTCGATTACAAGTGCATCAGTCAGTAGCTCTGTCCTTTTTATTTACTTAACATGCCGAGAAAGTGATATACTGAAATTGTGCAGTGGATCCAATCCTTAATAATATTGTTACTACTTGGAGAGCACAGAACATAAAATTATTTTCATCCATTGCCATTCTGATTTTTTCTAGGGTAAGATATGGTTAAGACAAATAAACAAAATGCTATAAAAGTGGCTGCAATTGGCATAACAGGAGGTAAGTCCACTGGGCTGATGGTTTGGAGGCTAAGACCAAACACAGACATCAAGACATGGGTACTGCAGGGGTGTATGAACAGATCATATGAATAGGGAACACAAAAAATAGAAAATTAAACTTAAGTATGCATTACCAGATTTGACTATGGAGCAGGAAAGCTCTGACCCATATTATATCTATCTATCTATCTATCTATCTATCTATCTATCTATCTATCTATCTATCTATATCTTTATTTATTTAATAATAAATGTATAAATAAATATATATATATATATATATATATATACAGTAAATATACTGTATATATATATATATATGTTTATATATATATATATATTTATATATATATATATATATATATATATATATTTATATATATATATATATATATATATATATATATATATATATATATTATATCTATATATGTTTTTTTTATTATATTGGAGTGGGTGGCTGGGGCCATTTAAACAAAGAAATAAAAAAAAAAAGTTTTTTAGGGGCACTGCAGCACTAGGGTGACCCAGCGGCAGATCCATCATTGCCTGTCCTGGGAGTGGAGTTGAATTGCACCATTCAGTACCACAGTTTTTATGTCTCTTTAATCTTTATCCACCCAGATCTGTTTTGGCTCCTATGTCCATGGGTCCAGAACATGGATGTGGGACAGCCAAACATAGTTAAGTAAATCTGGCACACTGTATATAGATGATACAAAAGATATGGTGTAAAAGCAATTGAGGGTCAATAGGCAAGCAAAATGTGGTTTTCCTTTTGAACGTAAAGGCTGATAAATTACAGAGTGCACTAATTGTGCCCAGGTGAGAAGGCAGAAGTTAGTATAAACAGAAGGCGCGAACTTGTGAGCTTGCAAACATTTATAGTATAAGTGCAATTCTAGTAAAAGTGTAGGAGTTTAAATAAAAGGAGGGAAGCACTCCTCATAAAAGTGTAGGAATTTAAATAAAAGGAGGGAAGTGCAATTCTAGTAATAGTGTAGAAGTTTAAATAAAAGGAGGGAGTTCAAAGAAAGGGGGGGGGGCAGATTTATATAAAGTGCAAAGGGGGAAGAATAAAACAATTAAAAAAAAAAAAAAAAAAAAAAAAAAATATATATATATATATATATATATATAGTTATTTGTTTTTTTTTCACTGGAAAGGGAGTTGGGGCTCACTGAGTACAGTTTAGCTGGGGGCCTAGCATGGAGGGTGGTTCTGGAGCTAGTGAGGATGTCCAGAGAGGTTGCTGGGTTACAGTTAGAAGGGGAATCAGAGGGAACAGGAGGAGGCAGGCCAGTTCTAAGTTGGCAAACACCAACAGATTTGCTACATTGAGTGAAACTGTTGGGCATGTCCATTCAGGAATGGCAATGTCAGATAGAGCTGTTCCTTCTAACAGCCGGGAGAACAGCTCTACTGGAGGAGAGGGAGGGTAGAATAGACAGAGCAACAGACAGGTTATGGTGGTAGGGGACTCTATTATTAGGAAGGTAGACATGGTTATTTGTCACAGAGATCCCAGCAATTAAACAGTTTGCTGTCTCCCGGGTGCTCGGGTTCGTCATGTTGTGGATCGAGTAGACAAATTATTTGGAGGGGCTGGAAATAAACCGGCGGTTTTGGTACATATTGCTACCAATGACAAAGTTAGCGGAAGATGGAGTGTCCTAAATAATGATTTTAGAGAACTAGGTAATAAGCTGAAGGCAAGGACCTCCAAGGTATTATTTTCTGAGATACTACTAGTGCCACGTGCTAGCCCAGGGAGGCAGTAGGAGCTAAGGGAGATTAATGCGTGGCTATAAATGAGGTGTCCTAAGGAGGGGTTTGGGTTTTTAGAGCACTGGACTGACTTCTCACTTCGGTACAATCTCTACAGCAGGGATGGATTGCACCTTGATGATGAGGGAGCATTTGTGCTAGGGGATAGGATGGTAGAAAGGCTGGAGGAGTTTTTAAACTAGTAGGTTGGGGGAGAGACTAGATATAAGTAATGGGGTAGAAAGTGTAGAGGGTATAAGGGATGAATTAACAACTCATAGGGGAGGAGATGAGGGGAGGGGTATTATAGTCACTTCAGAACTTCAGACTCATAACATAAGGTGCTTGCTAATGCCAAAAACTTGCCAGGAAAAATGGGAGAGTTAGAATTATTAGCAATTAATGAAAAATGGGATTTAATAGGCATTACTGAAACATGGTGGGATGAATCTCACGACTAGACTGTTAATCTGGATTGTTATAACCTATTTAGGAAAGGCATGGGAAATGGTAAAAGAGGAGGAGGGATTTGTCTGTATGTTAAGCCTGAATTTAAACCTATAGCCAGAGAAGATATTTATGGCAGAACTAGTGATAAAGTTGAATATTTGTGGGTAGAGTTAAATAGCGGAGCAGCAAATTCCAAAAGAATATTAGTAGGAGTATGCTATAAACCCCCAAATATAGCTGAAAGTGAGGAAATACAATTATTGTTACAGATTGGAAATGCAGCTAAACATGGGCAAATTCTAATAATGGGCGATTTTAATTACCCTGAAATAAACTGGGTAAATGAGACCAGCAGTTCAGCTAAGGGGAGAAGGTTCTTGAGTACACTCAGAGATCATTATCTGGCCCAGGTTATACAAGAGCCCACTAGAAATTAAGCTAACTCAGATTTAGTCATCACAAATAATATTGATACTAGCGACTTGCCCGTCAAAAATTATGGGGCAATAAAATTTAAAGCCATGGGAATGCTGTTTGATACACAATGTAGGCGCTCATCGTATGCCTCGCAATGAGCACCTTTTGCGCTCTTTGCGAGCCTCTCCTGTAGTGTACTTTTGGTCCTCTGAGCACCTTCATGAGTCATGATAAAGAGAGAGATATATTTCTATGTATATGTAGTTAAGTAATAATTAATGATTTATTCAATACATTAATATACTTTATTTATAATTCATATATGCAGAGAGCAATAGGCTGAAGAGCTAATAATCTGTTTGTATATTCCGTCTGCATAGAATATACATTTTGAGAGTTGGTGCCCTGCTTATAAAGCGTAATGAATGTTCCAAGTGTGCATTCTGCATGCGCGAGGTAAAGCCGTTGGTTTATTATGTAAAGCGGCAATGTATGTAATTGATGTGTTATGCGGCTCGTGAGCATTTCAAGTTAAATTTGCGTTCCACCTCACTCCCAGATGTCCTGGCTGTTGCCCCTTGTTGTCTGTGATGTTTTTGTAATTTTTTTGTGTTGTATTTAGTGTGTTTGTTTTTTGTCGTTCGGCTGTTAAACTCGTAATTTTTTGCGTCTTGTATATTTTTTTTCTTAACGGCTTAACGGCTCGCCTCACTAAGCGAGGCTTGCAGGCGATGAACACCTTCGGCGCACATCGCCCAATTGCTACGTGTTAACGGCTCGCCTCGCAACGATGAGCCCCTTCGGTGCTCATCGGCTAAGTGCTGTGTCTTAATGGCTCGCCTCACTGAGCGAGGCTCGCAGCGATGAGTGCTTTCAACGCTCATCGGCTAAGTGCTACGCGTTAATGGCTCATCTCGTTTTGCGAGGCTCGAAAGCGATGAGCGCCTGTGGTGCTCATCGCCTAAGTCGTAGGCATCACGCAAAGCGTGATGACGTCTCATAGTTAGACAATGATAGTATCAAATGTTGAAATAGGGCAACATTTCGGAAATAGTGATCACAACACATGTGATCTCATGTCTCATTTGAGATTGAATTAAAACAAAAAATGTTAAGGGCGTTATCTCTTTATAACACTATATAACAGTTCCCTGGTGCTTAGCACCTAATAATTGTTTAATTATATTAATTGCAAAAAAGGGAACAAAGGATAGCTATAGGGATAGGGAATGACTAATAATTACTCTTTAGGAGCTGATAACATATGATAGGGATAACCAACAATATTGTTTACAATTTTCTATATTGGTATCTCATAATATCTCCCCTCATATGGCAAATTTACTTTGCGAATCCTTGGGAAGATATAAAGTTATAAATAGCTTAAAAAAAGTTGAAAAAAGCATGCATAGTAAAATATTTTGTTTATATATATATATATATATATATATATATCTTTATATGGGGAATATCTACTATGGCTTGTAAAGGAGTATCTGGATACTGAACTCCCTACAGCCACACACTACTATGTGTCATTAATGCAGACCAGCAATTCAAAGTAGTGGTAAAGACATGCCACCTTTTATTATACAATGATACTCCCCAAATGAAAAAATAGAAATAACCAGAGTACTTGCTCTTTTGTAGAGATAGTCCCGACGGTCCATTTCGCCCTTCTTTCCCCTCTTTTTTGCAATTAATATAATTAAACATTTTTAAGGGGCCAACAAAAACTTTTAATTTTAAAAGGGCAGATTTTAACGGTCTAAGGGCAGCAATACAAAGTATAGACTGGGACAGAGAACTGATAGGTAAAAACACTGAACATAAATGGACAACATTTAAATCCTTACTAAATATACATACTTATCACCATATACCTAGTGGGAATAAAAGTAAAAGGAGTAAATCCTATCCAATGTGGCTTAACAATGATTTAAAGTTCCAGATCCAGAGTAAAAAACAGGCATTTAAATTATACAAACAAGAGGGGACAGAGACTGCTTTACGGGAGTACAAGGAAATCAACAAGGCAGAAAAAGGGCTATTAGACTGGCTAAAATAGAAAATGAAAAATGTATTGCAAAAGAGAGCAAGACTAACCCTGATGGAATACATCCAAGGGTACTAAGGGAACTGGGTTCTGTAATAGCCAAACCATTATATTTAATTTTTCAAGATTCACTCAACACAGGGTCTCTACCAGATGATAAGAGAAAAGCAGATGTGATACCTATATTTAAAAAGGGAGCAAGAGCAAATCTGGGGAATTATAGACAAGTGAGCCTCACTTCTGTAGTGGGGAAGCTTTTAGAAGGGTTAATAAGGGATAATATACACAAATATGTCTATTTGAACAGGATTATAAGTAGGAGTCAACATGGATTTATGAGGGATAGGTCATGTCAAACAAATCTAATTAGTTTCTATTAGGAGGTTAGTAGGAACCTGGATCAAGGCAACTCAGTGGATGTAGTCTTTTTGGATTTTGCAAAGGCTTTTGATACAGTGCCACATGGGAGACTATTGTGCAAACTAAGAGATACAGGAGTTGCAGTAAATATCTGCTCATGGATTGAGAGCTGGCTAAAAGACAAGAAGCAAAGGGTTGTTGTAAATGGAACAAACTCCAATTGGACTAATGTGGTAAGTTGGGTTCCTCAGGGTTCAGTATTAGGTCCTCTCCTTTTTAACATATTTATTAATGACTTAGAGGTAGGATTGGAGTGTGGTGTCTCCATTTTCGCTGATGACACAAAGTTGTGCAAGGTAATTAAATCAGATAGTGATGTGCTTTCCCTCCAAAGGGATTTACATATAATTGAGGAATGGGCATCTAAATGGCAGATGAGATTTAATACGAATAAATGTAAAGTTATGCATCTGGGAAGGAAAAATAGCCATGCAATTTATAATCTTAAAGGAGCAAATCTAGGTGTATCAGATTTGGGAGTGCTTGTGGACAACCACCTAGGTAACAGTGCTCAAAGCCAAGCAGCAGCTGCAAATGCAAATAAAATATTAGCATGTATTAAGAAGTGCATAGAAGCCAGGGAATCAAATATAATTCTGCCACTATAGAAATCCCTAGTGCGCCCTCATTTGGAATATGGAGTACAATTTTGGGCACCACTTCATAAAAAGGAAATTTTAGAGCTGGAAAAGGTACAGAGGAGGGCAACAAAACTAATAAGGGGAATGGAGGGGCTAAGTTATGAAGAAAGACTAACCAAATTAAACATATTTTCTCTAGAAAAAAGGTGTCTAAGAGGAGATATGATTACCTTATATAAATACATCCAGGGTCAGTATAAAGATTTGTCAAGGGAGCTTTTTGTGCCAAGAGGTTTTCAACTGACAAGAGGACATCCCTTGAGGTTAGAAGTAAAAAGATTCCACCTTAAAGAAAGAAAAGGGTTCTTCACAGTAAGGGTGGTTAATCTGTGGAATTCTCTACCAGAGGAGGTGGTGACAGCGGATTCGATAGATAACTTTAAAAGGGGACTGGATTTATTTCTAATTAAAAAGGGAATTCAGGGTTATCATGGATAATTAGAGAGGCAGTATTGATCCTGGGAGAAGTCCGGTCGCCGGTGTCTGGGATTAGGATTTTTTTATTTTTTATTTTTTTTATACAACTGATTATTTAATAGTTAAGCCATATATTGCAGATCAGAGGAGATCCTAAAAGGTTAAACTTGATGGACTGAAAGTCTTTTTTCAACTTTAAATACTATGGGCCTCATTCTATTATCGGCCGTAAATCGGCCGTAAGGCTGCGATTCCTTGCGGGGGTTCAGTTAACTCGCGATTCTATTATACGGCCCCGCAAGGATCTCCTTTTTTGGGATCTCCTATATCTTGGAACCGGCCGTAATCTCAGAAATATAAAAACTCAAAAATAAATTCAAGCCTGCACTGTACAGCTCTGTAAATGCTAGGGATCATATTGGGGGACATGAGGATTAAAAGGAACCCACTCTCAAGCTTGCACATCTGCCCAAACCCGAGTTCAAATTAACTGTTTATTTTCCGGCTGCGGCGTGGGTGTGTCTGAGGTGCTCCAAGCACTCTGGACTTTTTACATGGATATTTTACGGATATTAAAAATAAAATATTTTACGGATTTGAGTACAGGATAATTATGTGCTATTTTTTCTAACACCTAAAATCCCTTTATAGTCTTCTCAAAGTGCAGGATGGCTTTATTTGAGCTATTTTATGTGCTTAATTGGTGCTAGCGAGACCTCTTTCCTGCAAGTAAGCAGCGGCTCGCTTTTAGCCTTGCAGAGAGGTTTCCCGGAGCAATTGAATTGCAAATCTCTTGCTGCCGTTTTAGTTCAAAGGCTTTCCTCCGGCGAGCGGCCGCAAGAGATAGCAAGGCACCGGCCGCAAGCCTGCCGGAGCCTCCGGCCGTAAGGGAATAGAATAGCAGAATAGCTTGCGGCCGGTCCTTGCGGCCCCGCAACGGCTGCGGCCGCTAATAGAATGAGGCCCTATGTAACTATGTAACTATGTAACTATGTAACCATAAAATATTGTTTAAGTATATTAATGGGAAGAAGGCCAGGAAGGAAGCTATAGGAACATTACAATGTGACACAGGCCATCTGATAATTAGTGACCAGGAAAAGGCAGATGAGCTAAATAGGTTATTTTCTTCAGTATATACAAGGGAAGTACCAGTGGTTGGGACACGGCAACATAATGGGGCTACACTACCTTTGCAGAATAATTGGTTAACGCAGGAAGTAATCCAAAAGAGGTTGAAAAAAATAAATCTTAATAAAGCCCCGGGTCCTGATGGAATACATCCACGGGTACTGAGGGAACTGGGTTCTGTAATAGCCAAAACATTATATTTAATGTTTCAAGATTCACTCAACACAGGGTCTCTACCAGAAGACTGGAGAAAAGCAGAGGTGATACCTATATTTAAGAAGGGAGCAAGAACAAATCCAAAGAAGTTAAATTAACAACTAATTAATTAATAACTAATCTGCATATTGCAGATCAGAGGAGATCTTAAAAGGTTGAACTTGATGGACTGAAAGTCTTCTTTCAAGCGTAATTACTATGTAACTATGTAAAATAAAGAGGATGGCCAGTAGCAAAGTTATAGGTCAAGCAGAATTACTGAAAAATGCACCCACATACAGTATATATGTATTTATATACAGTTGTCTTCTGTGAGACAAAATTACTGTGTGTGTGTATTTCTTTCAGGAGCCACTAGAAACATTAGGTATTTGAGAGTGCATCAATCTCTTCCCATCCAGCTAGGTAGAGGGCCACTCTCATTGTTACAGTACATTGTTTACTGTTATAGTCATTATATTTGGTGAAACAACACGTTTAACTCTGATGTCATACCCAGTTATAATAACAAACTGAAAGCTTTACCACCCTTTTTTTTCTATCAAGCTAGAATGGGCTACAACTAATTTGCTTCTTTCTGTAGGTGGATAAATACAAATGAAGAGCTCTCATTATGATCCTTTGCAAGTATAAAGATTAAGTTGCATAAGAGTCAGATGCACACTATAGTTATTTAGTTTATATCCTGCATAAACAACACTTACCACATGTACATTGAATGCAGTAAATACATGCTAAAGCTATTAAACCCACATAAATACTGCATTTTTCATGTCTACAGAAGAGCACATCCATAACAGCATGTTATCTCACAATAGCATAAATAGCACAATAGAATACATTAATGCCTCTAAAAGCTTATCCATCTATTATTCTCAATAAATATATGTTAAAGTTGTGAAACTTGTTGAATTTTAAGACTTACAGTTTGTTCATCATGGATAATCTCAGATTATTAGTTTTTATAATAGTGGAAAAGAGTAGGGTAAGTCAGAGGTGCTCATCAGAGAATGAACTAACCTCAATAGGTTAGTTCTATGGCCATGATAACCCACTCTGAGAGCAACCGCTTTTAGCTCACTTGTGCCCTTCACAGGAAGAAATATCTTGTAGTATATCAGTCTGGTCCCACTCAAAAGAGTGACCCAGTCCCAAAATACCAGGCAATTCTACCCTGAACAGAAGAAACAGAAAACCCAGACACGTTTCGGCCTTTATGGGCCTCGTCAGTGAGGTGCAGCTGCACTCCCTAAGGCACAGTGAGCAAGGGGTCCACATCTGGAGTCTCCTAGCACCCTTAGAGAGACTAAACCCTAAGGGTCATTTGCATAAACAAAATAACAGAGTCAGAGGTGCTCATCAGAGAATGAACTAACCTTAATAAGTTAGGTAAATGGACATGATAACTCACTCTGAGTGCAACCTCTTTTAGCCACTTGTGCTCTTCACAGGGAGAAATATCCTGTAGTAAATCAGTCTAATCTCACTCAAAAGAGTGACCCAATCACGAAATACCAGGCAATTCTACCCTCAGCGGGAGAAACAGCAAACCCCAGATGCGTTTCGGCCTCTCTGGGACTCATCAGTGAGGTGAAGCTGAACTCCCTAAGACACAGTGAGCAAGGGGTCCACGTCTGGAGTTCCCTATGACCCTTAGGGAGACTAAACCCTAAGGGTAATTTTCATAAACAAAATAACAAAGTCAGAGGTGTTCTTCAGATAACGAACTAACCTTAATAGGATAGTTCTATGGACTTGATAAGCCACTCTGATTGCAAGCTCTTTTAGCTCACTTGTGCCTTTCACAGGGAGAAATATCCTGTAGTATATCAGTCTAGTCTCAATCAAAAGAGTGACCCAGCCAGAAATACCAGGCAATTCTACCCTAAACAGGAAAAACAACAAACTCCAGACGTGTTTCGGCCTCTCTGGGCCTCGTCGGTGAGTGAGCTAAAAGAGGTTGCTCTCTGAGTAGGTAACCAGACCTATAGAAAAAACCCACTGATGTATTTTTCGTCCTCAGATGAGCACCTCTACCTTATTTGCTTCAATTATTTATTAACTACACACATTTTTGTATTATAATGATGTCAACTGTATTCTCACAAATTAATTAATTAATAGGCAATGTTTTAGTGTTATTTGTTTTTTGCTTTCCTTCTTTTTGATCAATTGACATCTAAGGAGATTTAAAAATGTTGAACTTTATGGGCTTAATACTTTTTTCAGCTTTAAATACTATGAGCCTCATTACAATCGGATACGTAGCTATGCAAAAAGCCTCTCTTGTAAAAGTTTTTTTTTGCTACGTATCCATCCCAAAAGGATCTACTACAAACCTTCCTCCAAACTAGAGGACACACAGGACTTCCTTGGCATATATCTTAGACTTAGATGCCTTGGAGGTCCTGCAAGGGGGCACTATGTATGTAGGACCTGCATGGGTAGATTATTAGATGCCACGGGGGTCCTTACAGGACAATCATGGCATGGAATTAATTGTTAGGTGCTATGATGGTCTAAATAGTTATATAGTTAAGTAGTGATTGAGCTTTAGCAGAGGAGGGAATCTTGGGGTTCCCTTCTTCACATATCAGTAAATGTAGGATTGAGGAGGAAAAAAAGATTTATGCTTATTAAGCAACTTGCTTAAAGTACAGATATATTCGATTGGGATGGTGCGTAGGTTAATTTAGATAGGACAGCTAGCCTTAACTTGCCAACGCAACTCATCTTAAGCTCTTAAGTGCTGACTTTCTGCAGTGCTGAATTTTTCCTGCTTTGCAATTGACAAGTACATTGTATTATGGATTTGCACCACATTTATAAGACTTTTATGGTCGCACAGTGTAATTATCCTGTTTTAAAGATTTTTTTTTATTGTTAAGTCATAGGTTCAATTCCCCTGCCTTCCACTTGTTTTTTTAATAAACAAATGTACTTATTTATTTATGTATGTATATACATATATATATATATATATATATATATATATATATATATATATAAATATACATACACATATGTTTCATATGTGTGTTAATAAATAAATTAGTTAATTTAAAAAAGTGGATGGCATTGATTTAGAACCAATGACTAATGAAAACATTTTATGAAGCTCACTTTACACTAGATCAACACACTATGTGTAAAAGCTAAAGTAAATTCATGTTTTTGAACTATATGTATTTATATTGAATAATCAAGTGAGCTAGTTATTTAATAAGAAAAAAAGACTTCAACTGATCATAACTCCACCAATTCAGCATTAAAGTTCAAAATTAAATCACGTTTTCACTATCTTTTTCACCCTCTATCTAATGGTGTAGAGCACCTATAGGTGACTTTTGTGATCCTTTAATAATATGCCCATCAAGGATAAAATATTTTTATTTTAATTTAAATGATAATACATGGTGAACATATATTGTCTCATATCATTGAGGGATATCACATATATAGTTGTGAGCAAGCGGGTTGTTGCTAACGCTGCGGGCGAAGTGAGGGCCGCAGTTGCTGGCAAGGATGGGGGAAAACATTAAAAACACAATAAATACACACAACAAACAAATAAAAAGCTTACCTACAACAAGGGGGGGGGGGGGCACCCAGGACCTCGAAAACTGAAGTTATACCTCAATTTAACTCGAAACAGAAGAGTTTAGACACCTGAAAATCCCCTAAACGAGAGAGAAAATTGCCGCCGAAAAAAACGAAAACGAGGCTACAGTATTCTAAAGACGCAAAACTCCACCAAACACCTACGGAATTTCCGGAAAAGACGTACGAGATCCGAAAAAGCCACTCAGCGCAAGGCTCGCAATGAGCGCCGAAGCATCTTGGAACACCAACAAAATTAATCTCTCAACCAAACACCATTACCTGCCTTACAATCTTATTGCCGTCATTTTTGGAAGGGCAAGTCGCTAGTTCTCATTATAATAGGGTAATCACATTGAAGCAGCAAACGTTGCAACCACATCAGTCGCCACCCCATTGATCTTTAGTAACTCAGATCCATAGTGTGTCCCATACTAAGGGCCTTATTCAAATGTGATTTGGCCAATTGAATAGGGCTCTATATAAGCACAGAGCATATTTTTTTTACAGAAGTTTTTAGTCAGTGAACTTCTATCCAAAAGCAAGGTCTTCACTAACTAAAAACTTTGGGAAAAAAATATGCTCTGTGCTTATATAGAGCCCTATTCAATTGGCCAAATCGCATTTGAATGAGGCCCTAAAAGCATTACACGTTAATATCATAAAACATAATCACATTGATAAAAAGTTTGTTATATTGAAATCTGATAACTATTTCTGAAAGGCTTGATAATTGACAACTTTCCGGCCCTGGATACTAAGGCCCCTATTCAATTGAGCAATTGTTATTTACTGGAGCCCGTAATGGATCCCGTAAACTAATTTGCTATTCAATTGGCACCTTAAAGCTACCCACAAACGATTTGCGGGTTAGAAGCTCAAAATCCCTGCAATTGTTAAAACTGTAACTGCGTTCCACCTAAGCCTTTGATCTTTTAAGCCTGTAAATGTTACAATCGCAAATCGCTATTCAATTGCTACAATTCCTCAAGCCCGAAGTGTTTTCACATCCGTAAATTGGAAATGTAGACAAAAATCCTATGGGTACCAGATAGGATTCGTAAGTGGGTTTAACACCTGATCGTAGCACTGTAAATGCAAACAAAACATCAATACTGCACTTTAAAAGATGGGGAAAGTGATGAAAGACATCAGAATTAATTGCACAACAGTCTCAAGCTCGCAAATCTGCTATAACATTTTTTTTATATATATATTTCATTTGCGTGTCATATTAATCTCAGGGATCAATGAGTTAATACTTATCAGGCCACCCACATGGACTAGAAAAGTATCGCCATTCATTTTTATTATTTTGTACATTGCCAGATTGCGAGTCTGATCGCATATCTGACTTCTAAACGCTAATTGATTGACATTTAACCTCCTACTGACAATGATGATTTTCTCATTTACTACAGCCTGTTGCTAAATCAGTAGTTACTGCCTTGCTTAATTAATCATGATCACGCTCTGAAATGTTACTTACGATTGCATTGTTTATGGTAACGGCTTTCAACCCTTAAATTGCGCAGACTTACGGCCTAAGTGGCTAGTCACTTTAATGGTATCACTCATTGTGTGTGCTTGTGTCATTCAGTCATATCTGACTTTCTGTGACCTCATGGACCACAACACACCATGCAGAACCACATGGCAGAGATACTGGAGTGGGTTGCCAGGTCATTCTCCAGTGCGCCATGATCTGCCCTTCTCCCTTAATAAATTTGGATACGCCCTTTACTCCAGGAAGTAGATGGGCTCTGCACTGTTGTGGTCGAGGCAATTTGCACTTCCACCGGTTCTTTGGAAGAGTATATTGCACATATGAACTACAGTGAACTTTATATGTGCTTTATATGTTATATTTACCCACATACTCATGAGACTACATCATTTAAATGCCAACATCAATTCAAGTGCATCAATGTCAAGATGGCTATCTCATATAATTCTGCTTTCATTTACTACTATATTTACTCTCTATATCTCCAATCAATAAATCAAGTGCTCTTAAATAATTTCCGCTGAGCTGGATTCCATGAAACTAGGATGTCCACTACGCTCAATAACAGTTTAGCTCCATTTGGACAAAATGATAGCATTTGTCATGGTCTCATAATCATCACAACCTTCTGAATCCTTAGCGCTAGGAAAGTCTATATATGGAGTTCTCTTCAAACAATATTATTGTAAAGTTAAAATATACACAATAGGGGAATTAACTAAGCTGAGATGTGCATCCCTGGATTCAAAATGCTTTATTCGACATGCGGACATAGCCCTTCACACCTCATCTCAGCCACTTGAGATGCAGACTTATCACTTAAAGAATAATGAATTTTAAAGGATCACTGTGGTTATTTTTTCTATATTGCCTTTTAAATACCAAATCTTGATAAGCAAAATGAATAAATAAACACAACCGTTACATTTATAACTTTCATATGCAATTATTCTTTACTGCATGGCTCCATTTTCTATTCGCAACTGATTCTGCCTACTACTTTCCCAGAAATGAAAAATCTAAAAGCAGACTATTTTGAAATTGTAGTTCTGGAAAATGTATAGAAACTAATAACACATCATGCCACTAATTAGCATAGCATAACACTTAGAATAAGGATAATTTATCTCAACATTTATTTTGTTTAAAAATATAGTACAATATATGTTTTTGAGCAAAGGTTAGCATTCTCCCCTCTTCCTTGCTCCCATGAGCTACTCTCCTTCCTCCAGTCACTATCTCCTCCCTCTTCTAAAGCTCATAAGCAGAAACACTTCAGCATGTCCCATTCCCATCTCCTCTCTCTCTCCTTCTTCTGCTGGCTTCTGCAAATATATTTCCTAAGGGAGGCCCCCCACCTGACATTTCCATTTGCAGGTTATATTATCTGACCATTAGGGACATATAGCATATCTAATACTAGAGCCGTTCACCTCAAATTACTTTCTATCAGATCCCTTCCCTCTCCAGCTAAATAAAAAAAACTTTCTAACTTTGCAAACCTTCCTACCTAAGTGAACTTTTACCTCCTCCCTGGTCTATCCTAATCCTTATCTGTTATTCTTGTCCAGGTTTCTGCCTCCTCCAAGTCCAAAGCAAGAGCATTTTTTTACATTATTCCTTTATTAAGTACGTACAGACCCAACTCACACACACACACATTTATATTTACACAATGTCACAAGAAACAAGTATCAATTGTCAGTAATTTTATTATAATGGTTGACAAATGCATAATTAAACTAACTCTTTAGTGAACATTTGTAGTAGAAATATAAAGCCTATATACCTTACCACATGCTACACATTTCACTTCTTGCCACAGACTCACTTCCTTAAATTTTTCAACTCTGATACAACTTAAACCCTCTCACCAAACTTTTCCTAATCTCTTGGTTTAACATATTTGCACCCATGACCCAGATCTTTCATTTGGCCTGTTACACTGTTTTAACAACAAACCCAAACCTCACTTTATGCTCAGGCATCTCTGCGGATAGTGACTGCAGCCTTGAAATAAAAATACATTTGCTTTTGGAGAGGAAAGCTATGGTAAGTCTGGACAAGCTATTGGAAAGCAAAGATATTACACTATCAACAAAGTTCCACATGGTTAGAACTATGGGATTCTCAGTAGTAACATATGGATCTGAGAGCTGGACCATAAAGAAGGCTGAACACCGGAGAATTGTGGTGTTAGAGAAAACTACTTAGAGTCCCTTTCACTGCAAGAAGATCCAATCAATCAATACTACAAGAAATCAAGAGAAAATGTTCACTGCAATGTTCGATCATGAGGCTGAAGCTCAAATATTTTGTCCATATTATGAGAAGACAGGATTTTCTAATGCTGGGAACGATTGAAGGCACACAAAGAAGGGGACGGCAGAGTGGGAGATGGATAGATGAGGCAATTGAAGCAATGAACATGAGCTTATTGGAGCTCAAATGGGCAGAGGCTGACAGATGTGCCTGGAATGCCGAGGTCCATGGGGTCACAGAGAGTCAGACATCACTAAATGACTAAACAACAAAATTATGTCTGTAGAATATGCATCTTTCTATATCCTAAAACAATGATATACAGTTTTATGAAAGACTTTTACAAAAAAGGTGTTTTAAAAAAAATTGGATAAAATGTAATAAATAAAAATGGAAAACTCATTTCAAGCTACATTTTATGTAAACTTTACGCTAAAATCTGTAGACTATTCATATATTATTATCTTAATAGAAATAAAAAGATGTCGTTATATAAATCTGCACTGTGGAATTTATTTGATCTTACAAACAGAATCTAAAGCTTGAAAAGTAAAATGTTTACTTTAATACTTAAACAACAGAATTCCATTTTTTACGTTAACCATGGCTACCCTTTTTTATTCATGACCTTACCTTAGTGTTTACTCATATTGCAAAATATCCTTTTTTCTAATAAGAAAATCCTCCCTTTCATCCTGCCAAAGGTAATTTCTTGTGATTCTACTGCTGTTCCTTCATATCAATCACTTCCCTCCAAGATGAAACTAAGTCTGACATTTTTCAGTGATGGCATAAATTGCATCCATGGAAATAGCTTTCATCCAAACAATATGTTTTAAAACCATTTACTTTATAAATTGTCTACACATAAATGTATCTTCCTCAATGTCCAATATCAATCATGTCAACTAACGAATTTGAGGACATTTTATTTAAATTGAAAAATGCTTAATGTAATAATGTTACAATATTTAATAAAAAAAATCAAACTTTGATTTTCTTATGTATGGATACTGTACGTAAATATTAGATAATGAACCTTTCCCTATCTATGTGAGTCTGGTTGAGCAAACTAATAATTGTGCTATGCTGCTAAGCAACACCAAGATCAGATATGGGCTCAGTTCCTTTATAGATATGTATACAGAACAGAGAAGTGGAGATAATTAATTGTGTCTATATATCTATGCAGACATAATGAACTATGTAACACAAAGCTTATTGTGATTCTGTCATGCTAACACTAAACACCAAGGAAAGTTAAAGGGCCATGGAGAGCACATTTTCTTTGTTGCATCTGTAAGAGGGTAATACATGTTTCATTTGTCGTTGTTCAGTCCTTTAGTCGTGTCCGACTCTTGGTAACCATATGGAAGCGGCACACCCAGGGACATTTGTCTGTTTTGTGCTAATTCATACAGTTTCCAAAGTGCTTAACTCCACTCCATCTAATATAAATATAAGAAAATTGGAAACTTTATTGATATATTAAACAACGCTGTATTAAAAACAACACAATCTCCAGGAAAAGGGGACCAGGGACAATGAGCTTGTAGCTATAGGCTGTGAGATATTAGTTACTGTCTATGCCCATTCTATGCCAAATCACTACTCCTCTCCTTATGCCCAACACAAAGCAACTATTAGAGTGAAGGGGTGAAAAGGGGTGAAAACTGGATGATCCTTCTGGCTGAGGGCTCTGCTTTTTAAAAGCCCCAAAGCTAACTGAAGTGCCATCAAATGACTAAATAAAGCCTGTCTTGGGACGGAGCAGGGAAAAAAATAGTAATAACTAAATCCGCAGTTAGTGTACAATTCCCTTTAATCCTTCGAAACCAATCTTGGAGAGATTTGAAAAACTAATTCAAAACAATTGACAGATACTCTGGGGAAAATATATATCTCCCTTCAGATAATACATATTATCTGAAATTAAGTTCACAAGAAGGGGAACCCCTACAATGGGAACCACTCAGCAGCGTTATTGCTTCCAAACAGATATATGGGAGACCATTAACACATTCCTGTATAAACAAGGAAAAGCCTCATAGCCATTTTGCCGTGTAAACTATGGCTTTGTCAAAGGCAAAAATATTACCCCACATTGTATAGCTCAGGTAGCAATCCGGAAAGGGTCATGTTTCAAAGTGTGTTCATTTTTTAACTATGACTATCCTAGAAGAGAATGCATAACTGCCTTTAGAGGCTTGTCCCTGTCGGCCAATGTGCAGGAATTTAGCTTTATGAGTCATACTTATTTGCCAATCAGAATCTTACAAATTCTCTTTTCATACCATATATTGTGATATGTTCAAAGAAAATCGCTTGATATTTTATGTGGAAAAATCAACTTCTATAATGTTTAAAATATTATTATTTTTAAAATGCATGATAAATGCAATTTTTTATCATGGAGCAAATTCTATAAATGTGATACTCTGTAGAATTAAGTATTAAGTGGAACTATAGCACAAAACACTCTGGGAATGATTTATAAAGCATCATGGGACTGACTGAGAAGGGTGACTGCAGCATTGCAGCCCTCTCAGTATTCACTAAGCTACTAAGCTAAGGTATGGTCCTTAGCTAGCTTTCTCCAAGAAGGGAAGAAAAGGTTGGTGAATCTAGCCCTTAGTCGCTGGCTTCAACTTATTGTCTGAAGTCATCTACTTGTGCCTGCTAGATGGAGTTCAGATGGTTTCTAAGAAATAAAACAAGCAATGTAAGAAATGCTCAACGGGGCAGAAACATGTTGATTTAAAAGCTGCACAGAGGAAATTTGATTTTCATTTCAAACATAACTATTTCAAAAAGAGAACCCCTAGTTTGGGCAATATACTATAGTACCCTCTGCAACCTTTGTTTTAGTTCATCTTGTGAGCTGTATTGCAGTGCATGGGTACTGTCTCCAGATGGTTTGTCTGAATTAACTATGGGCTATTATACTGTTGATTGCTGTATAATTTTGTTTTGTCATTCAGTCATTTCCGAATCTACGTGACCTTGTGTAACACACCATGCACATCTTTATGTTCATGCTTATCCACTTGGTATTCATGGCCGAGATACTGGATTGGGTTGCCAGTGGCTTCTTCAGTGGGCCACAGCATACAGCTCTTGGTGGATGGAGCTGAAGGTTCGAGTTGCCAAACATCAGCCTCAAAACCTTAATGACTTGGAGAGGATCTGCAAAGAGGAGTGGGACAAAATCCCTTATGAGGTGTGTGCAAACCTGGTGGCCAACTAGTAGAAACGTCTGACCTCTGTGGTTGCCAAAAAGGGTTTTGCCACCAAGTACCAAGTCAAAGGGGTCAAATACTTATTTCACTCATTGACCTGCAAATCAATTTATAACTTTTTTGACATGCGTTTTTCTTGTTTTTTTGTTAATCTGTCTCTCACTGTTAAAATACACCTACCATTAAAATTATTGACTGATCATTTCTTTGTCAGTGGACAAATATTCAAAATCAGCAGGGGATCAAATACCTTTTTCCCTCACTGTAGTAAAATAAAAAAATAGTAATCACACCTGAGACGGGAAAGGGAACTCTTACCCTTAGTTAAGGTGCCTTCCTCTCCATGGGGAGTCCTATTTCCCAGGTCATTCAAAAGAAACATCTTACATGCTGTGTGACCTCTATCTTTGGTGGATGACCATCATTTTTAAGCATAAAAGTAGCTTGAATTAAATGGAAATCCTTAGGGCAGCACTCATTTTGACTTTGTCAACATGTTTAACCCAAATGGGCTTTTTTTTAAATGTCCAGCTACTCAGTCAGGCAATTTAAATCCCAATTCCAGAAGTTATCACCACGGGATGTCTTGCCAACTATTTCCCTTAGCTAGGTTTACTATTAGTCAAATACTAATTTCTAAAACTTTTTTTTAATAAAATAGCAAAAATTTGCTTTTTCTGTCTATTATTTTTTATTCTCTAGCTATATTCCATAATATTATAGTTAAGTATAGTTAAGTTTTGTCCCCTTGTTGTGTTATACAATATAGGATATTTTTGTTGATTAATTCTTAATTGTAAAGACTAAGCATTTATTTATAAAATGTCTAAAAAGGATGAGTAACATCATCAGCACTTTGAAAGGTAAAGATTTCGGCTATACTGTGCCCACAGATTGCAACACCATGAGAAATGCATCACTTGAGCTGTATAAGAGACCTTCCTGTTATTGTATGGAGCTTATCATCAAAATGTCTAAATATCACACTTTTTGATGAATAACAAAGGAAGTTGTCTACGTTATCTCACATGAGATGTGTAAGAACTTTTGATAAATATATAGCACTGTATCATTCTAAGACCAACCAAGGTTTTACCACTTCCAATTAAAAAAAAAACAGGTTACATGTTTTCTTCTCAGTTTGTCGATATATAATTTCTGTAATTTTTCAGATTATCTACCTAATCACTATTGGTTAGGTTCTAATAACAACTCAATTACAAATAAATACAATGAGTATTTCCATATACTCATTTGGTATCTTTGACAGTTTAACATTTAAGTTTAACTGCTCAACTACTGTATATTTTGAAGAAGTAATTTGTAAGCCCATAGTAGTGGTAAGATTTTAACCTCAAAAATAGAAAACAGGGAATGGGGAGAGACAGTGCAGGAACATTTCCTAGTACAGATCATAAAAGTATTTTATTAAATATAAATATATCCATATAGATGTACACTCACTTGTTTTCACGTCAAACAATAGTGTTAATATAACAGCACGCATGTAAGTCCAATGATACATTCCACCAGTCCCTCTTGGAAGTTGAATGCATAGACCACAGTGGGACCGCTTTTTCCATGGGTTATAAGACCTCCCCAGCCACAAAACCAGCCACCAAACCTGTGTTTAGGCCAATGCAAGTGTGCTGTTATAATACTTCTATTGTTTGAAGGGGAAACAAGTGAGTGCACATCTGTATGGACATATTTATGTTCTAATAAAATACTTTTATGATCTGCACCTGGAAGTGTTGGTGCACTGTCTCTCCCCATCCCCATTTTCTAATTTCAAGTGATCAGAGCTCCTGGAGATAGCTGCACATGATATTTGAAGGCATAGAAAGAGATAAGGTTTAATTCTATTTAAGTTAATCCATTTGGGCACAATATCCAGGTACACCAATAACTCTGGAAGAAGGGATATTGGTCTTTCTTCTACATACCAACAATTTTGTTGCTATTTACAGATGGGTCAATGCTCAACCAGTCATATTGGACATTAAGGTTCTACTGTACAGTATTATATTTTCTATGAAGATGATCACAGTTGTGCTCAAAAGTTTGCATACCCTGACATGAATTGTGAAATGTTGTCATTTATTTTAAAATATGACTGATCATGCAACCTTCTTTTATTAAATGATAGTAATCATATAAAGCCATTTATTATCACATAGTTGTTTGGTTTCTTTTTAAATCATAATGATAACAGAAATTAACCAAATGGCCCTGATCAAAAGTTTACATACCCTTGAATGTTTGACCTTGTCACAGACACACAAGGTGACACACACAGGTTAATTTCCCACACATGTGGCTTTTTAAATTGCAATTTGTGACTGTGTATTAATGGTCAATGAGTTTGTTAGCTCTCCCGTGGATGCACTGACCAGGCTAGAAATTGAGCTATGGGGAGCAGAAAAGGACTGTCAAAAGACCTGTATAACAAGGTAATGGAACTTCATAAAGATGGAAAAGGATATAAAAAGATATCCAAAGCCTTGAAAATGCCAGTCAGTACTGTTCAATCACTTATTAAGAAGTGGAAAATTTGAGGATATCTTGATACCAAGCCAAGGTCAGGTAGACCAAGAAAGATTTCAGCTACAACTGCCAGAAGAATTGTCCAGAATACAAAGAAAACCCCACAGGAAACCTCAGGAGAAATACAGGCTGCTCTGGAAAAAGACGGTGTGGTTGTTTCAAGGAGAACAATATGAACAAAAATGAGCTGCATGCCCGAGTTGCCATAAAGAAGCATTTGCTGCGCCAATGCCACAATATGCCCTGTTAGAATATGCCCGACAACACCTTGACACACCTCACAGCTTCTGGCACACTGTAATTTGGAGTGAAGAGACCAAAATAGAGCTCTATGGTCACAACCATAAGCACTATGTTTATAGAGGGGTTACCAAGGCCTATAGTGAAAAGAATACCATCCCCCTTTGAAGAACAAAAACAAGCTTAATGGCCGAGTTGCCAGAAAGAAGCCTTTACTACGCCAAAGCCAAAATAAGCCTGGTTACAATATGCCCGACAACTCCTTGACAGCTTTTGGCACACTGTAATTTGGAGTAACAAGATCAAAATAGAGCTTTATAGTCCCAACCAAAAGCACTATGTTTGGAGAGGGGTCAACAAGGCCTATAGTGAAAAGAATACCATTGTTACTGTAAAGCATGGTGGTGGCTCACTGATGTTTTTTTTTTTTGGGGGGGGGGGGCTCTAAAGGCATGGGGAATCTTGTGAAAATTGATGACAAGATGAATGCAGCATGTTATCAGAAAATACTGTCAGACAATTTATCAATTTGTATTCTTCTGCACGAAGGCTGCGCATGGGACGCTCTTGGACTTTCCAGCATGACAATGACCCTAAGCACAAGGCCAAGTTGACCCTCCAGTGGTTACAGCAGAAAAAGTTGAATGTTATGGCGTGGCCATCACAGTCTCCTGACCTTAATATCCTTGAGCCACTCTGGGGAGATCTCAAACTTCTGGTTCATGCAAGACGACCAAGGACTTTGCATTACCTGGAAGCATTTTGCAAAGACAAATGGGCAGCTATACCACCTGCAAGAATTGGTGTCTCATAGACAACTATTACAAAAGACTGTACGCTAAGGGGGCAATAAGCAGTATTGAGAGCTAAGGGTATGCAAACTTTTGAACAGGGTCACTTAATTTCTTTCTTTGTTGCCATGTGTTGTTTTATGATTGTGCTATTCTGTTATAACCTACACTTGAATATGAATCCCATAAGAAATAAAAGAAATGTGTTTTGCCTGTTTATTAATGTTTTCTTTAAAAATGGTACATATATTACCAATTCGTCAAGGGTATGCAAACTATATATACAACTGTATATATGTATATGTAATATATGTAATATTGTAATACACTGATAAATAAAGTCTACATGCAGTAAATAAAGCAAATATTTACATCAATGAATAGTTTCTGATGTTGGCTTATTAAAAGTTCACAAAGTTCATGTAGAAATTGCTGAAAGCAAAACTGACATAGGGTGAGGCCTTGCCAAAGAGGAAGTTGAAGTTCAACATAGCGTGAAAGTATTTTTTACACCAATAAACACTACTTTGATAAAACAATGTTACATAGCAAAACTGAGAGAGCATTTGACCTCAAGGCCATTCATCCTAAAGTAGACACTAGCTCTATGTGGTATGTACAACAGCGTGTTTTTTTTTAAATAAATAAAATAATTTTAAGTTTTGGAAATCTTTAAAATGTATTTAAATATGAAATACAATTTACAATTATTTACACATTTTTACAAAACAAAAATTATATAATCGGATACATTCTTATTTAACACAAGAAATCTTTCCAAAGAGACTTAAATCTCTTCCCCATCATCCGCTCAGATTCCCTCTGATGAATACTCTTTAAGTCCTCTATAACGTGAACATCTATTACATCTATAGGCATTATATGTCTCCTAATGGATACAGCATATCTTGCATTCCATAAATGATAAATAGATAAAATATTTACTAACCATAAAGTTCTATGATGAAAAACATTTAAACTTTTTTGGAAACAACCCGTAAGCTATTTGAGGATAAAAACTGAAACTTTTACCTGCAATCCTATTCCAAATAGCTACAGAATTCAGACAATCTAATAGTAAATGCTCCATTGTCTCTATATCATTAGATATGTAATTGGCATTTCTGTATTTTAGGTTCTGTCTGGCATACGTTTTTCCATGGAACAATAATCACAATATATCCTTTATCTTTGGGGGTATTCTGTGGTCATTAACTGTACAACTATACTATGGCTCTGGTCAGTACTTCGAGTCCAGATTGTGGGATGTTCTGTCCAATGCTAATTTATAAAGTTGATTTCTTGACACTTGTTCAATTTCCCTTTTTGTGATTTTAAATTTTCTGACAATTTCCTGACAAAATCCTTTTATAGGATCATTATATCAACATCTTGTGTTTTTCCCTGAGCAGAGCCTTTCTGCTGAGAGACCACCATAATATCTATTTTTTCATCCAAAGCTGATATTTTCCAAAATAATCCATCCAGATCAGGAAATATGCTATCAAAAGTTTAAACTTCTTTTTTTGACACATCAATCTTTGTGACCCTTTTTGTTTTTGCAATGGTTTTCCATTTCTCTTAGAACTTGGATTTGCCCAGATAAACACTGTGGTGCACATCTAGATCATTAACAGGATTAGCTCCTAAAATAATGCTTTGTCTTTTCTTGGGGTTCCCACATCCTCATCTCTTATAGGAGGTACATATCTGTGGCCAAGAGCTCTCCTGAGGGTCATGAACAGGTGACCAATCCAGTCCCTCTGGAACATTTGATATCTCTTTTTGATGTGCTCTGCTTTAGGACAATCTGTAAAATAATGCCCACCTACCTTTACATACAATATCCTTATTATATTCTGAGCTATGATGTACTATTTTACCGCATTGAGAACATTGGTCTTTATCACATACTAGCGACTTGCCCGTCAAAAATGAGTACTATGAGTGTTCTATGAATACCGTTGGCGCTCCCTGTGAGGCGTGTGGTGAAGGGCTGTGGCGTTTATTGCGCTACTTTTTTTAAAAAAAATTGTGTATATGTAGGTTTTTATGATAAATGTATTAATAAATACATGAATAAATGAATATACTTATATTACCTATTTGTAATTAATATATGCAGGAAGCATTGTGCTGAAGAGCTGACAATCTGTTTCGATTTTACTGCAGCATACAATGTCGGTTTGCACTGTTGTTGAGCTGAGGTGTAAGTATCAGCAATGTGTGCAGTGTGTAGTGTAAATAGGCTGCGTGCACGAGGGGAAATCGTTAGAGTAGCTGTGTACTTCCGCATTCTGTAAGTTAGTGTTATAAAATGGCGGCGAATGTGTATGTGGTACGCGGGTGTGGATGATTTAGCGTCCTTGCTAATAGTGTATCTTGTACCTCATATGGCTTTTTGGAAAAGTTGTATGTGCTTGGCAGTGTTTTGCAGCTTTAGGGGTCATGTAGCCTCGTTTTCATTTTTTGGCGGCCATTTTTTCTCTTGCTTAGAGGATTTTCGAGTATCGAAACTTGGTAAATTGGACTTAAATTGAGGTGTGAGGCACCGTAGAGCCTCCACCTCCGCAAATGCGGCCCCTCACTTCGCAAGAGTCCGCATTTGCAGCCTGCACCTGCTCATTGCAGCTGATATTGGAACCTCCACCTTCCGCAAATGCGGCCCCTCGCTTCTCCCGAACTGCGTCCCTCGATTTGCGAAGCGGGACAACATTTCGTAGTTTGACAACTGTTCTATGTGATAGAACTCAGGTGTCTGGTAGAATTACAGTTAAAGTATTTCTTTGGTTGTACCCCAAATTACTCATCACCCACAATATATTTATATTATATCCTCTTGTGCCACAATTTCAATGTCAAAAGTTATAAAGACTTGAAAAATTCTGGGGAAAGACACCTGAAAGGCTCTGAAATTTTCCTATTCTGGGTTATGTTTAACTTCCTAATATCGGTGCAAGAATCTCTCTAGCCTTCTGGAGTTTTAAAACTTATTTCATGATTCCTGCATGTAACAAAACAACCACATGAAATTCAGCTGCGTTACAGAGCTATTAAATTAAACCAGGCCGCGTGTTAAGGGCCAGAGATGCAAAACCATTTTTCGCACTTTGGATGTGCGGCCGTGAGCATTTGCTGGTACGTCTTCCGTACCGGCATATGCTAATGACGTGACGCGCATGTGACGTCACATCATTAGGATATGCCGGTACAGAAGACGTGCTGCCGCGTCAGGATAAGCATCAGCTCATCGGAGCATAGTAGCAAGTAAGGATGGAAGGGGTATAGGGTTCGGAGAGGGTGTAGTAAGGGAAACAAGATGATGATAAGGGAGGGAAGGAGGAGAAGGAGGAGGATGATGATAAGGGGGTAGGAGGAGGAAGATAACAGGGGGAAGGAGGAGGATAACGAGAGAAGGAGGAGGATAATGGGGGAAGGAGGAAGATAAGGGGGGAACGTGCAGGATTTTTTTTTTTTTACTCAAGTATAAGCCGAACGTGGCTTTTTCAGCATAAAAAAATGTGCTGAAAATGTCAGCTTAAACTTGAGTATATACGGTATTAAAAGCTGTACCTTTGCACCTGAATGGGTCAGTACAGGGCCTTCTTGAGCAGGGTACTAGAACTAGTGGTATATGGTTTCATATAAAGAATTGGGCTCTGAAGTCTCCTGGTTTTTGCATGTGTAAGTAATAGCATAATTTTAACTGTATTTGTTCTCCACAAGTTTGGACATTTTCATTTAATATCTAATTGAGAACCTCTTATTTTGTCACCATATAATCATTTTGTCATAAAAACAATTCCTGGAAATATTTTAAATTTCAACATTAAGCATTATTTGTTACAGTATATTAATAGTATGTGCAATATGTATGCAATATGTATATACAGAATATTTGTTTTAAAGGGACATTAAAGGTTTCCGGATTTCTGTAGGAATATAATATACCTATGTGTCTATGGACTTTTATGTACTTTAATTGAATATCTGTCATTTTCTCGAGTAAAGAATCATATAAAAATCTGTTCCTCTCTATCTTTGGTGTTAGTGTTACTGTATTGTATGTATGTAGCATTGTTTTGTTTGTTTTCTTTTTTTTTTACTGCAAATAAAAAAAGTTCAATTGTAAAAAAAATCAAAAAAAAAACTTCTAGTGGGTTTATTCTTCTACTTGTGCAGAAAATTCAGGTTTCTGCTCTCTTGCCTCTCTGCAATTTGAGCAATACGTGGTGGGGGTTACTGCTCTGTGCTCCATGCGTGTGCTCTGTAGCTGCTCAGTCATTCCAGTGATGCCAGTAAAGAAAAAAAATAACCCTTACCACATATATCTGTGCAGGCATGGAATGCTGTACACATTTAAACATGAAAGCTATGGGCTAACTGGTCAGTGCAGTGTAACCTGAGTCCATGGGATGCTGTGCTATCCATCATAGTCTTGACTGGAAACTTGAGGAGTAAGTGTTTGGGGTGCCTGGTTGTTACATGTGTACTTAATACCAAATTTTCTGATGACTTCCATGAATCAGTATATAACTATCAATACAGACCAATGTAAAATAGGTCATTGCTTTTATACAATGTATAAAAAGTCAATACTTAAATTAACAGAGTTTACTCTTAGTGATTATACTGTTTGCCAAATGTGAAATAACCAGTTTTTTTTATCAAATGAATTGAAAACAGTGTAAAGATAATATAAGAAATACACAAACATTTATAAAAAAATCTAGAAATGCTATTGTTATGAGAAGGGAAAATAAAGGAAAAACAATATATAGATGTGAGTAAAAAAGCTAAAAGGCCAACTCAATAAATAACCATTCTGACTAATATGACTGATTCTTCCTAGCTGTGTGTATCTTCTAATTAGAATCCAAACTAGCCGAGTCCCTCTGCTAAGATAAATGCAAATAATGCCACCACCATTCGTTACTAATTATATACTGGCAACTGGTTCTAATTAGAAAAATATCACCTCTTGTGCTGAGTGCGAGGCAAATGGGCACATTGGAGAAGTATTTTATCCACATCACTCTTCAGTTGGAAATATTGCAGAGAACGGTGTTTAATCAGTGCAGATTTTTGTTTTTTTAATTTTGCATTAAATACATTTGTGGTTTATAGCATTTAGACATTATTATGTAGAGCAGTGTTTAGACCTTATCTGCTAGTTCTCAGAGAGAAAAGGAAATGTATATTAGGAAATAGGTTAGAATGTGGCGAGAAAGATTGACACCAAGAAGATATTGAGCATGTCACTCACAAAGAAGTAAATTGATGATGGGAAACTGGCCTGTTAATAATGGTTGGATCTCAAATGTTTTGTGGAGACATGTTAGATGATAAAAGATCACCGCTTCCTAATATTTTGTCTCAGCAATTGCGGATACGATTTATTTCAAATAAATGCAATTAGCCGAAAAAGGTTTACATGAACTGTCTGTGTTAGTATTTAGTACATCAATAAATGAATATATCAAAATGCAATCAAAATAGGTCTCATATTGTTCTGTGAGAGCAGTGGGATGTAGAACTATTGGTGGCCAAGTGGAACCATACAGCATGTTTTTAAATAATTAAATGAGAGATTTTAATAGGACATGGTCAAAAAAGTTGATGCTAAATACAATCTTGTGGACATTCACCATCCTATAGGTAATGGTCTTTATTAGTAATCCACATTAAAGTTATTTTAATGTGTTTATTACATGCTTCTTGTGACGAAGTACCCTTCGCCACTTTGTCTTGGAGAGGACTGTTTGCCAGCCTCCTGCCCTGCGACTATGGCCCTGGGACATATTGCCCTTTAAACACAGTATTCGGCCATACCAGAGTGTATGTCACTCATTCTGGCCCTTTACATACAGGGGGGTCATTCGGTACTTGCCCTTTGTGAACCATGAACCACAGATAACTATGCCATGGAGCCCATTCATATAATGAAAGACTATGGGAAAGACTTTAGCTACATGGCAATTGAACTGTGTGAAGATGATCTGAGCGCTATTCGGTAGTTTTGTGCGCTCAGATCCCAGCTGTAACGGAACCCATCACTGTTTTACCCTGTTTAATTGTTATTTAATTCTTGGTTAAAATATGATCCTAGTAATATACTGTATGTATGTTGGTTTATGCTCTGCAGAATATTGGCCCCAGGCTAGTGCAGACCTTGGCAGGAGAGATAATCCTGTTACAGATAAGGGAGTCGATTGTGTAAAGTGTTTTCATTCTCAGATAAGAACAAAGAAGGATGATCTAATTAATGTCTGATTATATCAAGTTGCCTCAGGGAGAGGTGACCACACCTATTGTCCTATATGTGTATTGTGTGGGGGATATGTGAAATGTCTGTGTGTTATGTGAAAAACATACTTTTACTAACTTTTGAACCCCTGGTCTGATTCATGCCATTTTTTAATATGGTGTTCCCCTGGGTGAGAGATATTGAACGGTGCTGGACTTAAAGGTGTACCCCCTGTTTTTGGGGTACATCCAGAATGTGGTTAAAATTGTGTCTGTTTTAATTGTGTTACCTGTTATCTGAGGGGAGGAGACGTGGGGGTTGAACCATGTATCTAATTGGCTGTGATAATTATGTGGGTGTAGCCCTTCAGAGGGCACCATTGCATAAAAGGAGATCCCCTGTCATTAAAGAATAGTTCTTCTTGACCCTTCAAAACGTAGTCTCATCTCGTTATTGGAGGGGATGGCTCTATCATACTGGGGATTGCTATGCTTTTGCATACTCCCTTGAGCTGTAACTACTGAACGCTTGTTCCTGATGTGTCCTCCTTGGAGGAGAGGTCTTCCCCACACGGTCCTGGATGCTGGAGATTCATACAGGGTGGAAGGAAGACGGCGCGGCTCCAGCTAAACTACGGCGGTTGTGGAGTCTGTGGTGGTTGAGGTGTCCGGTGCGGTGCTTGTAGGCCTCGGCGCAAACTAGGACTCGTCTATCAACGGAGGTACCCGGTCGGGGTGCCAGTAGATCCGTTACACTTCTAATTCAAATTTAAATTTGTTCAGATAAGGTCCTTACAGACTAGGAAGTGCAAAGGTATCCACATATTCCTCCTCTTAATGACATTTGCGGAGGTGGAGGCTCTACGGCGCTTCACACCTCAATTTAAGTCCAATTTACTGAGTTTAGACACTGGAAAATCCCCTAAGCAAGAGAAAAAATGGCCGCCAAGAGTATCAATATCTGGTATTTTCCAGAACTGCAAAGCCCCTGTGAAGCTTATTGAATCTCAAAATATGCCCGACCTGACCATATATGTCCTTTGCCATATGTGCTATGTACTATGGCCCACTGTTGGGTTAAGGGGGAAAATGCAGCCTCTGCAGTGGGAGATGGACTGCCTGACTACAGATACTCAATTCCCACACGATTATTGTTTATATTAAAGAAATGGATGTCCTCATATCAGAAATAATGAAGAAGCATGGGGAAAGTTAAGACGGAGATGTTGAAGAATGGAGGAGTAACTTAGTGATGTATGTTTACATAGGCCAACAAAGGCTTCTCGTTTTTGTGGAAAAGCAAGATTGCTATTCCTATGTCATAGACTATTATACCTGTACTAGCGAATTGCCCGTCAAAAAATGACGGCAAAAGTCAAGGAATGCTGTTTGGCACACAAAGTAAGGGTTTTGGTTTTGTGAGTACCTGCAACGCTGATTGCGAGTCTCGCGGTGAGGCGTGGCTGGCAATAAGCGCCTTTTGCACTCATTTCAAGCTTCTTTTTTTTGGGGGGAGGGGGGGTTCTCAAAGCCCGTTTGGCGCTGATTGCAAGGTCCACGCTCATTGCGAGACTTTCTCCTGGTGTAGTTTTGCTCCTGTGAGCACACTTGGTGCTCCTTGTGAGGAGTGCAGCGAAGGCTTTTGGCGTTTTTTGCGATTATGTGTTGTGGTGGTTTTTAAATTTTTCTGTATATGTATTTTTTTATGATAATTAATGAATTAATAAAATCATAAATTAATATACTTTACCTATTTGTAATGAATATATCCAGCAACCAATATCCTGAAGAGTTAACAATCTGTTTTGATGTTCCTGCAGCATACAATGTAGGTTTGCACTGTTGTTTACCTTTCGTTTTGTAAGTGTTACAGGCCGTATTTTTTCTTTATGCAATTTTTGCAAAGTGCTACAGGTTTCGCCTTTAGTGCTCCTTGCCTGGCCGCAACTGCAGCCCTCATTTTGCGAGGGCCACAGTTTCCCCGTTGCGTTACCAACGGATTTTGGCAAGCCCGGCTGCTGACAACTATATATGTGACTAGCGACTTGCCCGTCAAAAAATGACGGCAATGTGATGTATATGTTTGTCAAGTTGTTTAGTTATTAACATATATTTTTGACCCTTGTAAGTATTTTAATATGAACGTGTATTTTTGTAAAATGTTGATGTAATGGTTTTTTAAAATGTAATTAGTATCTGAAGAATTGTTAACTTTAA
This sequence comes from Discoglossus pictus, assembly GCA_027410445.1. NCBI lineage: Eukaryota > Metazoa > Chordata > Amphibia > Anura > Alytidae > Discoglossus > Discoglossus pictus. Next base: position 424,646,745 of record CM050166.1, on the reverse strand, counting down.
TATACATTGAATGAATAGGAAAGCAAAAAGTAAAAAGCCTTTTTTAAACGTTGCAAATTTTAACATGAAGTTTAAAATATATGTAAGCAATAACCATCAAAGTATATATTTTTAAACTTGAACTTTATTTTTTATGTAAGTTTAGAAGTTGACAAAACATTGGTATAATTTTGAACATTATAAACAGGAACATAGTGAATACATTTTGTAACGTAATTTTTTATTATAAGTATTAACATTTGAATGTAAAAACAATTGACATTTAAATTAATCAGTATTAAAATTCAATTTCTATCACAATAATTGTTAACTTGAATATACATTGAATGTAGAGGAAGGCATACAGTAAAACTCTTCTTAAAACGTACGTAATTAAAGTAATTTATTACTGAGCACATAAATTGGCAATAAACATTAATGTATGTAGTAATCTTAAAATAACAGACAATATTTACATTGTGACTTAAAAGGTGCTTGACCTCTTAACATCCACTTTGTAATATGTTGAATGAAATAACTTGAAAATATATTTTTTAAACTTGTAACATTAGAAACATTAACATAGTGACTTAACATTTTAACATAATTTTTACTAACAATGCAAGGCAAGTATTTTGTGAGGCGAATCATTCATAAACATGACTTCCATTAATTATGACTGAATTAAACAACCAATTGTTATGTATTTTGCAATGCTTTAAAAAAATCTTGGCATCGTTAATTTGTATCCTTCAAAGTTATAGTACTTCATAGTAGACAATGTTTTTAGTAAAAATACGTCCATCTTCTAATAAATCACCTTGACTTTCATTGTTTTCAATGTAAACTTTAATAGCCTGTGGATTTTTGCACCTTGACAACGCAACGTACAATTGACCATGTGCAAAAACTGGTTCTTCCAAGAAAATACCCACAGATTTGAAAGTTTGACCTTGTGATTTATTAATGGTCATGGCAAATGCCATAATAATGGGAAATTGTCTTCTTTGAAGTATAAAAGGGAGACTACTTTCACTTGGTGCTAAATCTATTCTTGGTATGAAAACTCTCTCTCCTCTATGGGTCCCAGTTAAAATTTCAGCATCTATAAAATGGTCCTTTAATTGTTGAACAATTAATCTTGTGCCATTGCATAGGCCTTTTTTGGGGTTCATATTTCGCAGTAACATGATAATTGCACCTTTCTTTAGCTGCAAAATATGTGGTGGCATTCCAGAAGGAGTTAAAGAGTTTATGAATTCAGTCGAAAAGTTAGCCTGACTTTCATTGTCATCAGCAAGTACAGAATCAGCACTGTGATAATTTCTTTGTGGTGCATAAATTTTTTTTAAGATTTTATTATTGAGGATTAATGCATCTTTATTTTTACACGTCAGTATGACTTGGTTGGCAAGCTCGGAATATTCTTCGTTATTTATGCTCCCTTCAAATATAGCCGATATAATATCTTGTTGACAAATCATATGAGGTGGGATCTCTACAGTGTCGTCAGGTAAATGTAGTATTTTTTCTGTTCTGCCTTCTCCAATTTTAATAAGCCAATCATTGAAATCAGTTTGGCCTTCTGATCTCATATTTTGTTGCAGTTGAAGATGGGTAAAATGTTTCCATACTGTACTTGACTTTATACATGTTTCGATAATGTCAGTTCGATTTCCATGTACAACGACAGGTAATGTTTGTCTAAAATCGCCACCCAACAACATTACCTTTCCACCAAATGGAAAAATATTATCCATGACTTCACGAAGCAAACGGTCAATACATTGGAGGGCATAGCATGACATCATTGTGGCCTCATCTATTATAATTAATTTACATTTCTTCAATTTCTTTGCTTGTAAGGATGTCATGCGAATATCTGACACAGAATTTTCTAAAATAGGCACTGGCAGTTTAAATCCACTATGAACAGTTCTTCCACCTTCTAATAAAAGTGCAGCAATTCCAGTAGTGGCAAACGCCATTGCTATTTTTCCTTGTGCTCGTACTGAACTCATTAATAAATTGTACAAATATGTTTTTCCTGATCCGCCAGGTCCATCAAGATAGAAATAACGCTCTATCACCATGTCATCATCTATAGCATTTTTAATGGCATGAAATGCTTGCAATTGTAGTGTATTTAAAGTTGCAAGTCTTTCTTCTGTTCTTTCTGCTTGTAGTTGAATGTCATAGTCTTCAAAGTTAATGTCATCTATAAGACCTGGATCAGGCAAATTAAAACTTGCACAACTTAATCCATGAGTTAAAAAGACTTCTTGGATTTCCATTAACGCTTTTAAGTGTGCAATGGGTTCATTGTATCGTCGCATAAAGTCTTCAGCCATATTACTTTTAAAAGTCTCCCACAAAGCTAATGCATTTGGAGCATTTGAGAAGATACAAATAAAAGCAAATTGTTCTCTCATCTGTCGTGGCATTTGACATTGTGCTGCTTCTTCTAAGCATCTTTCCCACTCTGTATCATCAGCGAGTAAGTTTCTATGTCTTGCAGCTAAATGGAAGGATTCATATACAATGTCATTAACAGTTCTTAAGTGTTCAAAACTTTGTGCTCCAGGAACATTTAAAAGTAATATCCGTAAGCAAAAACGTTCCACATCTCTTGGACTGACTGTGTAAATTCTTGGAATAATTTTATTGCCTCTGGTTTTTCTTGGTCTCCATAATCCATTCACAAAAACATAGTGATATGGAATTTCAATATATAAGTATTGTGTTGCTTCAGCATCAGTGGAATTTAATGCAAACCATGCAGTTAGTGTAGTGTGACGATCTTCACTTTGGGCCAATGCATTCATTTCATTTCCAGAATGGAAATAGACTAAATGTCGTTGTGGCAAATGTACTGCTAACCTATATACTGCATGTGATCTATCATGCATTTCAAATTTTAAAAGCCGCCACATAGCTTCTGGTGCACTGACATAGCGAGCATCTACATGAGATGCAAGTTCATCATGTACTAACTCACTCCTTTCCGGGTTGTCTGCACTTTTGACGACTACAGTAGCTGCATCGTAACCTTTGTAAATATATTTGTAGACATATTTAATGGATTTGATGGAAGTGCAGGCTTCTACGTTGATGTGGGCGTTGTACTTCATGAGTAAATGTGGATTGTAGGGTACTACATATCTATTGTCCACTTTTTTTCCACGAATAATGGCACTATCTCCTTCTCTTCTTTTATAAAGTGGATATCCATCACAATTGGCATAGGTTTTGTCTCTATAATCTTTTGGAAATTCTTTGGAACATTTATTATTTTCCATACATGGTGATTGTGGATTAAGGTCACCACAGGGTCCATGAATCATGCGATGAGTAACAATCTCATATAGTCTACCATATAGTTCTGGATCTGGTAGTTCAGCAACAATGACTGCATCCACTTTGTCTGAAGTATCTAATTTATCTTTTTCTTGAAGTATTATTAGAAGATGTGCATGTGGAAGGCCTCTTTTTTGAAATTCAATGGTATATACATAAGCAAGACATTTGCCAAATAACTGATTTATAGTGAAGTCACGTATTAATTCATTTAATTTAATCTTAAAAACTCTGGCTACTAAATCTGGTCGATCTGAAGCAGTTTGTCCAAGAAGTAGATTTAGTGTAATTTCTGGCCATTGTGGATTACATGTAAATGTCACAAATAAATCGGGTTTGCCAAATTTTGTCACAATAGCCATAGCATCATTGTATCTTTCTCTCATATTCCGAGGAGATCCTTGAAAGGAAGATGGTAAAATGATGGCTTTGCCAGCTGTCATGTCTCTGCTTGTAGCCACGTCAGCAACATAGTCCATGAGTCCAGAATATTGTTCTACACGGAGTTTATCTTGTTGATATTTGATAAAGTTTAAATTATTTGCCTCAACTTGCAAATATGAATCAATAATCCATTGTTGTGTTAGTTTCCCACCACATAAAATTGGATTAAATACATTGCGAATGGCAATTTGAGCTACTTTAAATTCAAGCATAGAAACATTATTTCGGATTCTGGCTTTAGCATTTGGGTAACTGGGAAGAGTTAATTTTGGTTGCCAACCTGCTTCTCCGTGTGGGAAAAAGATGGGATATGTCATTGGATCTAAATTTGGACTTAAGATACTCATATTAATAAACGGTTGGTCCTCATTTCTAGGATATATTCGAATGTCTCTTTGAAATGGTGGTTCTCCTTCATCATTCTGAAACACCATTGCAACCTCATTTGTTGTTGGCAAGTTATAACGACGTTTATCAGTATGTCTGTCTCTTTTAAGCACCATATTAACCTTCGGCATTGGTAATTGATGTGTTTGTGAATGAAGTAGTTGTTCATTTTCTACTTCTGCCAATTTTTTATAAGCTTTACTGTAGGGATTGTTGTCCATAATGTTATTTAGCTCTATGAAAACAGTGGGTAAGCATTTTTTATTTTCTTCCATCTGCATACGTTGGTCAACAGCTTCCATTGTATCTAGGACATATAGTTGAGCGAATTTTCTTTTATTTCCTTCCTCTGGATGTAAATGGGAAGTGCGATGATAAATTTGTCCTTGGACTTTAAAACAGTAAGGACCATGTCCTGGTACATTAGCAGCTAATGTTGCCCCCATGGATGCAAAGGATATGGCACTATTGTAGGATCTTATGTTTGTCTTAAAATTTTTGTAGTTTGGAAAAGTAGGTTCAGTCATAATATTTTGTAAATAAATTGGAAATTCTTTCCTTTCTGGAAGTTTGAACTTGCCTTTTTGACAACAACTAATAAATTGTCCATCTCTGGGTCTCTCCTGTTTAAAATAATAAGCCTCACAAAACTGACATTGAGTAGTCATGTCCCCACAACTATGAACCTCTACTGCTAAAGACTTGAGTAGAGGACAATTTGCAAAGCATATAGGATTTTGCCTTTCATATTCATCAGGTGAAATGTCATATAATGTTTCAACAACAGGTTCTAAATGTTTTGTTTTTTTCGTTGCTTTTCTTGGTATATGTTGTATTGTTTGAGGTAAAATGTCATCTAATGTGTCATGAAACGGTTCTAAATGCTTTGTTTTCTTTGTTGCTTTTTTTGGTATCTCTTGTCTTTTTTCTGGTAAAATGTCATCTGATGTTTGAGCAACAGGTTGTAAATGCTTTATTTTCTTTGTTGTTTTTTTTGACATATCTTTAATTTCTGCAAGTGACAGTCTTTTGCTTGCAATTCTTTTGCGTTCTTTTTCTCGTCGAATTTCCTTCTTCTCCGGTGTCTGCTGGCTGTCTGCTCTCTGTCGTCGTTCTCTAGCTTGGCGTCTTTTCTTTTCTTGTTTACTCTCATTATCAGCCATGTTAATCTGTAAAAATAAAATAATGTACCATTAGTTTATTTTGAGATGTTAAGTTGTTTTTCATGACATATAGTTATCAATAGTGTGTTAACATTTTATAGTTAATCAATTTCAATGCGGTCAATTGAATAAAAGTCTAAATAAGGGCATGAGATAATTATTTAAAGACATTTTTATTTATTAAACATGTATCCAAAAGCAAGTGTTTCAGTAACTAAAAAGGTATTTTAAAAAAGATGTTATGTCCTTATTTACAGCACTATTCAATTTGTCAAATGGCAATTAAATTAGGGTTTAGGACTGGAATGTTACAATGACAAATTGTATAGATTCTGTGTTTTTAGACTTTTTTGGACTATGCCAATTTATTTTTTAAGTTTACATTGAAGTTTGTATTTATTGTTAAAGATTATTGGCCCTAAAAGACAAATAAGAGATAGATGATAGATATTACTTTTTATACTGTACCTAGGTTGAAGTTTGATTTCAAGCAAAATTCTTTGTTGGTCCTGTGTTGAAAGCCTTCGTCCGATGGTCTGGTCCTGTGTTGAAAGTCCTCGTCCGATGGTGTAGTCCTCTGTTGAAAGTCCTCGTCCTCTGGTGTGGTCCTCAGTTCCAACTCCTGTTCCGATGTTCTTGACGCAGTATCTGTTATAAAATAAAAATGAAAATGTTATGTTATTTGAATGTCTTTGTATTAATGAAAAAATGGCATTATTTCTTTGTTTTTCTACAATCCTTTTTGGTGCGCCACAATTTTGGTATGCTTCTGTAGGCTATTTTCTAAGGCTTATAGGTGGTTAAACATTAAAGAAGAATATTAATTAATTTTTCTCTTTTTTTACTTGTTATACTGTACCTTGGTTGAAGTTTGATTTGAAGCAGAATCTTTGTTGGTCCTGTGTTGAAAGCCTTCGTCTGATGGTCTGGTCCTGTGTTGAAAGTCCTCGTCCAATCGTCTGGTCCTCTGTTGAAAGTCCTCGTCCAATGGTCTGGTCCTCTGTTGAAAGTCCTCGTCCGCTGGTGTGGTCCTCAGTTGAAACTCCTGTTCCGATGTTCTTGACGCAGTATCTGATATAAAATAAAAATGAAAATGTAATATTATTTTAATGTATTTGTATGAACTAAAAAATGACATTATTTCTTTGTTTTTCTACAATCCCGTTTGGTTTCCACCACTTTTGGTATGCTTATTTAGGCCTTTTTCTAAGGCTTATTGATTGTTAAACATAAAATAAGTATCTAAATGTACTTTGGTATGTGTTTGTGTGAGTTTTCATACAATCCTGTTTGGTGCGCACCACTGTTGGTATGCTTATTTAGGCTTCTTTCTAAGGCTTATAGGTTGTTAAACATAAAATAAGAATGTAAATGTAGTTTGCTATGTGTTTGTGTGAGTTTTCATACAATCCTTTTTGGTGTGCACCACTGTTGGTATGCTTATTAATGTTGTTTTGTAATGCTTATAGGTTGTTAAACATAAAATAAGAATGTAAATGTAGTTTGCTATGTGTTTGTGTGAGTTTTCATACAATCCTATTTGATGCGCACCGCTGATGGTATGCTTATTAATGTTGTTTTGTAATGCTAATAGGTTGTTAAACATAAAATAAGAATGTAAATGTAGTTTGCTATGTGTTTGTGTGAGTTTTCATACAATCCTGTTTGGTGGGCACCAATGTTGGTATGCTTATTTAGGCTTCTTTCTAAGGCTTATAGGTTGTTAAACATTAAATAAGAATCTAAATGTAGTTTGCTATGTGTTTGTGTGAGTTTTCATACAATCCTGTTTGATGCGCACCACTGTTGGTATGCTTATTAATGTAGTTTTGTAATGCTAATAGGTTGTTAAACATAAAATAAGAATCTAAATGTAGTTTGCTATGTGTTTGTGTGAGTTTTCATACAATCCTGTTTGGTGGGCACCAATGTTGGTATGCTTATTTAGGCTTCTTTCTAAGGCTTATAGGTTGTTAAACATAAAATTAAGAATATAAATGTAGTTTGCTATGTGTTTGTGTGAGTTTTCATACAATCCTGTTTGGTGGGCACCAATGTTGGTATGCTTATTTAGGCTTCTTTCTAAGGCTTATAGGTTGTTAAACATAAAATTAAGAATATAAATGTAGTTTGCTATGTGTTTGTGTGAGTTTTCGTACAATCCTGTTTGATGGGCACCACTTTTGTTATACTTATGTAGTGTTTTTTCTAATGGTTATAGGTTGGTAAACAAAAAGAATATGGGCCTCATTCAATTGCGATTTGGCCAATTGAATAGGGCTCTAAATAAGCACATAGCATATTTTTTTTAAAGAAGTTTTTAGTTAGTGAAAATCTTGCTTTTGGATAGATATATAGGCCCTCATTCAATTGCGATTTGGCCAATTGAATAGGGCCCTAAATAAGCACACAGCATATTTTTTTACAGAAGTTTTTGGTTAGTGAAAACCTTGCTTTTGGATAGATGCTTACTAACTAAAAACTTCTTTAAAAAATATATGTTATGTGCTTATTTAGGGCCCTATTCAATTGGTGAAATTGCAATTGAATGAGGGCCTTACTAACTAAAAACTTCTTTAAAAAAAATATGTTATGTGCTTATTTAGACCCCTATTCAATTGGCCAAGTTGCAATTGAATGAGGGCCTATGAATTTAGTTTGCTATGTGTTTGTTACAATCCTGTTTTGTGTGTACCAGTTTGTGTGTACCATATGTTGCATACTTTGGCCCTCATTCAATTGCAGTTTGGCCAATTCAATAGGGTTCTAAATGTGCTTATTTCGAGCCCTATTGAATTGTCCAAAATATCAATTGAATGAGGGCCTTTGTTTGCTGGATTTGTTATATTGTGAGGGCCTCATTGAATTTGGTTTTTCAATAGGGCTCTATATAAGCACAGAGCATATTTTTGAACAGAAGTTTTTAGTTAAATTGAGCCAAATGTGCTTATATAGAGCCCTATTGAAATGGGCAAATCACATTTGAATGAGGCCCTCGGCCATTAAACATATTTAGGTCCTGAATCAATTGCATTTTGACCAATTGAATAGGGCTCTATATAAGCACATAAAATATTTTTTGATAGAAGTTTTTAGTTAGTGAAGACCTATTATGTGCTTATATAAAGCCCTATTCAATTAGCCAACTCACAATTGAATAAGGCTCATGGTTCGGTTCTTTTTTATACTTAAATACTTTACCTTGATTGAAGTGTGGAATGACAGAGGGTCCCCTCCTGCCAATCTTAATCCGCCGGTCTTCTTGTAGTGTCTGTTTGAAAAATAAAGTGAAATAGTGAATTATAGAATTTTTTATTTGTATTTAACAAACCATGGCCTTTTCAGCATTTAAAGTATTTTTGTATCTTACCTCTTCTTCTTTGTTGGTGTTCTTTAAAAGGGATTGTGCTTCACAGTGCACAGTGCAAATTGTTGAGAGACGCTGTTGATGCAGAGTCTGTTTGAATATTAAAAAAAGTAGAAAGATTGAGCTTTAGGTGATCTATTAAATTGCAGTAAATTAATTTCATTGAAATATACTTCTGTAATTAATTTGAATTAACATTATTTTTTGGTGGGGTCTACACACATATGTCACATACATGAAGCACATTTCCATAGTTGAAAGTAATTTTTTTGTGTGCGTGTGACATATCACTATACATGAATCATATTTTAATTGTTAAATTAACCTTATTTTTATTTTTGGCCAACATACATAAATGTGTGTGTGACATGTGACTATAGATGATACACATATATGTGCGTGTCACATATCAGTATACATGACTCATATTTTAATAGTATTTTAATAGTCCCAACTTATTTTTTTGTAATGTAATTTAAATGTAGTTGTTTAATTAGTTTGTTGCAGGGGCAATACACATAAATGTGCATGTAACATGTCACTATACATTATACACATAAATGTGCGTGTCACATGTCACTATACATTATACGCATAAATGTGCGTGTCACATGTCACTATACATTATACGCATAAATGTGCGTGTCACATGTCACTATACATTATACGCATAAATGTGCGTGTCACTTGTCAGTATACATTATACGCATATATGTGCGTGTCACTACGCATATATGTGCGTGTCACATGTCACTATACATTATACGCATAAATGTGCGTGTCACTTGTCAGTATACATTATACGCATATATGTGCGTGTCACTTGTCAGTGTCACATGTCAGTATACATTATACGCATATATGTGCGTGTCACTTGTCAGTATACATTATACACATAAATGTGCGTGTCACTTGTCAGTATACATTATACGCATAAATGTGCGTGTCACATGTCACTATACATTATACGCATATATGTGCGTGTCACATGTCAGTGTCACATGTCAGTATACATTATACGCATATATGTGCGTGTCACTTGTCAGTATACATTATACGCATATATGTGCGTGTCACATGTCAGTATACATAAACCTCTTTGTCTTCTTTAATTTTTTTTTTTGATGTCCTGTCTTGAAAATAAGTAATATATTATAGCTTACCTCTCAGTTGTAATTTGCACAATGTAAAGTAGTAAATTAGGAAAGAATTATCTTCTCAAGTTTTAGCAGCAGTTATCTTCGAAGTCACTCTGTTCATCACCTGAGGAGAAATGTATTTTTCTCTGTCAAATAGGCAGAATTTATAAACTTTTAGAACATTCTGGAAAGTTAGACCGTTAGAACGCAATACGCATGCGCTATTTGCGTTCCAGCTTACAATTTGCGTTCCATCCGCCATTTTGTGCGTAGTAGTGGTTAAAATGGTGTTTAATATGAGTGTGATCCGTTCCGCATAGTATGTGTTTCATTATTGCGAGTAAGTGTAGTGTAGTTACATCTGGAGCCTCGTTTTCGTTTTGTTCGGCGGCCATTTTTTCTCTCGCTTAGCCGATTTTCGGTCGTTTAAACTCTTTGTTTTGACTTAAATGGACGTGTAAATGAACTTTTGGAGGTGCCGGATGCCCCCCCGTGCTGTAAGTAAGCGTTTTATGTGTTTGTTGTGTTTATTTCTTGTGTTTGTGATGTTTTGATGCGCGGCGGTTGGAATGGGTCTTTCGCGGCCGTATTTTTTTCCGATGCGGCCGTATTTTGTTGCGATGTTGCCGTATTTTTTTGCGATATACGCAGTTAGCTTTTACGTGTACGACGCAGTGTATTTGTTTCTAAGTCGTGCGTATGTGTGTAAAGAGCGTGTGAAGGGCCTTTTTTACTGTTTTTTTGTTAAGTCTTGCGTCTGTGTGTCTGGGTGTAAGCGGGTGTGAGGCGACTTTGAGGTTTTTTTTTGTTATGAAGTTGTGTGTGTGTGTATGTGTGTTAACACAGCCGATGTTGGGATGCTCCCACCACCGCAAATGCGGACCCTCGCTTCGCGAGGATCCGCATTTGCGGGGACGTTGTTGGGTTTTTGTTGGCTGGGCGGTTGGGTTTATTCTGTTAAAAAAGTCGTGTGTGTGTATGTGTGTGTTAACACAGCCGACGTTGAGCCTCCACAACCGCAAATGCGGGCCCTCGCTTCGCGAGGACCCGCATTTGCGGTGAACTGCGTCCCTCGCTTCGCGAGGGACGCAGTTCTTGCGGGCTCGCTACGCGAGCCCGCAAGCGTGAGCAACGACTCGTACGCTCACAACTATATATGTGATTGAAAGTACACATGAAACATTCTGATCGGTTAATATATAAACACAAATCCAAGTACAGGGATTTTAAAACATAGTTGGTTAAGATAGAGCCAACCAGAGTTGAAGTAAGTTCATTCCTCATATGGATCCTGTATACTGGCTATTTGTTGACTCTTCAACTAGAAAAACAAACAGAAGGTCCTATTCTTGGTTAGTCAAGAGTAAGAAAAGTGGAAGAGTGGAGCACCAACAGCCAAGATACTCTGTTATATATACTATATGCTTAGTATGAAAAGTAGTTATGATATAGTAGAAAACACAGGACACGTGAGCATATCCGCACTGATCTGTGCCAAGTGGAGAAGGTGACCGGTCCGGATCTCTATCGTTGGGTACTAGCTAACACTTTTAGTCCAAATGTGGTTCTTATTACTATATATCAAATGTAGTTAGTACCACAAAACTTGTCTGAACAGAATATTCAGCTGATATAAATATATGCCGGACATTGAGAAGATAGCGTAAACCAGGCACCGCAAAATGTAGTGAAGATAGCTCAGTGATTCAATGACTGCTTACAGTCCAGGATTTCTGGATTTCTTTGTATTTAGATTTTCTCTGCTTTACAGACTCAGATGCATTCATTCAAGCAAGAAGAGAAATACTGAAACCATGGCCTGCTGCCCTACACTGCTACTGCATCTCATACACTTATACACAATGCATCATAAAGAGAAAAATATATAGCAGCGACACAAAATTTACAAAATTACAGAATATCAATAGTACAATTTCCTTAGTCACACATCTCTGACTTTCTCTTTTCTATTCACACGCCAACACTCAGTCTCCCACACAAGCTTTTATGATATCAGCAATTGAGAAAAATGGTGCAGAAAAACATCACAATCAACACTCATGAATAAAGTCTATATACAGCTAAATGATAGAAAAATATGGCACATAAAAAAAAATTGAAGCCAGTGAGTGGGAAATAAAATGAGAAATATAAATGTATCGAGTAACAGTAAACAGAAATGTACAGTATGTCGTTTTTGGTTATCAAGTAATAACCTATTTATTCTAACATAATACCACAATGTACAAAATAAAATGTGGTGCAATTAAAAAAAAGAAACTCAGATGTGCAAATAAAGATCAATACTGAAAAGATTTTTTCTTAATAAAAGAATGCTAATAGCGGTAATTTTTGGAATAATCAGATAACAAATCTGTTCACATCTATCAAATAATTAATTGCTGTATCGATACACTAAGAGCCCGTATCAATTGAGCTATAGAAAGTTACTGTAGCCCGTTAGTGAGGCCACAAGATAATTTGCTATCCAACCCATTCAATGATATTTTTTGCGGGCTCCAAACCGGTTACGAGTAACGGCCTTGAAAACTTTGCGATGGTTAAACCCAGAAATAACAGCCTCCCAAAGCCTTTGATCTTTCAATTTAGCAAGACTTCCGATCTCTAAAATCACAAATCGCTAATCAATTGCCACAATTCCCCAAGCCCGCAAATATTTTCACACCCGTAAAGGGCAAATGTAAGCGAAAATTCTACGAGTGCTGGAGAGGACTCGCAAGGGGGTTAAACACCTGTTCGTAGCACTGTAAATGCAAAAAACAAATAACTACTGCACTGTAAATAACGAGGAAAGTGATGAAAAACATTAATTATTAATTAACAGAATTAATTGCACAACAGTCTCAAGCTCGCAAATCGTCAGTAAAAGAAAAAGTATTTTTATGTTTGATTTCAGGGTTATATCGATCTCGGGAATCAATGAGTTAATACATGTCAGGCCACCCACATGGACTAGAACAGTATTGGCAATCATTTTTATTATTTTGTATTTTGAGATTTCGCGAGTCCCATCAGACCCCCGAACCTAATTGATTGACGTGTAACTTCCATGTTTTACTGCCGTAATGATGGTGGTCTCATTTTCTATTTGCTGTTTTGAAATGGGAGGTTATGGTCTTGCTTAATTGATCATATTCCCGCTTTGAACTGCTATGGACGAGTGCATGGTTTACAGAGTCGGCTTTCGGCCACTAACTTGTGGGCTCCTTCAATTGAATCGGAAATAAACAGGAGCCCGCAGCACGCCCGCAGACATCTGGCCTGGATCCCGTGAGATGTGGGCTTGTAATTGAATCAGGCTCTAAGTCCCCTATTCAATTGAAATTTGTAACAGTTTCAGAGCAATTTAATTCAACAAGGCTGCAACAGACAGCCTTATTAAATTGCAATTTGGCAAATTCTAAAGGGCTCTATATAAGCACATAGCATATTTTTTTTTACAGAAGTTTTTAGTTCGTGAAGACCTTGCTTTTGGATAGAAGTTCACAAACTAAAAACTTCTGTAAAAAAAAGTATGCCATGTGCTTATATAGAGCCCTTTAGAATTTGCTGAATTGCAATTTAATAAGGCTGAGAATGTCTAAACTCAAACTTGTGCTCTCTTGCTCTGGAATTTGAGCAATGTGGGTGTGGGAAGGAAGTACTCTGTGATCCATCCATGCTCTGTTGGGTGCTCAGTTCTTATTAATAAAAATCTTAGCAAACAAAAGTTTAAGCCTTACCACATTTGTATGTGCAGCCATGAGATGCTGGACTCACCTAAACAGATCAGTTATGGGATAAACTGCTATCAATCACTGTCTTCCCTTTAGACATTCACAATACCATCTATGAGACTTGGCAATCTGGTATTACTCATGCAACAGTCAGTAGGCAGGGTAGACTTGCATGTAAACAGAGTGTTCCCTAGATGTGTGTGTGAAGATTTCCCTAAAAGATTGTGAACATTTATAGGCAATCAGGACAATACAAATTTGCTTCGACTCACAGACATGATTAAATGACCTGCCGTTAAGCTGTAATGCCTCACTAGCCAGTCAGGAGGGTGTGGGAGTTAATCCTATCACAGAGTGATCTGGTAATGATATCACAAACTTAAACACATTCAAAATTCCCTTCTGAACTAGTGAATTTATTTGTACCATTTGAATTTCTTGTCCAAAGCTAGATAATCTCATTGGACTGGTTGTTATCATGATGTACTGTCCATTGTTCAAATTTCCTGTCCCTGGTGATGGAATTAGCAGGGACTGTCCTCACCTCACCTTAAGTCAGATGGGGTATGTGGCAGGCACCCTATCTGACTGCTTTGGATTTCTTGCACCATTTTTTTGTACATGGATAAGAAATATGATTATGCTGTTTTTTTTTGTTTTTTTTATGTGGACACTTTTGCACTTCACTCTAGTCTTTGAGAGACAGGGCCTTTTGACTGGGGACCCTTGGAAGAGCTAGGGCAGACTTGTGGCAGATGCCCCTCTAGTAAAGATTTGGTCCACATCTAAGGAGTTGAGCTGGAAGATGGTGGAAACATCTCCCCAACCCTAGGGTGGGGTGGGAGAGTCATCCAGACTCCCTGCACCTTATGGCCGGAGTCCAGAAGACAAAGGGGTCCTCAAGCCCTCTGTAATGACACTTTACCAATTTATTTTTATCATGTACACAATTTGTACTATTATTATAGGGAATACACTAAAATAAAGAATTAAAAAATATAATAATATGGGCATAAGAACTGTGAATTATTACCAACATTGTAAGATCACGGGACAACATGGAAACATGAACTCTTCATGAACATCATACGAAAGGAACCAGTTTGGCTATTATATCCAAAGATGAGAGCTATACATATTCAGACCAGGATTTAAATCTTACAGTCCTTGGCCCCTATTCAATTGAGCAAATTGAAAGTTACTGGGGCCCGCAATGGAGCCCATAAAATAATCTGCTATTCAATTGGCGTCTTTTCGCTACCCGCAAACGATTTGCAAGATTATAACTCCGAGCTATCTAAGCCTTTTGATCTTTCAATGTTACAATCGCTGAAATCGCAAATCGCTATTCAATTACTACAATTCCATAAGCCCGAAATTGTTTTCACACCTGTAAATGTCAAATGTAAAAGAAAATCCTACGAGCAAATAAAAAATCAATACTGCACTTTAAAATACGGGGAAAGCGATGGAATACAGAATTAATTGCACAACAGTCTCAAACTCTCAAATCTGCAATATAATTTTTTTTTTTTACATTTTATTTCCGTGTTATATATCAATCTTGGTAATCAAGGAGTTAATACATATCAGATCACCCACATGGACTAGAACAGTATCGCCTTTCATTTGTATTATTTTGTACATTGCCGGATTGCAAGTCTGATCGCATATCGGACTACTAAACTCTAAGTGATTGACGTTTAACCTCCATGTTTTACTGACTTCATGATGACGGTCTCATTTACTATTGGCTGTTTCTACATCAGGAGTTACAGGCTTGCTTAATTGATCATGCTCTGAAATGCTTCTTACGGGTGCATGGTTTACGGTTTAGGCTTTCGACCAGGTATCTGTGGACTTGTTCAACTGAATCGCTCTGTAAGTGTTGCAAATTTCAAGCCCGCAGACACCACAATTGAATAAAGGCCATTATCAGGCAATTGCCATGTGGATGCATCTTGTATAGCAATCAGTCGTGTTGTACATGTTAGAATTTTTTTTTTAAACTTCTGTTACTTAATTACATAGTAATTGAGCTTGAAAAAAAACTTTTAGCACATCAAGTTCAACCTTTTTAAATCACCCCTGACCTGCAATATGCAGATTAATTGTTAATTGTTAATTGATCCAGAGGAAGGCAAACAGAAAAGACCCAGTTGAAACTTTGCCAATTGTCTCATAAGGGGAAAAAAATCCTTCCTGACCCCAGATACAGGCGATCGGATTCCTCCCTGGATCAATACTCTCTCTCTAATTAACCAGGATAACCCTGAATGCCCTTTTTATTTAAAAAAATATCCAATTCTGTTTTAAAGTTATCTATCGAATCTGCTGTCACCACCTCATTTGGTAGAGAATTCCACAGACCAACTAGCCTTACTGTGAAGAACCCTTTTCTTTCTTTAAGCGGGAAATCTTTTAACATCTAACCTTAAAGGATGTCCTCTTGTCAGTTGAAAACCTCTTGGCACAAAAAGCTCCCTTGACAAATTTATAATGACCCTGGATGTATTTATATAAGGTAATCATATCTCCTCTTAGTCACTTTTTATGGTTAGTCTTTCTTCATAACTTAGCCCCTCCATTCCCCTTCTTAGTTTTGTTGTCCTTATCTGTACTTTTTTCCAGTTCTAAAATGTCCTTTTTATGAAGTGGTGCCCCAAACTGTACTCCATATTCCACATTAGGGTGTACTAGGGATTTGTATATGACTTCGGACATGTGAGTTAAATTTATTGTGATCAATTTACCATAATGTAAAAGCATATTTCAACTATTAAAGCATGGTTCAACTTAACGTAAGCTCTATCAACTATTCCTAAAATACTTACATTAAATAAACAAATAAATAAATATTCTAAATTTTTGAATTTCATTGTTTACTAAACTAAATGGGACTTGTGGAGTAAATTTTAAAAAGATACTATTAGACTAAAAATAAATATAAAGTAATTGTTTTTATGTATTAATATATTTTGATATTTAAAAGATGTGACAATTGTATTTATAGGTCCAATAAATACTTATGTGTTTATTTAGTGTTAAACTATTATATATTTATAGACCATGCATTAGAGTGTTTGTTCCTAGGCAACATGGTTTTATGACATGTATTTTCCCAGTGAGTACTGGTTTGTTTGTTACCCTGGATTTTGTATCATAAAACAGGCTTATTACAAACATATTTGTACAGTATGTTGATATCGTATTGTTAAGCTACAAATAATGTTGAAATTTCAATATTTTGTAGTGTTTTTTTGTGCTATACTGTCACTTTAAATGCTTCTGGGAGACTCAGCAAAGGGTTTAAAACCACTTACGAGTGGTGTTTGGTAAATCTTTCTTCTACTTTTTGCATTTACGGTACAGCCCTGATTTTCCAAGGGATCCGTAAATTATTGTCAGTGCAAAGATCAATGGAGATTTATGCCTTGCTTTTCAGCTGTGTATTGAAGTTCACTTGAAGCAGTGACCCATAGGAGTTTGCTCAAAATGTTTTAGGGATGGGTGATTAGCATAGCTATGTAGGGTTTATACAGTGCTACTACGGCACTCGCAATTGCTTTTTCAGGGAAAAACCAAAGGGCCCTAAATGTCTTAAATACACATATATTTAAATGTATATAATTAACATATATATATATATATATATATATATATATATATATATATATACATTGCAAAAAAATATAAAAAAATGAAATGCTGTAAATACACATAAGAAAAGTAGAGCTTAGGATTTTGAACATACATCCAGTTGTATTTCTAGCTGGGGTAGACCTTCTTCAAACTTAAGCAAAATGTAATTGGTGCCTAGATCAAACTAATGGATGTGGTACTTTTGTCACATATTTCGATAAATATACCTAACAGACATTATAACCTCCTCACTCCTTACCTTCTCTTTAATCACCATGACTCATACAATTAGGGGATGTGATGGAAGTTAAAAGAGAAACTATAAGGGCATAGATAAAAAATGACTCCAGACTGACAATGAACCTACCGAGCTGACCTAAAGGAATATTGATCTTAGTCCACACAAAGGTCAGTCTGATGTTTCTGTATCTGAACTGTTCAGACAGAAAGATATCTAGTGGTGCATAAAAGACGGTCAATACTACATAGTTACATAGTTACATGGTATTTAAGGTTAAAAAAAAGACTTTTAGTCCATCAAGTTCAACCTTTTAAGATCTCCTCTGATCTGCAATATGCGGATTAACTATTAATTAATTAGTTGTTAATTAATTATTAATCAATTTTTTTTTTTTTTTTTTTTTTAATTATTAATTAATCCAGAGGAAGGCAAACAGAAAAAAAAAAAACCTAAGAGAGACTTAGCTAATCGCCCCAAAGGGAAATAAAAATAAAAAAATCAAAAAATCAATTCCCTCCTGATCCCAGACACCAGCTACCGGACTTCTCCCTGGATCAATACTGTCTCTCTAATTATCCATGATAACTCTGAATTCCCTTTGTAATTAGAAATAAATCCAGTCCCCTTTTAAAGTTATCTATCGAATCCTCTGTGACCACCTTGGTTCATCAAGAAAGGCATAATACAGAAGGTACATTTGTGCAAATAAGAATTTTCCCCACTAATGCTATAGCATTCAACGAAAAATTGTTAACAATTGTATCTACACTACATTTGAAAGTAGGCGTTAGAGTAGACGTTAGAGGGGTAAACCTTGTTGCCAGTATCATATACTGTATGCCACTCAATATGAAATATATTATCTCAAATAGAGATTTTACTAGATGTGGCAACTAAGTGAAAACAAAGAGAGTTGCTAATTACTGTATATCAGGTAAACAAATTAGAGGAAAAATATCAAGTCATAACTCGGTGTTGAGAATTAATATCCATAGAGTGTGACAACAATTCAGGATTTCATAGTTGGAGTACGCATTATTAAAAACACACTTTATTGAAACACTTTATTAAAACTTCAAATATAAAATAAAACAGCAAATAATTAAAAATGAGTTTCAAGTTTATTGGCAGGGTGTTGGTCATAATGTGACTGTATTTCCCACTGATGTGTTGCAAACTCAACACTTCAAAATAATTTCCCGTTTTCAGATGGGTATCACATAAATATGTCATGACCTGCGGTTGGAATATACTGATTTGTATAACTAGATAGTAGCATAGGTCCCCTAGACTTAATATTTCATAGATCAATATATAGAAAAAAGTAATGGGTGAGTCTACCTGAAAAAGGTCAATATGTTGTTGTCCTATTCCCAATGTAATAATGTATATTTCTTCAGTAATCTTAGGCCTAGGCAGTAAGTGATGGCGGTCACATTAGGTTGAGGTCAGATGCAATGGGGTGTTAGAACTTCAAGGAACAGTAGCAGTTTTGAGATCACATTAGGACGGTCAATGCTATTGTCAAGATATTTTATTTAAATCCAGCTAAACTTATTTTTTGAGGAGTTCGAAATTTATATTAGAACCACAGTTTAAGAGATAATATGTTGGTGCATTACTAAATTCCTATATCCAATTCAAGTTCCTCAGTGCGTTAGATGTGCTTATGGCATAGCCCATGGTAGTATCCCTTGATCTATGAAATGTTTAGTCTGTGGATTATGGACAGAAACAGATACAAAAAAAAAAAAATTGAACTGAATATAAAAAATTACCTAATTTCTCTAGGGAAACATGCCTGCTGCCTATGGGTGCCTTTCGGAGGGGGCACCTCACTTGGATAAAATATGTATTTTTCAGTTTATATTTTTTTTTTAGTCAGGGGCTCCACCAGGACCCTCATGACATTCTAAGTTATAAAAACACTACACTAACCTAATAAAATTTACTCCCAATAAACTCATTCAAATGAAAAAAACAAAATAATTACTAAAAAATAAACCTTATTAATTAATAAAAATATAATTCGAATTAATAATTAAAAATATAAAACTAATTACGGTAATTAATAAAAATATAAACCTAATTAATAACAAAAAAAAAAAACCTAATCAATTAATTAAAATATAGACCTAGAGGCTCAGTCAATTTGAAGGCAGCATCTTGTGGTATACAGGCCGTATGTCTGCGCACCTGCTGCGGGCTCGAAGTCTGCTACAATTCCCGTGCTATTCAATTGAAGAAGGGAGCAAGTTACGGACCGAAGCTTCAAGCCATTAAACCCTGGTTTCACATGTAACGTTTCCAAGTATCCGATCCAATGAAGCGCGCCAAAATCAAGCGCAATCCCGTCACAGGTCAATTAACCAATAGGAACCTGAGAACACCAATTAACGTAGCGGAAACAGGTTTAAAAAATGTAGCTCCGTGACTGTGCTGTAACTGAGAAAGTCAACACACAGGTCTAGGTGTGGGTGGGTTTTTGAGCGAGATATAGATAAGAGAGAGAGAGACAGAGAGAGAGAGACAAAGAGAGAGAGATAGAGAGTGATAGAGAGAACGAGTGAGAGATAGAGAGAGTTCTAGAGAGAGAGATAGGGAGTGCTAGAGAGAGCGAGTGAGAGAGCAACTGAGACATAGAGATAGAGAGAGCAAGTGAGAGATAGAGACAGAGAGATAGAGAGAAACACCAGAGGAGGAGAGTGAGAAGAGGTGGAGAATGAAGGGAGAGAGGGGAACACCGAAGGAGCAGAGGAGGAGAGTGAGGAGAGGAGAAGAGGTAGATGTATGGAGAGAGGGAGAGGAGGATGCAGGTCAGGGAGGGGAGGTAGAGGTGTAGGAGAGCAGGAAGGGGGAGGGATATGCCCCCAGATGTAGGCACACAAGGTGTAGGAGCAGAGGGTCAGGGGCTTAAGTAAATATGCTGAGGTCCATAGGGTTACAGAGAGTCGAACACAACTGAGGGACTGAACAACCAAATCTAAAATGTCCCCCTGGTACTTGATATATGGCATGTGGTGGTGTAATTTGGCTATTAGTTGTTTTTCCTATGTAGATGTGATTAGTGAGATGTATATCAGATGATCTTTGTATTTTTTATGGTCCACATTAGAGCCTCTGTGAGTGAGAAAGGGTTAATACAGAAGCCCTTTTCATGTATTTGTGTTGCAATTTAATGAGGTAGCGTGCCTTTAATTTCTTTCAGCATCTTAAAGGATGACTTTTTATATTGTCATATGGATGACCATTACGACATAGGAAAAAACGTTTTTTTTAAGCAATTTGATAATTGGGAATTATTGTGCAGGTAATTGTAATGCCTTCCATTGCTTTGCCCATATTTTTAAGCCCATTGGTGTGTTTTTTAATTGTGTTTTCCAGTGTGACAAACTAGTCTGTAAACCCTTTGTGGGTCCTATTTGGAACCCGTAAGATTTTTGCCGACATCTTCTGTTTGCGGACATGACTGCGTTTGCGGTCTTGAGGGATTAATTGAATAGAGTTTATTGCAATTTTAGCGTCCGTAACTCTTGCTGACGTGAAAGATCAAAATCTTTGATGGGCTGTAAGTTCTGGTTTTAACAACCACAAGGATTTGAAGGCCGTAATAAGTAAGGCCATAAATAAGGCCATTTACGGCTTGCAAAAAAACTGGCAATTGAATAGAAAAATAACTCACGGCCTCCATTACGGCTTACTGTAACTTACAATTGCTCAATTGATTGAGGCCCCTAATTATTAACTAAAAAATAAACCTAATTGATTAATAAAAAAATAAACCCAAATAATTACTAAACATAAATAAACCAAATTAATTAAAAAAAAAAGAAAAAATACAGAAAATAATAAAACCACCTAAAGTAGAAAAATAATGAAACTAAATCCCCAAAAATAAAAAAGGATAACAGTTAAAATAAAAATGAATTACAGTAAAAAAAAAAAAATATATATATATATATATATATATTAAAATAAAATAAAATAGATACAACCTGTAAAATAAACATTAATTAAAAATGCTTACCTACCCAAAAAGATCATCCAGCAATGATCAATGATGCCCTGGCCCTCACTCTTCTGCCCTGGACTAGGCTGGCTATCCATCTTAACTGAAGACGGTCCAGTCTATTTCCTGATTGAAGTCCACAGTCTGCATCTTCTGGGTCAGTAAAGGGCCCTCCATTAAAAACCAAGCCAAGCTAAAAAAAAAAAATGTTAGGTGCAAAGGAGCTGCTTTAAGAACACCCCTTGCAGAGGGTTAACATTTTAGTTGACATGAATAGACCCCCATGTTTATGTAGATGGGGTGATCGGGGTAGGGGGATGGGGTTTGAGTTGGGAAGAGGGCACTCAGGCTGTAAGCAGGGAAGGGGATCCCCGGAGAGCCCCTCCGGTGGGTATTTGGGTGGTGGGAATCCCAAGGGCATGAAGTTCTCATTTTCTATTGGTTCCTATAGCTGTGTCTCATCTATAAATGCGTGTTTTTTCTCTGATATCTGTTCCAGACAAGACAAGGATTTACTGAGTGCCATTATTTTGGAGTGATGAAGATTAGCATCAATATGTAAAATAGGGGAAAAAAACTCCCTCAGACGATTTATGGGTATACTGCAAATTACACCACTGAATTAGCAACTATTTTATGAATATGTTCCAAAATCTTAAAAATAATATTTAACTACCGTAAACTACATGATGGAACAAGCAGCCTATTATGCTGAAAGTAATCATACTAAAAATGTTTTAAATTGAATCAAAGTGGGTCAGTATCTAAGGTGGAAATGATTCATAATATAAAATGTAAGCAATAGCTTCACAGAAGAAAGCAATACTGCAAGACACTTAAAATGATCCAAAAGAGCCAAAATTACACTGACATTAAAAGTATTAAAAGCATTTTAAAATAATTCACAATCAACGTGGAAAATGAGAAGGAGACTGTATCATAAATGTGATTAATACATAAGTCATATGCTAAGAAGATCTTGAAGTAAAAATAAAAGAATTAAAGGTAGAGAATGCTTCTTTGGAAATGGCAATGTGAAATTCTATTTTAAAGACCCCAAAGCGCCAACCTATGTTGAAAACATTCTTTTAAATGTGGACACTGAAAAGAAAAATATTTAATAAACTATGTTGTGGAATTAAAAATGTATGCACAACCAGACATAAAAAATAAAAATGTAAGAATATATTTGGGACATGACACTCCTATAGGCAGACATGACACTTCTATAGGTAGACTTCTATATACTGTATGAAACCCAATGGAAGCATCACAATGACAATAGTTTCATTAGAAATGAGACAAAGGGGATATTTTTGTTGATAACTAACATATCATAATGGTTCTAGAAAAAATATTATTTATCTGTTTTTTAGGTACTTAATGCAACCATATAAATAAAATCAATAACTAATTGCATAAATGATATGTGTTATGATACAGATAACTATAAATATTATTTCACTGTTATTTGATCACTGGAGGGGAGTGGAATTCAGAGTTATTATATCACATTACTTAAAAGCAGGCAAAACATATTATATATATAAAATAGATAATAAAACACATTTTGCATGCATCTATTAGCACACTAAGCATGCATATATATTATATTTTATTAGAGTTAAAGCAGCACACACAACTGTTAGTCCTACAGGTGTCAGTGGAGCATCATGGGGACAGAGATACACGGGGGCATCATGGGGGACAGATATACACATGCTCTTGTGCGTCCTGATACCATCTGGAAGTGGGTCCTATCAGCTGATGAGGGCAAGAGGGATCTATGTTCCTTTTTGGTTCCACGACCCACCAGGGACTTGAGTTGGAAGGTGCTTCATGGTGCAATGATTATGAGTACCTAGCTAATTCCATGGACTCTCCAGACACTTGTCCATTCTGTGGAGTCTATGTATCATATTTATGTCCGTTGTGCCAGACTGGAACCCATCACTTTTGATAACGCCCTCCTGCAGTTCGGGCTGCATTTCTCCCCTCATACATTTTTGCATGGGCACCCAGTGCCCAGTGTCCAGGGGCACGATGGCCAGGGACCTCCTTGTTAACCTGCTATTTGGCTATTTATAAGTCCAGGATTCACTGTTTGACAGAGGCAGTTCCATTGCCATGTGAGGCCATGTTCCAGGCACTGGTGCTCCCTTGTATAAGGGCAGAGTACAACCTGGTTTGTTGAATGGGAGGATTTACATTCCAGTGGACTGTCTATGGAGTACTCTGTTCAGTACCCCCCATCCAAAACTCAATATCCTTGTCTAGTTTTTGGTTTAATTTATAGTTGTTACTTTTTTTGTGGTTTTAAATTTTTGTGCAATAAGGTTCCTCATCTGTGACTAACCCATTAAAAGGGCAGTCATGTCAAAGCTGATTCTGGAGACTGTATCTTCAAGGGAGGGTGGTAAACTGGAGAAAATGTAAAAGACAAACCTTACAACAAAAGACTTCATGACCTTAATATTTAGAGCTTAGAGTGCCAAAAGGTGTGGGTGATATGAAACCTTTCAATATATCAAAGATTTTTCTTCATGAAGGAAGTATTTTCTATAAAAAGAGAATTGCAAGCACAAAAGGTAATGATTGGAAGTTGAAAGGTGGAAGGGATAGGAGTCATGTGGTTGTCAAGATATAGGGTTAACTCTATGTCCATACACAGGGTTGCTTTCCACACACCAGTTAGAGCATAGTGAATCCCCCAGTCTAGAGACCCAGAGCCAAGTGAGAAACTACTGCTTTACAGAAATGGGAGTAGATTCTAACTCTCGGAGTTACAAACCCTTAACATGTATACTCCACTGGGTTGCGGTGGAGAGGTTCTCCAACAGTTCTTCAATATTTACACCTCATTTCAATCTTTAGGACATTTGGACCATTATCTCACACATGATATAAGACAATCAACAGATATTTATATGGGATCAGGTTCAACATTGTTGCTTAAACTTCTTTCCTTAACCTATTTTAATGAACTAAAGATGTCATACTAGTTTGTCAATTAATACATTTGCCATATAAGCTCCTTTATTTGTGTTTTTTTTTATTGTAAATAGTCATGGAGCACCAACTAAACTTTTTTTCTATCTTGCCCTCAAGGTATATGCTGTTGTGATGGATTCTAATTGGCTGAAATATGTATCAAGCATATTTTAGCCAATCTGAATTGAGTATTTGAACTACTACCGGCACATTTCTGATTAGTTAAAAGTCTGCCCAATCAGAATACACTATACCTATATAGTATAGTATACCAGGTGGTCTGTAGGGTTCCCAAAGTTAGCAGGCTAAATTTAGGTGCCATGTGGGTTGGCAGGTACAAGAATAGAATGGGAGAGTTTTACATTTTCTAAATAAATGCCATTCACCAGATTAATATAAAAACAATGACTTTGCTATATGAACTGTAAAGTCCTGCTTAGGAACTCCTAGACGTGTGACCTCTGAGATGGGTGGTCAGAGTTGGGGCTTGCTAGATGTTGCTAGGTGATCCACTGAAACGTGAAGAGCAACCAGGGTATGGTAAAAGGGAATCTGAAAAACTATAATTTAAAATAAAATGAATGGTATCCCTTTTATTTGCCTTGTAAAATAAACCTTTTTAATTATAACCTAAAGGAACAGAGAAGTATCATATTTATAATATACTCTTATGAAGAATTTGACTTGATTATGGGCAGACTGTTCTTTTAAATTTTAAAATAAATGAATACATGCTTTTATTTTTAACCATTTTATTTAATCTTGCTTTAATGGGGAGACACCTGAGGGAAATGTGAGGAGCAGTGGATTCAGGAAAGATCTCTATTCAGGTCTATTGAAAACTGCAACTCTAAATAGCACACTTGACAATGTATACTTTCGAATTGCCCGTCCATAAAATTGTAAAGCAGGTAATGCTATTTGGCACACAATGTATGGCTTTTGGTCCTCTGAGTACCTTTGGCGCTCATTGCGAGCCTCTCCCAACATGTACTTTTGGTCGTCTGAGTACCTTCGGCGTTCATTGCAAGCCCTGCGGTAAGCGCCTTTGGTGCTCATTGCGAGCCTCTCCCCTCGTGTACTTTTGCGCTGGTGAGCACCTTCGGCGCTTATTGTGAGCTCCTCGGTGAGCGCCTTCACCGTTCATCACGTGTCTCGCAATGAGCGCCTCTCCTCTGCTCTTTTTATTTTTTATATAAATATGTTTTTTAATACTAATTAATTCATTAATTAATTAAATAATACATTTACATATTTTACCTATTTGTAATTAATATTTTATTATTATTATTTATTATTATCTCTTATTTGTATCGCGCCAACATATTCCGTAGCGATGTACAGGGGATAAGAACAGGGGAAATACACGTTTAACAAAATTCAAAAGTTGAAGGGCCCTGTTTTGAGCTTAGAATCTTAGCAGAAAGTGCTTTATCCCAAAGCACCCTACAAGACTGGAAACTGTACAATCTTAATATATGCAGCAATCAATATCCTGAAGAGCTAACAATCTGTTTTGATTTTCCTGCAGCATACAATGTACATTTGGACTGTTGCTGACCTGAGGTGTAAGTGTCAGCAATGTGGCAAGTGTGCAGTGTAAATAGACAGGGTGCGCGAGGTCAAACGGTTTGTTTAGTTGTGTAAATCGCCATTTTCGAATGGCAATGTTATTAGTTGCAAGTTAGTGTTGTAAAATAGCGGCGATTGTGTAAGTGTTACGCAGGTCTGGAGCATTTTCCGTGTTACCTAATAGTGTATTTTGTACCTCGTATTATGTGCTTGGCTGTGTTTTTCGTGGTTAAGGGTCGTGTAGCCTCGTTTTTTTTTTTTTCATTCAACATTTTTTTTCTGCAACCTCAGTCCCAGACGTCCTGGCTGTCCCCGCGTGCTGTGTGTGATGTTTATTTTTTTATTTATTTTTTCTTTTCCTTTTGTTTTTGTTGTTTTTGTATTGTGCACTGTTGCGCCGGTAACTTCGTATTTTTTTGGACCTCGTATTTTTTTTTCCAAAGTGCCGTGGGTCATATTATTTTTTTTCTAAGTTCCGCTTTCCTCGTATTTTGAATTGTGTAATTGTGATTTCTGTTGATCTGTAGTCCCACGGGTCGTAGGGATGGGCGCTTATGGCGCTCATCTCCACCAGCACAGTGAGAGCCTTTGGAGCCCACTGCGTAAGTCGTGCGGGGTCGTAGGGATGAGCGCCGCAACGTAAGCAACAATCCTCAATTCTCAAAACTATATATGTGATAACAAAGTCATTTCTCATAGAATAAACCTCCAACTCGAGCTGCTGGAATTCTAGCATTCCAAGATGGTAGTGCCCATGAAACAAGAATGACTTACATAGCTGCTAATTGTCTTATTTTGTTACATACTTCATAATAGGAAAGAAAATCCTCCCTAATGATTAATGTAAATGCCCAAAAAAATCTGATTTAACCTAACGAATGCTGGAGCTAGTGAATGGAGGGCACTAGTGCAAAAAATAATTGCCCCCTCCTATCAGCCCAGGAGAGGAAGGGGAAATTTTGAAGCAGAGAAAAGAGTTAGTGAGAGAAAATGGATGGAGATGGGGGAGAGTAGGGGAAGACAGAAGGGGAAGAAATTTAAGCAAGAGTGCAAGAGTGTAGGATCCAGAATAATTCTGGGGGGATACAGCTCATTGTATACACAGGACATAAAATAGCTTATTTATACATACATACAAACATAGAAACATATGGGGGGATTTGTCTCCCCCCCCAGTTCCTACACCCATGCGAGAGTGGGAAAGTGGAGGAAATGAGAAAACAGAAGAGAGATGAAGATACAGAGGAGGAGAAGACAGGAGATGAAAGAGGAGTCAGGGATAAAAGGTGAATGAGATAGAAAAAGTGGGAAAAAATGGGGAAGGGAGAGAGAAAAATAGGTGTAAGGGAATGGAGAGCGAGGTGGGAGAAAATAGTGGAATAAATTGGGAATGAATAAATTGAGAGAAATGGAGGGAAAATAAAGAAAATGGAAGGGAGGGAATGTGGGAGAGAATAGGAAGTTAGAGAGAAATACAACAAAAGATAGAGAGGAGGGAGAGAGGGAGTAAAGAGGAGAGAAGAAAGACGAGGGAAGAAGGTTAAAGAACAAAGGAAAGATATCGATAACAGGGAGAGAGAAGAGAAAGATAAAAAGGGGAAAGGGGATCAGCCAGGGGGCAGAGATTGCAATGGGAGGGCCAACAGAGGCCAATGTGGGTTGGTTTTTTGCAGAAGAGGAATGTTAGGGCTGCATGATGGCCAAGGGGGCCAGAGAACAGTCTAGAGGACAAGAAAAGGCAGTGCCACATGGGGGCAGAAGGAGGACAAGGTGGGGCTGTGAGGAAGAGCCCCCTAGAGGTGAGGGCCCTGGTGCAGCTTCCCCAATTGCACAGGTGGTAGCGCCACCTCTGAACCTGACCTTGAGTTTCAGCAGTTGGGGTATTAATTCAGTGCTATCATGTCTGACACCAATATAAATGTACCAACTTAATGTACTTATGACTTTTATGTATATAGTGTTTACTCACTGGAAAGTTTTCACTCTGCTTTTGCTGTCTCTACTTTTAATATGCATGGGGTTTTACAGTCTTGCCCGTTTCTAACATCTACCATATTGATTTTTAAATGAACTGCTGTCAGAAGAAAGAAACCTATTCTGCTAATGCCAAATAGATAGACATTAAAGCTGACATTTTCACAGAAGGCAGGGATGCACCGCCAGCTCTTCTATCCAACACATTTACTTTTAATGACACATAATAGTGGGTACAAGGAACGTAACATAAACTTAGAAGTTCTGAGGGACTACAAATGGCAAATCATTCAAAGCATTAAAGCAACAACTGCTCTGAGCCTTTATTATATTCTCTAAGAAAAACTTTATTCTGTTAGTGCAAAAATATTTCTGAACTACATACAAAGGAGGCAAATGTTTGAAGCTTTTTGGTATCTTGTTGCTTTTAGTCAAATTATGCAGCATTTTAAGGCTCTATTAAATTTGATTTTACTTTTGCACTTGCTTGAAGCTGGTATTGAATTGCAGAGATTTTAGAGCTTTAAATACCCTTAATAAACCTAGATGTAAATGTTTCCATTCAATGTGGCTAATCAGTGGCACAGATCTGTGAATTAACAATTTAGTCATATTGATTGTGCTGAGGTAAATATTTATTTGAATCCTGATCTGTAAGTTATGCATGAGGTCTGGAGCTGGAAAATACTGGGTATGGTAAGAAGGTTGTAATGTATTGTTTCAAGTTTATCATAATTCACAATTCAACAACAACATCTCTCTCTCTATAGATATGTACAAGCATGCAATGCATTATAGCTCCCATCATATATGGTCTACTATCTTTTTTTAAACAGGTGGGGTAAAATGACATAATGGGGTGTGCGTCTTTGGGGTGAAGGGGATGCATACAAATCTGTACTGGGTCATATGGGCTGACAGTGCTGGAGGAGCCACAGTCAGGGGCCTGATGTTGCACACACAGTAGCAGCAAGGAAAGAAGGCAAGGAAGTGGAGCTGCTATCTATCTATCTCATTTCTATGTCAGTGTGGACTTGCACAAATTGAATGGCATGCAGTGAAACATGCTTGACTGCAGGCAATATAGACTGAAACAAACAATCTCAGATAAATGTGAGTTATATGACATCATAGAACTTAAATCAAACATACTGTATAAACAACATTAACACTATTATTCCACTATAATAGTTATCAGTTGTGAGAAACACCTGCAAGATGCATACTGCACAGGCAATACTCACAAGGTGATTGCCCTGAATAGCAGGGATCTCGCAACTGAGCATGGCTAGGTAATCAAGCAGGTGCAGTTGTGTCGGAGGGTGGTGGTAGTGGGGGGGGGGGGGACAGAGGAGGCAAAGAGAGAAGGAGGGAGAGAGAGAGGGAGGGGGCAGAAAGAGAAAGAGCGAGAGATAGGCGGCAGACCGAGAGAGGGAGAGAGAGGGAGGGATGGATGGAAAGGGAGAGGGAGGGAGGCAGAGAGACAGAGAGGGAGAAAGAGAGGGATAGAGGCAGAGAGGAAGGGAGAGAGAGAAAGAGAGAGAGAGGGAGGGAAGCAGAGAGAGAGAGGCAGAGGGAGGGAAGGAGGCAGAGAGAGTGGGAGGGGGAAAAGAGAGAGGGGGAGGGAGACAGAGAGGGAGAGAGAGGTAGGGTGGCAGAGAGGGAGGGAGAGAAATGGAGGGGGAGAGAGAAAAGGAGAGATTTTTTTTTGGTAAGTGCAGCTTTCCTTTTTGCAAGTGTTACAGTCCGTAATTTGTCCACACTTTTTTTTTTCAAACTGATAGGGGTCTTGCATTGTGAATGGTGTAATTGAGATTTCAGTTGATGTGTAGTTCCACAGGTCGTAGGGATGAGCGCAACAATAGAAATCAATAGAAAAACATGCTAAGTCATCAAAAAATGAGGGATTAACATTGCTAATGCAATTTTAAAAACAATATTATTATGAGTGCCATAACAGACATAGGAAAACAGGAAATATTTGCTAAAAACTGGATAAACCCTAAAGAGACAGCACACCATAAGAAATGCATGGAAAAAACATGTAGCAGTAGTCCAAAATACCTAATATCCCCAGAAATACAGCACAGCAATGAAAATATATATATTTATTCATATGCTACTTTCTATCTTTGCTCCTCTCCTCTATCTGGCCTATGTGGACACTTGCATCATACTTCCTTCAAGTTCTCTTTCCTACTGCTGATGTGACCCTTCCTGTGCATATCAGGAACATTAACTGTGTCATGTTTATTTACTCCAGAAATTTTGTGATAAATGTGTTTAAAAAAAATCACTAATACAGATACATAGATACATAGTTTAAGGTATAGAAAAACATAATTGTATAATATACCCATATCTCAGTCACATATACAAACAATTATGCATTGATAACTGTATTTAGTGTAACTCCCGGGAAGGCAAGAGGTTGTTTGGAAAAATAAATGGCAAGCAAATAATTGTAAAAATGCATAACTATGATGCATAGCATCTGCTAGAGTAACATGCGCACATTACACAACAATAGGCATGAACATATATATCATATGTTCTCATCTTATGAAATCGAGGTAACCATTAATGTACATAGCACATACATTGTGTCATCATCTGATCAATTACACAGTTACATCAAATCATGGATTGTGTTACAAAATTCAATTATAAACATAAAGTGTATTAATAGATGTAGAACCTGACAATTTCAAAAAATATAGATAGAAGCTAAAAAAGAGGATGAGAAATTTGTAGCCAAATCTGAATGTACAGTACATTTAGTACATTCATCTATAAGTAGTAGTAACTAGACATGACTAATAGTCATGATGTGGCCTTTCCCAATGATGGTTTAGCTATGAAATATTGTGCCAACTGGACTAGCACCATCTACCTCTGATGTTGGTGAGCAACAGTGATATAGCATTTGATTTTTATACAGGTGTTAGTTGTACAGGCTACTTGATAATAATGATATTATATGTGTAAACACATACACATTAATATTATTTACAAACAGGGGTCTTCATCCTCAATGTCTGAAAAATACTACAAACTAATTGATGTTTAGTCAGATTGTTTGGAGGATGACATGTTTCAGCAACATATTAGGAAATCAAGGGTTTGTTCAGCATTGGTGCTAAGTGAACATAAACACAGTAATGTTCATTTTAAAAATAAGGATATATATGCAGATGATAGCCACGGTGTAAAAATATTACTTACATTCTTTGTTACATTTGTTAATGAACTAGCCTTAATTTATTTTAGTTACCTAAACATGCTGAAATATCAGGTTGATCAGTAAGAGATATAATTAAATTAAAAATTTGGACTGCACCATCTATTATTAAAAGCATTCCTCAGTGACCACCAATTGTTGATCACCTATATAGTTGTCGTACTGCAAGTTGTTGTCACGCTTTGTCACTTTTGGAATTAAGATGCAATGAGCGCTGAAGGCGCTCATTGAACTGTGAGCCTCGCAAAGTGAGGCTAGCAGTGGAGGCACGCAGGACTTAGGCAGCAATGACCGCCAAAGGCACTCATTACACTGCAAGCCTTGTGAAGCGAGGCGAGCAGTTGAAGCACGAGGGACTTAGGCTGCATTGCAGGAGTGGACACACAGGACTTAGCTGGCGCTCATCCCGAGACACACAGCAGGACTTAGCTGCAAAAAGGACTCATTGCGAGGACCCTCGACTTTGCGACGGAGGCAAAATTACGGCCCGTATGACTTAGGACCCGAAGCACGTAGATTGACTGCGGGGCTCACAAAAATACGACTTTAACAGTGGAAACACTGAACTGGAAAAGCCTGGAAAAACACACAACTATGCCAGGGGGCCTGTAAGTGAGGTTGCAAGTTAATTTGATGCATATTTTGTCTTTTTTAACAATCGGAGATCGCTGAAGCAGGAAAACAAAATGGCGGCCGAAAAAACAAAAAAAATCTGAAACAGGATGAAAACTAGGCTCAGCAAGGCCAGGCACGCAGGACTTAGAAAATAAACGACGCTGAAGACAGTAACACTTAGACGAACCACGCCAGGTACCCACGACTTTGAAAATAAAACAAACGGCAGACAGGGCGCAAAAGCAAAAGCCTCACATTGTATGGCAAACAGCATTGTCAGCCTTAAAATTTTATTCCCGTCATTTTTGAAGGGCAATTTCCTAGTATGATAATAATAACCATAGGTGTTCACAGAGAAGAGGATCATAGACTATGTAATGGTGGATAGCTACAGGATTTCAAATTCTATATATCTCATTAGCTAGGATCATCTACTCTATTGACAGGCATGAGTATTGAAACATATTGATTATTATATTCACTTTTTTTTGTTGGTTTTAAACATTTTATGAAAACAACAATTTGTTGCAGCCCTCCTCATCTTGCCATCTTCAGTGCCTCCAACCGCCATGCCACCATGCCTTCTCTCTCCCAAGATGAGGGCGTTGTCTGTCATCTGGTGGTGGCTGGGTATGAACAGGTGATGGAGGCAAATAGGGAGGGGAGGAGGGCCATCAATGGCTTTAGGAAATCATTGAAAATGACTGTCTAATTAAATGACAGATTCCAGGGTGCACAGCTTTAGGGAGATTGCAGGTGTTGTTGGAGGTGTTGTTGGAGATGCTGGAAAAGACCTATGCCTCTCCTGTATGATAGCCAATGGGGAGAATCTTCAAGATACAGTAAGGACTCACTGGGCAAGTCCAGCTGTGAGGATAATTCATCAACGCCTTCAGGTGTGTGAGATGCCTCCTGTTCCACCTCTTCCCATGGTTCCACAGTGATTGGAGTGTAACCGGGTTTATCATCATCAACATCTTCCTCCTGCTCCTCCCCATACATCAATGCTACAGCTGGTGTTAAGGTGGCTGATGGTGACTTCATGGCTCCTGAAATGTGAGAAAGATGATCTTGTCTGGTGATCATTGAGTTTTCATTTTGCAATATTATTTGTGGCTCATGTCAAGAAAACTGATTCTGGGAACCACCTACCCCTTAAAGAATCGCTCAATCTAGCAGAAATCAATTCAAATCTATCCAACATACTAAAAATTCACAAATCGGCCAGCAAAACCCCATTTGAAAAACGCTGCATATATAACTTAAATGGTAATAAAACATTTCCATCATCTACAATTACCTGTTAGACCAGGAAAACACCACCTAAGCTTCACCACCAGTCTTCATGGGAAACAGAACTTAACATCACCTTAGATAACTTACAATGGAGTAAAATCCATAAAAATGCAACAAACTCCTCCCTTAACATAATCTTAAGAGAGAATTCCTACAAAACCATCATGAGGTGGTAACTGACCCCTGCTAGACTAAAGCTCTCAAATCCTTCTCTAGATGGCAATTGTTTTAGAGGTTGTAATTCCACCAGCACATACTATGGGACTGCCTAAAATAGCCCACATCTGGTCAGAAACTTATGACATCCGAGAGACTCAAACAATAGGAAAAACACAAATAAGCTCCTTCTCTCTCTCTTTCTCTCTCCCTTTCTCTCTCACTCCAAAACCTCCAAACTCCTGAGACCTGCATGACCTTCAAAAGGCTGTACCTGGCAGTTCATTAGCTTTTTGTTGTTCCCATTGGTTCATATGGCGGATCCACAGCTGTTAGTTGTGTTTAATTGCGATTGCAGTAATGGTTTTGGCGGGTGTCGGAAATCCAGCCCCTTCACAGCTACAGAGGAAAGAATGGTTTATGGACGTTGGCTGAGTGAAGTAATTTGGGGGCATGAATGTTTTACATCAACGTGTAAGGTAGGAAAAAAGCTCCTGCAGTCGATTTACGGAAGTGCCCTAACTTAGAGCATTTGATTTACATGGAGGCCTAAATCCCTAGTATGACCTCATGTAGCACATGCAGTACGATTCTCGGCACATAATAAGGATAATTGTAGAGTTGGAAAACGTACAGAGAAGAGCAACCAAATTAATGTGGTGAATGGAGGCACTAAGCTATAAAGAAACACTAACCAAAGTAAATGTATTTTACCTGTAAAAAAGGCATCTAAGAGCAAATATGATTACCTTAGTTAAATAAATCAAGAACCAATATAAGGCTTTGTCATGGAAACTTTTTTGTCAAGAGGATTTCAGCTTACAAGAAGCCATCCATTGAGATTAGAAGAAAAAAATGTTTCCACCTTAAAGAAAGAAAATGATGCTTCAGAAAGACAGTCAACTTGTGGAATTCTCTACCAAAGGAGTTTGTGATAGCAAATTCAATAGAACTTTAAACGTTTAGGGGTTGGATATATTTTTGAGTAGAAAAGAACATACAGGGTTATGTAGGATAACTAGAGAAAGAGGAGCATTGATCCAGGGAGTAATGTGCCAGTATTTGGAGTCAGGAATGTTTTCCCCCTTATGAGACAATAGGCAATGTTTTAATACATTTTTCTGGCTGGCTTACTCTGAAACAATTAACAATTATTCCACATATTACAGAATCAGAGGAGATCTACAAATGTAGAATTTTATGAATTTAAGGCTTTTTTTCAATCTTAATTATTATGTAAATGTTTTTGTTAATTTACTTTGTCAGTATGAATGTCATATAAATCAAACTAAAGAAACTAAAAATAACTGGAATATATAAATACTTAGATGCAATATCTCTGTAAAAGGTAGATAACGATTTGTATGTGCTACTATTGTATTATGTCCTCATTATCTACCATTGTGGACAGATATATGGAACCCCACGTTGTCTATCTCTGAAAAATAAAACAGGTTGGTGTGTAACTATATAAAGTGGTACTCTTCCTCACTCAAAATATTTTCCTGTTCATTTTATCTTCTAACACATAACTGATCTTGCACCTAGTAATATTAAAGTAAAAGTTTATTTTTCTTAGACAATGGGGTGTAACAATAGATGGAGTCTTACATGAGCGCCTCTGACTCTTTTATTGGAGTTTTACGTAAGACCTACAATTTTATTGTGGGCTATGATTAATGATGAATAATTCAAATAAATATTTTGACATCGACATAGTGATGATAAAATATTATCTTTGTTCAGTGCTGATCAAATAATACGTTTGTGAATATAATAGATGAAAAACTCTTTACCCTAACAATGATTTGACCAAATACTGCATTATCTATGAACTCCATCCCTCGGTGTACTCCAGACCACCCTCTTGGTTCTGTTCTGGCCCTGCTCCTTTTTTCATAATTAATTATATCTTCTCACTACCACCTATAGGACTTTTTGCCACTGCAACATCTACAACATGTATAACTTGCAGATATCTACTGTCCAACTGGTTCAGCCTGACGCACAGTCACCTCCTCTAACTTCTTATCACATATTCATCTCAAACACCCCTCTTGGATCCCTTTTAATATTATGTATTTTATAGAGTAAACTCTCAAAACTAGTGGACACTACTCCTTCTGTGTTAACATGTTATAACTATACTGTTACATATCACTGTATACTGCGTATGTTAGTTTTACATACATACGAAGATAACATAAGCACCAATCCAAAATGACCATGCTCATTACTCTACACTCTTATTATGCAATCAACTCCTGTCCTTGGTAAGGGGACACACAGTTCAAGAATGTATCGTACAGTATATGCATAAAAAGTTAAAACGTTACTATTAGGCGTAATAAATTCTGTTCTTTTGAAGTAATTTAAGAATTAACAAGCTAAATGTGCCTGTTGTCTTATCTACATTCAATCAGTATCTACTTGCAGTTGATAACAGTGATGTCATAAAGACATAAATCAACTAAATACAAAACTATTTCTGTTTATAGCGTCATTGTGATGTCTATTCTGTCTTTCTATACATTGAAAGATGCAGAAGTAGATTACCTGTATCTCTGTTTTAATGAGTCAATAGTAGATGTATTACTCATATTGTGAAACACTGAGAACAAATGTAAATGTGAGGTTCTGTCCAACGTCATATATATGTATGTATAAATTAATATTAATACATGCATATATAATAATATATATGTGTACTGAGTGAGTTGGTATGACAGGTCCAGCATAAAAATATTTTGCGTCCCGCTCCGGGGCCCTCCATTCACTAACTCCGCCACTGACTCGGT
Organism: Discoglossus pictus; assembly: GCA_027410445.1. Lineage (NCBI taxonomy): Eukaryota > Metazoa > Chordata > Amphibia > Anura > Alytidae > Discoglossus > Discoglossus pictus. The sequence goes on along the minus strand of CM050166.1, from coordinate 424,610,637 downwards.
GTGTATCCAATTTGCAAGATATTGAGTGTGTTTCATAGCACAAAATACCATGATTACAATAAATAAAAGCTGATACATGACTAGAAGCATTGCTCAAAAACGTAGATACAGATTTGTGGGATTAACAGAACTCAAAATAAAAGTCAGTGACAGGAGAGAGCAGAACAGTTGTCATACGGCAATTTTAAGTTGACATGTGTGTACAAATAAATAGGAATGGATATATCTATATCAATTTATAGATTATTATAGAATAGCATTCACACACTCTGTCATACAACTGTAATATATCTGATAGATTGTGGCTCCCTGTTAACTGTTGGCCTGTCTCCTTGGTAGTTCTAGAGGGGAGGACGGGAGGTAGGGTAGAGGGAGGGTGGGTTGAGGCCATAGGTCATGTACATGTGGGCCCAGCACTGCCACCAAGCACTATGAGCTAGCAGAAAGTCAAACTGCCACAGGACCTTCGTGATGCAATCATCGTCACCCTATACAAAAAGAAGGGAGAAAATCCAGACTGCTCTTATTACCGGGGGAAACCTCTGCTCTCCGTCGCAGGGAAAATCCTTGCAATAGTACTCCTCAACAGATTGGTGCCCACTATTGCAGAATAATTCCTCCCAGAGAGTCAGCTCCAAGAGAAATGCAGAGAACAGAACAAGGGACTTTACGCGATGTTTGTAGACCTTACCAAAGCGTTTGACACCGGTCTGTTGCAAATCCTGGAACGTAAAGAATGTCCCCCCAAGTTCCTCAACATGATCATCCAGCTACATGAAAACCAGCGTGGCCAAGTCAGGAACAGCAACAACCTCTCTGAGCCCTTAAAAATAAGTAATGGCGTGAAGCAGGGCTGTGTCCTTGCGCCAACCCTATTCACTCTGTTCTTCAGTATGATGCTAAAAAGGGCCTCAGCAGACCATGAGGATGGGGTCTACATCCGATACCGCACTGTTGTCAGTCTGCTCAACCTGAGGTGACTAAAGGCCCATACCAAAACAATGGAACGACTCGTTTGAGAGCTACTCTTTGCCAATGATGCTGCTTTTGTTTACCATATGGTGGCAGCTCTGCAGCGATTGACATCTTGCTTCACCAATGCTGCCAAGCTCTTCAGTCAAAAAGTCAGTTTGAAGAATACGAAAGTCCTCCACCAAACGCACCTCAGGAAGATCACTATTGGCAAGTCTGTGCTGAGAACAGTCCACCAGTTCACCTACCTGGGTTGCATCATCTCCTTAGACGCTAAGATTGGCAAGGAAATTGACAGCAGACTTGCAAAGGCAAATAGTACATTCAGCAGGGTATATTAAAGGATTTGGAACAACAAGCATCTGATTAAATGCACCAAGGGTGTTGACCACCCTACTGTACGGCGCTTAGTCGTGAGTGACCTACTGCCATCACCTATGACTTCTTGGGCACTTTCATCAACGCATCCTCAGCATCCACTGGAATGACCATGTCACCAACACTAAAGTCCTAGAACAGGCGGGAGTCATCGTCATGGAGGCCATGCTGTTGAAGACACAGTTGCGCTGGGCAGGGCACATCTCTAAGATGGAGGGGGATTGGCTTCCAAAGATTGTGCTATATGGTGAGCCCATCACTGGTAATCGTGACAGAGAAGGACTGAAGAAAAGGTACAAGGGCTTGTTGAAACAGTCCCTTGATGCCTGTCACATTGACCACCATCAATGGACGGCTTTAGCTTCAGACCGGAAGGCCTGGAGAATTAACATTCACTAGGTTGTCTCCTCTTTGAGAGAACATGCAGGGGTGATCTTGTAGACAAAAGGAGATGGAGGAAAAATAGTATCACTAAGCACCCAAACCAAAGCCTTCCCATGCAACCACTGTGGTCGAGTCTGCTTGTCTCGCAGCCACCAGAGAGTCTGACCTCCTCAGCCACCAGAGAGTCTGCAGTTGTGGAAAACATTAGGGTCTGCTGGTGCATAGGGGCAAATAGGCAAGCGACCCCCCCAAAATTAGCAATCACTTTAATATAGTAATTTAAATTTATACAGATAATACAATTTATTTATATCTGTATATCAGCTTTCATGTCTTCTTTAATATGATTTTGTGAAAAATATGCATCTATCACTTTAAATTAACCCTTTTTGTGCCTTCCCCCTTGCTTGGTGTCTCTCTCCCTAGTGCTGGAGTTTACAGTGTGAGTGTTGTGCGGTAATGCTGAACTTGGGTGAATATAAATTCGCTCTCCAAGGAAATGTATCAATTTTACTGACTGGCAGCATCAACCAATCAATGCTTCAGGCTGTCTGTCTGGTTGCTATGAACATCCCCTCTTACTGTTCCCTCTGAACGCCCCCAAGCCTATAGACACTTATTGTTATAATATGGAACTGACTCAGATTAGAAACCAGGTCAATAGTTGTGGAGGCACAGAGCTTTAACCCACTGAACCACCAGCAACACCCCAAGGGCACTCATTGCGAGGCCCGTGATGAGCGCAAAGGGTGCTCATCACAAGGCCAGTAAATTAGAGGGGGTGGAGAGAGGTAGAGGGGGGAGGGGCTCGCAATGGTCCCGCTTGGTGTAATGTGGGTTTTTAAGATCCGTTTGGGGTCTATATGGTCCCGCTTGGTGTAATGTGGGTTTTTAAGGTCCGGTTGAGCCTTATATGGTCCCGTTTGTTGCAATGTGGGTTTTTAAGATCCGGGTTGGGGCCTATATAATCCCGCTTGGTATTTTTAGGTTTTTTAGTTATGGTTTTGGCCTATATAGTCCCTCTTGGTATTTTAAGGTTTTAAAGGTACGGTTGGGGCCTATATGGTCCCGCTTGGTGTAATGTGAGTTTTTAAGGCCCGGTTTTGGCCTATATAGTCCCTCCTGGTATTTTAAGGTTTTAAAGGTCCAGTTGGTACCTATATGGTCCTGCTTGGTATTTTAAGGTTTTAAAGGTATGGTTGGGGCCTATATGGTTCCGCTTGGTGTAATGTGGGTTTTAAAGGTCCGGTTTGGGCCTATATAGTGCCACTTGGTATTTTAAGGTTTTTTAGGTACTGTTTTGGCTTATATGGTCCCGCTTGGTATTTTAAGGTTTTAAATGTCCAGTGGGGGCCTATATGGTCCCGCTTGGTATCTTAAGGTTTTAAAGTTATGGTTGGGGCCTATATGGTCCCGCTTGGTGTAATGGGTGTTTTTAAGGTCCGGTTTGGGCCTATATTGTCACTGAAGAATGCTGTTGAGAAGAGATGGTGCAGCCCCTATTTTAATTTTTCCCTTAGGATTAATATTTGTTTTATTTTTAGGCACAATTCAGGTCCATGAAGGCATCCTCTTCTGCAAGCAGTGATACCAAATAATGTGAGTGACATATATATATATATATATATATATATACAGAGGCTATTAGATAGCTATTCCATGAGTGACATTCCCCCCAACCGAATGATCACGTTTTTAAATGCTCATATATCATGTTTAATAACACATTTTTGTTGTTAAGTTTCACTGGCACCAATGCAGTTATGAAGTTTGACTATTAAAGTCCAAAATTGGCCAGGTATTTAAAAGGAGCATTAATAAATTCCTTAGAATTTCATAGAGAGAAGGTGATAGAACTCCGGCCCCACTGAATGTGGTCACAGTTTAGCAATCCTTGTGAGATGCCCCATCATTACTCATGGTGATGGCAATTGATTTCAAATGACAGATTGAGAACAGTTTGCACTGCTTGTGGATGAAGTTCAGGTAAGTTAGTTTATTGCTACAGTTACATTATTTACCACTGTACGTACTGATCTTTTTAGTTATTTTTTTTTCTCATCCTCCTTTTTTTAGATTAGGACTACCTTTATTTTCTTTTTTTTCTGAACACACTGTATATGGGCAATTTAATTACTGGTTACTTCTATTATATGGAGTGATAAATGATGATATCTTTATTCATCTGATTCTGGTAACTGTAATGTAATGGCCACATGTGACTCTAGAAATAGCTATGCATCATTTTAATAATAAAGTATTTCCTTACCCCTTTAGGTCTGCACATTTTTCCAGCTTCTTGTCCTTTTGGATCAAAAAAGTTTGCACATTATCTATATATCCAAGGACCCCTCTGGGTTCCAAACAGTTTTATGTCCACATTGTCATGAATCAGCCAGTGGCCATATTGTGTTGGGACAAAGTTCATGGCTCATGCTGTCGAAGAAAAGGTTTGGGGCCCACTTGTTATGGATATATTGTTATGTTGTGGTCTAGGGGATAAAGTATTATAAGTTTATCCCTTAGCATATTCCCATACCTCCCATGTTTAGGCTCACTGTAATGAGTATCCTGTGAGGGATCTAATGGGATATATTGGTTGTATGTGGGTGAAACATTGGGTGTTATATTTGTAAATATGAATGTATGTTATTCTATTAGTATGTTATTATATTGTAGAGGGGAAGCCGTTGAATACAGCCAAACCTCCTTTGTTCCCAAAGGCCTGTTAATCCCATAGGCTAAGTGTCCAGCAGAGTACTAACAATGGGGAGCTCACAGCTGGAGAGCAGACAGGCAGGCACCCAGAAACAATGGGATGGCCTGAGGCTTTTCAGCCTTCATAGCATGGGCACAAGAGAACCAAGGTATGCTTTGCCCTGGAGATTCAGAGCCCAAATGAATTAGTTGGCCTCGCCTAGTGGGTGGACCTGGGGAGGAGTCTCATGGTTCCCACGTAGGGACCCTACCTGATTGGCCAGAGGCAGTTAGGGGCTGACTACAGGTAGCCCCTCCTGGTATTGTTGTATGCCTGTTTAAAAGATGTTGTTTTCCAAATAAAGTTGTTCATAATTTTCATCAAGACTTTGTGTGCAGATGCATTATTGACCCAGGGGCATATGCTGGTAGAGGAGATCGTTCTGACTCCCTTCCAGATTTCCCAGGCACGCTACCAATGAGCTGGGACTTATGCCTTTGTACCGACAAAGACTGTCCATAGGTCTAGAGTCAGCCCAAACTTAGGTCTAAACCTACTGGGAATAAGAGTACTAGGATACTCTAGATCCCATCATCATAGTAGGTTGTGACACACATTAGCTTTAAAAATTGTGCTGGGTATCCCTTATTATCAGGGGTATATCAACACAGCATGTCTCATATAGCTTTAACTATAATACTATAATACAAAATCTGTTCAGGAATCCTCTAAGAGCCTAATTGCCCGTACACTTCAGACCTTTTGAGCAGCTACGGTTCTGTGAAAACCTATCAATTAAAGCTGTATTTCACACTTATTTGGCAGTTTTAGGGTCCGCCAATTCCCCTCTAAATACTGCCTATAATAATGTAATACCCTACACTGTATTTTACTATCACACTTAACTAGGGCATCAAAGATGAACACCAAGGGAGTTTGTCTCGGACAATGCCGCTCCAGCACTTGCACTATAAGTCTGCCGTCGTCAACCATGGGATGCCAGTATGTACAAAGTTAGCCTGCAGAGCGTGTCCCCTGTAGAAGCCGTGATCGCAAAACACTTGCGTCAGGCAAACTTTGTCCATACTGGCATCCCATAGTTGATGGAGGCACTGCCAGTATATGAATAGTGAGCAGAAGCAGCACCATCTCATCCTCATCAAGATATTAACTAAGTAAAGTGATAGGGGGCAAAAAAGCAAGTAAGTGGGTGGAGTCTGTGTCACTGGACAGGGCCCATATAGGTAACATGTTGTGAAGGGGAGAGGTTTATACTGCTGGGTGGAGTCAATGTAAGGGGAGGGGCCAGGTCTCTGTCTTCTGCCCCACCAACTTGGAAAGTCACCAGCTGTCAAAATTGTCACGTGGTCATTATTGGTATACATTTTGCCACTTGCAAAAGTGTAAGGTTTCTGGTACTGCCCATGATGATATATCCCCCTCCCCCACAGTGTCTGAGATCCTAGGGTAATGATTAGATGCCACCATACCTTCCCATGGATGTGCTGTGGCTGATTCATGTGAGTACATTGCTGTGGTGATGATCATTCTTGTTGCTGCATATTGTTTGTGGTGTTTCTATCTCATTAACAGAGAGTTCTTGATAGCTGCTGCTGTGGTCCATTTGTGTTTATTGATTAACCTGTTGCGTGCCATGGACTGTGTTCCTCTTGACTTTTCAATATATTATGTTGGGTTGTGATATTTCCAGTAGTTGGTGTTCCAATATATACTGTATGAGATGGGTCAAACACATTGATGTATAATTATCATTTTTATTTTTCACATATGTGCCCCTGTGACTGTAAAATATTATTTGTAATGGAGTATTATGATTTCTGAAGTTATTTATGAATGTGCTATTTCTTAAACAGATTTATCCAGCTGTGAGCAAATATTTCCTTTTTCCATATGTCTGATATGTCACAGGTGAAAATTAAATAGTTTGACATTGCAAATATGTGCCAATAGCAATGTTAAACCTTCATTTGTGATGGTCTGGCATGCTTTCCGATAGAAAGTTTTCTGGAATGGGTGATTAACATAGCTATGGCTATATGGCCCTTGGTTTCCCATGGGTGGTCTTGCACTTTCACAAACTACCTTAGCTTAGCACAGAAATGTAAAACTTGTTCTTTTTCCCACCTGCTAAGGAAACCAAACCAAGTGAACATCAGATGTTTTCTACCAAAGGGTAACATGAACTTCTTTCCGATGGCAGACTTGCTCACTTTATTAAAGATTTAGAGGTAAAATGATAAAAGACTACTTTGCAGAAAGAATACTAGAAAACTGGAACAGCCATCCAGTGGAAGTGATAAGGAATGTAAGCATGTCTGAGATAAGCAATAGAGTTTCCTGAGGTTTAGTTAATGCAAACAAAGATTATATATAATTAAAAATATATAATATATATTAAAGGATAAGGGGGAAGGGGGAAAGGGAGGAATATGATGATAAGGGGCAAGAGGGGAAAGGAGGAGGAGGATAAAAGGGAAGAGGGAAAGGGAGGAGGAGACGGGGAAGGGGGCAAAGGGAGCAGGAGGAGGATAAGGGGGAAAGGGAGCAGGAGGAGGAGAAGGGGGAAGGCGGGAAATGGAGGAGGGGGAGGATAAGGGGGAGGGGGAAAGGGAGGAGAAGGATAAGGGGGAAGGGGGAAAGGCAAGAGGATAGGGTGGAAGGGGTAATGGTGCTCTGCGAGTGCTAGGGTGGGGGATAGTCCAGAAAAAGTTTAAGTGTATATTTTATATATATATATATATATACATATATTATCCCTTCCCTGTGAGCGTAGGCAATGCAGGGGGGCGGAACAAAGTGGTATGATTATGTCAGTATTTTTGAATTTTCCACTTTAACATTCTAAATACTGACATAATCATACCTCCAGGAGGGTTAAAGAAGGAGAAGAAGAGTGAAATAAAAACTGTGCAAAACTGTGAAATGTACACTTGATGAAATTGAATTCAATATATGGATGTAAAGATAAGATGAAAGGAAGATTTCATTTCTCCAGATTTATTTACTCATGAGACAGATAGAAGCAATTTACTAAAGAGAGGCAGCCCCGAGCTGAACAATAACAATAAATTCCTAGAAGTAAGTTCATGAGACTTAAAAGAATTAAATCACAGGAAGACGTTTTTGGAATGAAAGAAGACCAAACAATTTAAAAAAACTGCCAAAAAAATCTGTTAAATGTTATGGGATGCCTCTTAGCATAGCAGGGAGTGTTAAACAGATGGACATAAGTGAATTATCAAAAGAAAACTTAGAATTCCATTTGTGCACACATGTAATATTTATCCTGGTAAGAATAGTTACATTATTGTAAGAACTTATGTATCTAACAAAATTATTTTACTTTAGTGTTTTTTAGACGTTCAGTTATGTCTAACTCTCTATGACCCTATGGACTGCAGCAAGTCAAGCACATCTGTCAACTAATTCCCATCTGAGCTCCCTCAAGCTCACGTGCATTGCTTCAATTACCTCATCTATCCATCTCTGCCTCTGTTGTCCCTTTATTCTTGTGCCTTCCATCTCTCGAAGCATCAGAGTCTTCTCTAGAGATCCTGTCTTCTCATAATATGGACAAAATGTTTGAGTTTCAGCCTCATCAAACTTTCCAGTGAACAATTTCCTTGATTTCCTGTAGTATTGATTGATTGGATCTTCTTGCAGTCCAAGGGATTCTAAGAAGTCTTCTCCAACACCACAATTCAAAGGCGTCAATTCTACGGCTACTTCTTTATGGTCCAGCTCTCACATTCGTATGTTACTACTGGAAATACCATAGTTCTAACAATGCAGACCTTTGTCGATACTTTGTAATAGGTTATTATTTAATATTGCTCATTATTACTCATAGACGTTTTATTACTCATAGGCATTTTTTAGATACCTCATCTAGGAAAATGTGTATGGTAAAGTGTACAGTTAGAAAATATTAAAACAAAGCAAATAAGGTGGGCATGCAGATGCTTCCTTCAGTATATATCCCACTCATAGAATGTATTGTATAATTTTCCTGTTAGACATCAACATAGTATTTGCATATTTCTAAAGAAGCCCTTGGTTATTTGATCCCTGAAATGCTGCAACAGAGAATATGTTACTGCAGAGACTTCTTAAAAGTAAGCGAAGTGTAAATGTTATATCACAATTTTATTGATAACAATTAAAATGAATTAAGTCACCTAATTAAAGCGTTATTATAAAACAAATATGAGACGACTGAAAACCTTTGTGAATCTAGCCCTAAGTGTAAATGAAGAATAACATCAATCAATGAACCTTTTCATTGAAGTATAGAAGTATCCAAACATATATCTTGTTATAGTGATATCAATAAATAGAAGCACTCTATAATTCACTTAGTGGAGTTCAGATCGGGTTAGTAGCAGAACGGTCCGTATCCAATCCATCATCAGGGGCTAGAAGCAGGCAAGGGTATTTAACAGAAAGTCAAGAGGTTGACGCAGGAGTCACTAAAGGGTACCCAGTAAACTGGCAGAAAGAGTAGGCTGGCAACAGGGAATGGTGTTCATTAAAAAGGCAAAAGGTTTGGGCTAGCAAATCACAGAATAGTAGGTACTAGGTACATGATACAAGGTCGAAAACACTAAATAAGAATAAACATGGTCCTTGCTTGAACAAGACTGCATAGATACTACATAATTTTGTGATTGCGCCATTCTTGCTACAACCATTGCTATATATATAATTCTCTGGCAATCAGAAGTGACAACATTCATGTGTATATGCCAGCAGTTAGATAGACCCTTACATATACTCAGATGAGAAATATACCTGGATAAGGTTTTTTGTTTTCCTCTTTTTTATGTGTAACATATGCCAGAGCCATAGCCCTCTATTCCATTGACTAATTGCTCTTTGATTCACAATAACATCTCGGCCTCCTTAAAGACGCCTCACCATTCCTGCTAAACTCACAACTTTCCTGCTAAACTCGCAACTCATTGTCATAATTGCATTAATTGCCTTTATTATTCTGTTGGCTAAAATTTTACAAAGTTTCACAGCAAACATAGGAAAATAGATGTGATGACTCGATAAGATCCAAAAAGGGTCCATGTTGTCAACCCATTATTTCTAGATAAAAGTTTGGTTTGGTTTGTCTACTACCCTTTAAGTAAAGAAGTATTTTCTCATTTTACCCTTAAATATTTGACATTCTTCTAATCACAACCTCTTGCATTCCTCTTTTTCTGAAAGATACTCCCCTCCTGTATGAAGGTTTCTATCATATCTCTCCTCTCACTTCTGTCCTCTCAGTTATACATATTCAGATAGATGCAATTTAAAAAAGAGAGGCAGTTAGCCCCCAGCTAACCTCTTAGACTATGCACTATTTTAGTCAAGCCTCAAGCAAAAAAAATAAAAAATAATAATAATAATAATTAAAAAAAATAATAGTCTGTCTAAAGTCGCCTTGTTCAATTGTTCAATCAATTTCAGTCACTGTTTATGATTACATTTTATACTGTTGTGATTGCATTTTGGATTCATTTAAAGAACATATTCAATATAGATAGTGGTTAATGGGCCATCATAGTGCTTTAATAAAATATTACAGGGAGATTAACGTAGCATAGCATGGTCTGCAATGGGATTTCCTGTGCTCCATATGCAGACTCTCACAACTCTCTGCGATACCTCAGTGAACACTTCAATGTTTGCAAAATATTGGTAAAATCAAATAAACTTAAAGCATGAAATGTTTAAAAATAATGCAATAAATACATTTTCCTTATTTTTTAAAAGCTAATATTTCTCGCCTCTAGTAGTTCTTCATGGTCCACTTGCACCATGCCACGTCTATGTCTATCTGGCTCAGAGCATGGGGTAGTTGAAACTGTGATGCTTGTATTTGCATCTTAAGATGCCCTGCAGACCAAGCACATGTATTTTAATTAATTGCTGTGGCCACGAGGAGCAGATGCATGCAACACAAGCTGTGACTTGGCTACAGTGCATCTAAAGATGCAAGCACATGCAGCACTGCTTTTTGTTTTTGATCTGCACTACGTTATAGAAGTGGGCATGGTGCGCAAGGACAAAATGGAGAACCATAGAGGGGTCCAGTGCACATTTTAAAAAATATTTGTCAAACATTATTTGATATTAACTTACTTTATCTTACAAATACTTTTTTTTCCCAAATATAATCTTCAAGTAAGCAACTTCTTACTCCGATATAAAACAATGACTAATGAAAAGGGAGACATATAAATACAGATAGAACTTAAGGGACATTCATTAATCATTTTTAGCCGTCCAACACGATTCTAACATCTATATCAATGCAAATCAAAACTAATCTATTAAGTGAGTCACATGGATATTTTCATGGCTCATATCACCCAGGGCATTCCTCAGCACATCTGCATTCAATTTACTGCACATTACTGCAGTTTGAGTTGATTGATAATCCCTCATCTTTATTTAATTTGCTTGGAACTGTGGATGTTGATGATTAAGCAAGTTACTTATGGACATTGCTTTATTGCGTGCAATTTAATTAGATTTCGCCTACAACTGTAGCACATGTTATTGTACCTGCAGGAGTAATTTAACATAAACCAGCTCCAGCAGGTGCATACTGCATTACAAATGGTTTAATATTAATCACTTAATTTTATGCAGAATCATAATATATTATGTTAAATGCTGCAATAAATTCAAGAGCTTTTGCTACATCTGTGTTGTACTCGGTTGTGGTGGAAATATGTCAAGTATAATATTAATCATTGTGTAATCCTGAAAAAAACACAACTTGCAGTGAATGTGCCACGTCTTGCATCAGTACTTAATGACTTCCTTACAATCATATCACCATCACAGGCACATCACCGACTTATCTACAGTCCTGGGAAATTAGATATAATGATTTGGCTATTACAGAACCCAGTTCCCTCAGTACCCTTAGATGTATTCCATCAGGACTGGAATACATCCAAGCCTCTTTCAGATTATTTGGTGAAGGTAGTTTAGACCCATTGTGTTGCTCCCAACCATTGGTACATCCCTTGTGTATACAGAATAAAATAATGTATTTAGCTCATCTGCCTTTTCCTTGACACTATTTATATGTTGGTCTGCTTCACATTGCAAGTTTCCTTTGAGGTCTTCTTCCCATTAATATGTTAAAAAAACTTTTTACAGTTAGCCTTACTCTCTTTTGCATTTCATTTTTTATTTTGGCCAGTCTAATAGCTCTTATTTACACTTTCTCTTAACTCACTAGTAAGATAAAGGTGGATCAAACATGTTGATTTTATTTATGCCTGTTGGTTGTTTTAGACTTAATATTTTTGAATGAATGCAAATAATTTTTTCAAATGCTAAACAAAAAAGTTGGGCTTTGCAGTGGCCCTTTAATGTGGATGGTAGTTAATTTTACAATATAATCCTTGGTACATTTTTACAGGTCCAAAGAAGGCAACATTTCTATTAATGCTCTTGTTCTTAGGCTATAGTGATATAATAGCTGTAGTTTTCCAACTAGCCAAGAATAAAAAGGACATCTGTTTCATATCTCTTTGTTAATTACATCTGATATGAGCCAGAAGTTTGGGAGAGGGTGGATGGGGTAGGAAGCGGAGACTAAAGTCAGTTAGCTGTGTTTTATTGCAAAGAACACATAAGGCAATCAATAAAATCCGTTTCCTATTTTATCAGAACTAAAACACAGCTATTGGAAGTACATGGCACTTTTCACACATTAGAAATAACATTACACGTTGCATAAATAAAACCCTAAAGGGTAGCTGTTTGTGAGTGATAACTACATGCGTCATGTTCCTTATTTTGGGCAGGGTAGTCCACGTGGCTATTGCACAATATTAGCTAAGAACCAGCATGGGCCAGCAAAGTTTTACAACCACTCCCTCTGACCCACAGAAATACCCACATTTCTAACATTTAGCCTTAGCTAGTGCAGACAAGGGCTCTCACAAATACTAAATGTGTCCCCTTTCCTCTTGTATTGTGGTATGGAATGGGTTAAACCTCAATAAAAAGTATGCAGGCAGTTTATCACCTTCCTTCGCTTATCACCCACCATCTTCCAGAAATAAAAAGTGTTTTGGGTCCTCTTGGACCCACCTCACTAACTCAGGGACATGTTGCCCCCTCTTTCCCCCACTCCTTTGTGCTTTGGGGTAGGTGTATTCTATATAAATATACCCTTTCTTGTCACATAGCAGTACGGAAGGGGTTAAACCTTAATAAAAAATATGCAGGCAGTTTATCACCTTTCTTCACTTATCACCCACCATCTTCCACAAATAAAAAGTGTTTTGGGTCCTCTTGGACCCACCTCACTAACTCAGGGACATGTCGCCCCCTCTTCCCCCACTCCTTTGTGCTTTGGAGTAGGTGTATTCTATATAAATATACCCTTTCTTGTCACATAGCAGTTCGGAAGGGGTTAAACCTCAATAAAAAATATGCAGGCAGTTTTGACCTCCTTCCCCCTATTCCCCACCTTCCTTCACAATTAAAAAACATTTTTGGCTCCACTGGGACCCAACTCATTAACTAGGAACCATTATATCCCCTTTCCCATACCTTCTTGTGCTTTGTGGTGGGCGTATTCCCTATAAATATCTCCTATCTATCCACATGCTGGTATAGAAGGCCTTAAAGAGTTAATGCCAGGATTGGTTGATCCCAGTAGATAGCCTAGCGCTTTCATGCACTTTGAGTTCTGCTGCTCTTCTGTACTTCTGTAATGACAACGTTCACTCAGTGTCCAAAAAATATTACAAGAATAACCAAGAAAGTCTCTGGTCCGGCTCCTTGGTCTTGTCAAGGACCAGAGACATTCTTGGAGATTCAACCCATGCAAAAACATACCTCATAGTCCTTTGGGCTAGAGAGGGCTCAGGTAGGAGACTTTTATAGGAAATATGCCAACCCAATCCCAAAGCACCAGGGGGTATGGGAAAGTAGGCATAATGGTCCCCAGTTAACAAGTTGGGTTCATCAGGATGGGGGTAGGATGGCCTCCGATTATTGAGGAAGCATCATGAGAAACAAAAACATTATTAGCGAGGAGGGAGGACATAGACAGATGAGAACATCAACCCCTTGCATATATTTTTGTATTTATATTAACCTGTTCACTGCTGTGGGAAGGGGTTAATATAGTGTGTATAGGTTTTGTGTTTTCACATGTAGGATCTTACATGTACACGTTATGCTGGTTAGGCAGGTTGCGAGCGTGTCTTATAAAATCCACAAATCGCAATAACAGCCCCACAATCTTGCATGTAAAAACCTTGCAAGGCAAAAGCAGCTTAGTGAGCATTTTTATGTTAAGAATGTAATTCTGGCCTTAGATTGACTTCCAAAAAAATCTTTAAATGTTTCACTTCTACATACAATTATTCTGTACCGCATACTTCCATTTTCTTTACTGAGCCATCTTCTGGCAAGTTCTGCCTCAATTATAGGCTAATGAGCTGCGCATTCTAATGAGAGCACTGGCAGTAAGTTACCGCAGCATTCCTGTTGTGAAGATAGAACTTCCTGTCTGCTTTCAAAGTCTCCTCCCCCCTCAGGAAATAGGCCACAGAAAAATGAAATGGTAGTTTCCTCTGCAGCATAATTGCACAAAAATCTAATAATTCAGAGACTGTACATTACTTGTATACATTTTAAAAGTATGTTGCCTATTTTCTAGGGAAGTTCTTCACAAGAGGATATTTTATATTTGGGACCGCAGTAGGCGCGGTCAATGGAGATTCCCAGCTCTGCATATAGTAAGTGGAAAGTAAAAAAAAAATAGTTTATTTTTCACTTTCTAATATCAAGTCTGTTTCTAAGAAATAGTGTAATTAGATGTCAGTGTCTGTTAAGAAATGGCAAGATGTGGATTCAACGTAACACTTCTGTAAACTAATGTCTCTCTAGATAATCATCAGTTTACCAGGGCTCACATACTTATCAAATATGTGTCTAATTTTATTGATTTCATTTACTCATCTGATAATTATTACTACAGAAACTGCTGGGAAATACTCCATAGAGACAAAAAATACCATCCCATGCTCAGCTAAGCATTAAAAATACACATTTAAGGCACCATTTTATATTTTGGATATCATAATATAATATGTAATTTGAGTGACTAAGATGGAAACTAAATAAGACACATCTCTTTTTTTTTTGTTTCAGAACCTTTACTTATTATATAGTATTTGTTTATGATTGGCAGTTTGGGGAATATGTAGTATCACCGAGGAAAGTCCAGAGTATCCAATTAGCATTAACCTACATTTTTACGACAAAATAAACACGATCTGTACCTAAGAGTTTGAGTCAAGGTACAAATGTATTAAAGCAAAACTGAAGCAGATGGATAACATAAGATTCAGTGCATAAACCAAGACATATGGTAGCTTGACATTTTAAACATGTATATTTCCCAGACCAAATGCCAATTGTGTCAGTAATGTAAGTATAAAACAACTAAGTCAGAGGTGCTCAGAGAACAAACCAACCTTAATAGATTAGTTCTATGGCCATGATATCCCACTCTGAGAGCAGCCTCTTTTAGCCACTTGTGCCCTTCACAGGGACAAATATCCTGTAGTATATCAGTCTGGCCCCACTTAAAAGAGTGACCCAGCCCCGAAATACCAGGCAATTCTACCCTGAACAGGAGAAACAGCAAACCACAGACGCGTTTCGGCCTTTATGGTAATGTAAGTACTACATAAAAAATATAAACAAAAATGCAATACAATAAACAAAAATGCAATACAAGGGCATATCACTTAACTGGGACAAACTTAACTCAGAGAAACTAGGACACATGTGAAAAAAATAGTTACATTTTGCTATGTTTGAGGGGCACTGGACTTTGATCACACAGATGGTAAGTAAAACCAATGTATACACAACACTCATGACTTCCCTAACCAGTGGATCCACTATGAGTCGAGTTCTGTGGCCACCACCACACAGGTGGTTTCTGGATGTTGTCTTCTTCAGCGACTGGTATAGGGAACCGAACCTTCTTCTGGATTTGTGCTGGGGAGACCTCCTGTACCTTCATGGGGACTGTAGCAGATAAAGTGCCTGTTTCCAATATACCTTGATAACACAACTTGCATGGCACAGCTTTGGGCCTTATTCACTGTGCTATACTTTCCTGTTAACTGGACCTAATAGTATAGTGGATTTCTGTTAAATCCTCCCTTTCTTTAAGTCATAATACAGCTCTGTTACTTATATATCTGAAAAAATGCTAAAATGCTGATGGTTCACTAGTGCAGCCCAAGTAGTTCTGGTACACTGGTACAGCTGGGCGCCATCTGACATACAAAACAGATGTGCTTCCTCTTTGAAACAGTTGTACATTTCAAACACAGGTAGACACCCCTTAGATCTGCAATATGCACACGTGGTCTGTCTCTCTGTATACGAGGATTTACTCCTAGACCCTATTTGGTTCCACATACAGCTGTATCTATTACCAAGCATTCCTGAATAGTCATCACTGCTGCCATCTTGGAATTTATCTTCATAGCCAGCAACATTCTCATGGAATAGACCGAAATTAAATGATCTGTGAAAACATGAATGCTGGTCTATACCATCATGTACAGCAGTAAAAATCAAGTGTAGAAGCTGTAAAAAATAATTTAATGTAATATTTGTTTTTAAATGTTGCAGTGTTGGCTTTCACATCCCTCAAAGAGTTTACTTACCTTGAGTATTATCTGAAGTGCAAATACACTGGTCAAGAAATTGGGTTTATAAAGTACAAATGTTTAATTTTCTGAAGGGACCATACATGATAAGCTATGTCTAAATGGTTATATACACTTATCACTACAATAATAATTTTGCTTTGGGTGTGGTATGCTTTGAGAAATCAAAGGAAAAAAAGCTTATTTTTGTGTGTATGATCATTAGCAAAGTGGATGCAGACTCATTGTGAAGTGAGGGAGGGCAGCTGGAGGAAGAATTGAGTTTAACTAAATATCTTATAAAAAACAAGCAATTTTAAACTTTCAAAGTCTCTTTAAGAGCTGATACAGGGAATGGCTTGTGTGGTAAGTGTAACGGAGCTGGAACACGCAGTCCAATATCTCCACTGGTATACGGTAAAATACCCAAGAGGCACTACAGTTTCACCATTCCCGACCTCCCATATTGGACGACACACAATTTGGGAGTCAAATGAATACTGACTTTATTTTGTTATGTGCAGAAATATTTATACACATCTCTTCCCACAGGCAATCCACATCCCCCATAGTTGGCCACACAATACACATAAAGAGAACAATAGGTGGGGTCACCCCTCCCTGAGGCTCCTTGATACAATCAGACAATGATTAAATCAGCCGTCTCTGTTCTTATGTTTGAGAATGAATAAACGTCCTTATCTGTAACAGGATTATCTCTCCTGCCAAGGTCTGCACCAGCCTGGGGCCAATATTCTGCAGAGCATAAACCAACATACATACAGTATATTACTAGGATCATATTTTAACCAAGAATTAAATAACCATAAACAGGGTAAAACAGTGATGGGTTCCGTTACAGTAAGTAATCCAAGGGGAAAAGTGATAACCTTTATCATGGGCTTAAACAAATGGCAAACAGGTGGAGGCTCTTACATTTTAGTGATAAAAATATCGGCAATAAAGCAGTGCATCTGGGCAGATGCAAGAAGTAACCAATGCATCTTGTAAGAAGTTTTTGGTGCTCAACTCAATCTATGAATTGAAAATGTATACAAAGAAAGGATGTGAAGAACCCTCCTGTACGATGGTAGAGTCAAATTAAATAGTAGAATCCAAGAACATCTAAGCTATGGGAGAGGCTAGAATTCATTAGGTATATATCCTTTCAAAATATATGTTTATATGACAGTTATACTGTTAGCAAGTTTTCTGGAGTTAAAGGAAGTCATGTTTTGCTAAATTATTGTGTTTATTGATTCTGAAGGTTTAAAGTTACTTAGAGTCATAAAGCTGAAGTCTTTTGAAATTGTAGCTTTTGATCCAACACAATACAAGTGTGTGTGGGGGGCTCTGATGGTTCCTGGTTAATGAGAGTGTCTCAGTAGGCACCAACCAAGTAGGATATAGGGAGAAGAGCTCATCAACTCCCTGCATATACTAGTAAATTAGGTTCCCTACTGTGGGAATGGTTTAATATAGTGTTTTCACTTTATTTAAAGACTGGTGTTGCAATGAGAGACTATTTGTGTTGGACAGAGACTACTTGTTGGGCAGAGACAATTTGTGTTGTGAGAGACTACTTATATAAGCTGGTTGGGCAGGTTGTGAGTGCATACAGTCGTGACCAGTCGTGAAGGTGGTGCAGTGCACCAGGGCCCTCCTCTGGGAGGGGGTCCAGTGCTGTGTAAATTATTTTTTTCTATTTTTTTTTCTGTTGTAGTGTAAAGATGGATGCTAAGAGGGGTTGGTGCGATGTGGGGGTGGATGTTGAGAGGGACTGGATGCTATGTAGATATATATATATATATATATATTTCTGTAGTATAGTGTAGGGCCTGCCTCAACCTGGCCACTCGCCCATGCTGGAACTGTGCTGCAGGCAGAGCTTTGCGCAGGCAGGAGTTAACCAAAGGGGTGCTATTATGGTAAGGGGTCTTAGGGAGGGGAGCTGTTATGGGAAGGGGTCTTGGGAAAGGGCACTGAGTGAATTGGTACCAGGAGGGACCCAATGCAAACAATGTTTACAACCCCCGGGGGCGAGGCAAATGTTTTTTTTTGCACCAGAACCCTACATTCTCTAGTCCGCCACTGAGTGCGTAACCTGTCTGTATGCATGTTATAAAAATTCCCAGGCTGCACATAACAGCACCACAACCTTGGATGTAAAAAGCGTGCAAGATAAATGCAACTTAGTATGTGGACCATGTAATCAAGGGCTTAATTTAACATCCAAAGATTGTCTCCCCCTTTACAAGATATATATATATATATATATATATATATATATATATATATATATATATATATATATATATATATATATATATATATCTTTGTGGTCAATACTATTCTACAAAATATTTTAAATAACTAAACTTGGTTTTAGGAAGAATACAAATATTTTATTTTTACATGCAATTATTCCGGATTTCATACTTCCATTCTCCTTATTGAGCCCACTTCTGGCAAGTTCTGCCTTAATTGTAGACCAAAGAGCTGCACATTAGTACTAATGAGAGCACTGGCAGCAAGTTACTTCAGCTTTCCTGTTGTGAAGATAGAACTTCCTGTCTGCTTTCCTAGTCCCTCCCACTTCAGGAAGTAGACAACAGAAAAATAAAATGGTAGTTTCCTCTGCAGCTTATTTGCACAAAATGTAATAATTTATACACTGCATTATTACTTATTTATATTCTAAAAACATGTTAACTATTTACTAGTGACAGATGATATTTAACATTTGTGGCCACAGTATTGCTTTAAGAGCGGTCTTACAGACTACAGTGGGCATTCCCAGCACTGCATGTTATAGTTTGAAAGCTACATTTATTTCGTTTATTTTTAACTTTCTAATATCAAATCTGTTTCTAAGAAATAGTGTAATTAGATGTCAGTGTCTGTTAAGAAATGCCAAGATGTGGATACAATGTAACAGTTCTGTAAACTAATGTCTCTCTAGATAATCATCAGTTTACCAGGGCTCACATACTTATCAAATATGTGTCAGATTGTATTGATTTAATTTACTCATCTGATAATTATTTCTGCAGGAACTGCTGGGAAATACTCTATAGAAACAGTAAATACCACTCCATACTCAGCTAAGCATTATAAATACACATTTATTGCACCATTTTATTTGTTGGGATATGCAATTTCACTTATTAACATAGAAACTAAATAAGAAAAATCAAACCAAATGTAATGACAATTCAACAATTGTGTATTTTATTTGTAACAACATGTACTTGTTATATTTTTCTGTATATAAATGCTATGTTGTTTATGATTTTGGGGAATATGGACTATCACTGAGGAAAGTCCGCAGCATCCAGTTAGCATTGGCCTATGTTTTTATGACAAAATAGATCTGTATCTATGGGTTTTGAATGAATGTACAAATGATAAAGCAAAACTGAAGCAGATAAAATAAGATTCAGTGCATAAACTAAGACATATTCTCCAGATCAAATGCTATTTGGTGCCAGTAACGTAAATACTACATAAAAAAGTATAACAAATAAAAATGGCAGAAATCATTCTCCAACCTACGCAGGGCAACAAGTAACTGCTCGCACATAGAGACATCTATAAAAGTTCTCCAGAGAATATATTGCACCCCAGACAAACTCAACAAATATGATCCCAGAGTGAGTAATAACTGCTTTAGGGGTTGTTCACAGATAGGAGACCACGCCCATACCTGGTGGCTATGTCAGAAAGTCCATGACTTATGGGAAAGGATAGCATTAATGGCAACAACGTTATTTGGTATAAGAGTCACAGCCACTATGGAATCCTGCCTACTAGGGGTTAAACTCTCTAGTTTATCAAAAAAACAGAATAGGCTATTCCAGATAATGGCCCCCCGCTACCAAAGTACACATAGCCAGCCAATGGAAGTCAGAAAAGCTAAGCGTGCAAGTGGTTATTAAAAAAATAAATTACATAGCAATAAATGAAAAGTTAACATCTGCTATTCTAGATACTTTGGCTCAGTTCCAAGAAATCTGGAGGCCTTGGCTAGAGTCTTCGTTAGGTTTCCCCTTGCCCTGATGGGCTCACTGATAGCACTATAACAAAAGCAAAACAGAACTAGGCCCAAAAAAGGCTTGGAGCGGAGGAGACTCGAAGTCTGGTCCTGGAGGCTCTGATTTGACTGGTTCGCCTGGAACGCAACACAGGAGGTGAATGTATGCATCATAATTGTATAAACTCAACCTGATCTAGGGATTCCTCCCTTATCTCCATAGTTATTTATTTGTTTGTTTATCTAAAGTTTCAGTTTCTATGTAAATAAGTTCTGTTTGTTCATGCTTCCCTTGCTTAAATTATAGGACCTAAATAACTATTTAATAATGGGAAAAATTAAAAATAAAAACCTGGAAGGAGATGCTAGTAATTTGACCACGAGGTATATATGTTTATAGAAAATCTTATGTGTTAATGTACCTAATGCCTGTCCTTACTTTGTATCCCTTTCAATAAAAATGTTTATAAAAAAAAAAAAAAAGTATAACAAATAAAACTAAGCAAAGAACCAATGTCAGGGCAATTTAACTCACAGAAACAAAGACACATGTGGACAAATAATTAAATCTTGCCATGTTTGAGGAGCCCTTGGCTTTGATCATACAGATGGTAATTAAAACCAATTGATACCCAACACTGATGACTTCCCTAACCAGTGGATCCAATCTGAGTAGAGTTATGTGGCCACCAATGTACAGATGGTTTCTGGAAGTTGTCTTCTTCAGCGACTGGTATCAGTGTCTGGAGTTATGCTTCACCTGGGAGAGCTCCTGTTCCTTAATGGGAATTGTAGCAGATAAAGTGTCTCTTAGCACCACCCTGTTTCTAATATACCTTGATGACACAATTCTCATGGGATAAGTTTGAGCCTTATTCATTTTGCTGTACTTTCTGGTTGCCTGTACCCAGTGGTATAGTAGATTTCTGTTAAAAGCATCCTCACATCTCCATTGCTTTAAGCTCTGTTACTGGTATGTCAAAATGATAAAGTACTGATGCTTTATTGGTGGACCCCAGTTAGTTCTAGTACACAAGTACAGCTGTGCTCCCTCTGACACACAAAACAGATGTGGTTCCTTTAGGACACTGGTAGACTCCCCTTACTTCTCAATCTGCAATATGAATAAGTGTTCTCTCTGTATAGGTAGATTTACCTATTTATTTTAAAATCACTGATGCCATCTTGGCAATTATCTTCGAAGCCTGCTAGATTCTGCTGGGATAGACTAAAAGTAAACGGTCTGTTAACACATGAATATTAGTCTATACCATTAAATGGTGAAGTGGTGAAGCTGTAATAATGAATTCAATGCTATTTTTACTGTTTTATATTTGCTTTTAAATGCTGCAATGTTGGCTTTTGCATCCCTTTAAGTGCTTACTTACATTGAGTATTATTGAAGTCCAAAGGCACTGGTCAAGAAATAGAGAATATGAGATACAAATCGCTAATTTACTGAAGGCACCACGATAAGCTATGTCTAAATGCTTATATACACTTTTCACTACAATAAAAATCAGATCTTTTTTTTTGCTTTGAGGTTGGTATGTTTGGAGAAATTAAAGGAAAAAAGCTTATTTTTTTATTGGAGCCAACAAGGTGTATGATCGCAAGGAGCGTGCAGGCTCATTGTGCAGTGAGGGTGGGCAGCTTGAGGAAACTCTGGATTATTTAAAATATCTTACAAAACTCGTTGAACAGCAATTTTAAACATTCAGTAAAGAGTTTTCACATGGTTTTCAGGCTTATGATGATGTAGAAATATATATAGTTTCTAAATGCTGCTACGGGATATGGTTTATGTGGGAAATGATACAAGGAGAAAAGTTATAGCTTTTCATGGGTTACTTCAGACAGTAAAGAGGTGCAGGGTCTTATATTTTTATGGCAAAAATATTTAGGAATAGGCCTGTTGAATGATTCAAATTGACCCTAATTATACGGAGATAACCTGTGGGACATACATATTAAGCCTCATTCAATTGCAAGCCCATGATGTAGAACGTAAGTCTGCAGGCCCCCAGCGTCCGCAACTTATGGTGCTATTCAATTGGCCGACCCATGCAAGTCCCGGCCCGATAGCGCACATTGTAAACCATGCTAGAGTATGTAGCATTTGCGGGCTTGAACATGATCAATTACGCAAGGCCGTAACTCCAGAGTTAGAAAGAGCCAATGGAAACAGAAATCGTCATCATTACGTCAATGAAAAATCGAGGTTGGATTTCAAAGTCCTATGGGCTTCAATTACGAGTTACGATCGGACCCACATTCCCGATATAATGCAATATTGATAAAGCCGTAAATATGATATTCTATTACAGGTGAGCTCCATTATATGTATTAACACATTGATTGCCAGGATTGATATAACACGGACATTAAACATAAAATAAAGTATTTTATTGGGCCGATTTGCGAGCTTGAGAATGTTGTGCTATTCATACTAAGACCTACCATGACTTTTCATAAAAGTACAGTAGTGTGTATATGTGCATTTAAAGTGCTCTGGACATGCCATGAAAGCCCTTTGCGAGTCCTCTTTGGTACCATTGACTTGTGGTTCGACTTTTGCCATTTGCGGGCTTGACGGCTTGCTTAGCGAGGGGGAATCGGAGTAATTGAATAGCAATTTGCGCAGTAAAAGATCAAAGGCTTGGAGGGGCATCAACTTGCTATGTGAACCACTGCAGTGAATCAGAGGCTGGAGCCCGTAACACGAATGGAGCCTGCAAAAAGATGCAAATTAAATAACAAAATAAATTGCGGGTTACATTTCCGAAGACCGGATCTCCCAAAAGCTCAATTTAATGAGGCTCATATTGTTTTTGAGAACCCCTCTTTCTGCCCAGTAATTATGCCAATTAACCCTTTTCCTAACCAAGCTGACAGCAAAATTGTTTTTATTATTTGCAGTTTTATTCAAATTTATTAGGTACTTATAGTTGTCGAACTGTTTTTATTGTTTCTTATATTCTTTTAAAATATGTTTATAAATTCTATTTTTATCAAGTTTTTGGGGTTTAATGGAAGTCATTTTTTTAAATCCAATGATATTCATTGATTTTGAAGGCTTAAAATGACTTAGTGTCATAAGGCTGATGTCATAAAGTTGTAGCTGTTGCACAAACACAACAAAACATCCTAAATCTACTTTACTCTGTGCGTGACACTGGTTGAATCCTGAGAAAGCACATCAAGGTATGTGACACTATTGCATGTAATGGCCACTTAATTCAGCACTATTTGGGCCACATCACAGTAAAGATCTTGTAAAAAAATGTTGAAATGCTTTTAGAATTTTGGAAATATGTGCAATTTTCACTGAGAAATCAAGTACAATAAAATCATGTGTCACTGACTGTCCACTGCCAGACACACAGATGCATCTCCATGTAGAGAGCAAAAGAAAAATGAAAATGACCCCTTACCAAATCCATCTGTGCAAAGCATGGAATGCTGGAATCAACTAAAAAGGTCAGTTATGTGTTAATTGGCCAGTGCAGTCCTGAGTGCACGGAATCACTGCTATTTATCACTGTATTCACTTTGTGCTTGGGTATCTGTTATTAATCATCCAACAGCCAGTAGGCAGGATACACTTTCTATGTAAACAGACTTAAATCATTAGATTTTTTTTGGCTGTTATTATTTTAATTAAAAACATGGATAATTTGAACATACAATCTTGTGCGCTTTCACACTATGGAGAGTTCTTACATTTAAGTAAATAGCCATTTAATCCCACCTAATAGAATATGTATCAATGCAACAGTGGCTGTGCAATTTTATTTTGCTTTCCATTCTGAATACATCAACAAGTCCCTAAGTCTAAACAATGTATTTCGCTTTTTGAGATGTCACTGAAAATTTGGCTCTGCATGAGGCTAAATAATTATATTTTTGTGCTGGGCTATCTCCTATTCATCTTATTTTTCTTCAAATAGTGCTAGCCTTTTTTATTTTTCTCCTGTTTACCCACTTATCTAGTTGCTCGTTCTTCTTCTATTAGTGTATATTGGTAAACATTAGGGTAGTGTATAGTTAAAAATTAAATGACCTGCATTCACTGCAAATACTACAAACAGCTACAAGTACACAACATTAAAAGGATATGAATGAATAGTGAAATTAAGATCATAAGTGCTTCTTATTATACAAATATATTTTATTGGAAACAATGTGTTATATAAAAATATGTCTTCCGATATGCCTCCGCAGTAATTCCAGACCGATTGTTTATGTACAGACTGATGACTAATGAATAAGTGGATGTTTAAATGAATGAACAAATGTCTTATGATGTATGTTGTTTCATAATATAGCTCCAATCAGGATAAGAAAAACAAAATAAGGACAAAGAAGCTTAATTCGGTAATGCAAAAAAATATTCTAGAAATGTTATTAGTGATTTGTTTTTTGGGAGCTGAAATGAGGGAATGTATATCCAGAAAATGTAGACAATGTTACATTGTGTAGCTGATCAGATCTGTAGTGAACCATTGAGTGGATTGTTGACAATTGTTGTCAGTTGCGTCTAACTCTCCGTGACTCTATGGGCCACAGAACATCAGGTACACACTCTCAGTCACTGCCTCTCTCAAGGAGGAAAATACTTTTCTAAAGAAACAAATGCAGTGCAGTAAAGGACCAAAAAGGAAGGCAGTAGGATTTTTTTGTTGTATTGGGAGAGGGCATCAGTTGTAGTAAATACAGCTACTAATGCCACTGTATAGATCATTAGTAAGACCACAGTTATAATACAAAGTATCAGAAACTACAACGCAGTGGTGATTATTATTTTATGTATTCCCTGATCATTTATATTTATTAATCATATAACTGTTTTGCAGCTTTTATAAGTGGTTATTATTATTATTTTTTATATAGGCAATCAGAAATGTACATCAATCCTCTGTATAACAATGACGATTTATTAAAAATAACCATCTAATATGCATAAAGGTGCAACACAAATTACATTTTCCTATCACTATAAGGTGATACAATATAAAATATACCACACAGGTATAAAGCAATCATCATTGTCAAGAGGAGGGACCAGCTTGAACGGCCAATTAATGGATCCACTGGTTAGGTTAGATACACCCGAAAATATTTCAAACTTCCTATTTTTTGTATTGAAATAATTTATCAAGTAGGAGTAAACTTTTTAGAGAATTTACTAAGTATTTCAAGTGCATCTCAGGATGCATTCCTTATGCACTCTCTCCTATAGGGAAACACTGAGACCGATACCTTCTCACTTCATCCCAGGTGAGAAGATGCTTGGGACGTTCCCCCTTAACCTTGATAAATAGCACCTCTAGAAAACATAACTCATTAGGATATTTAAACTCGGCTTTGTTACCCTGCTTCATAATCCGATATATAGTTGTGAGCATGTGGGTTGTTGCTAACGCTGCGACTCGCGTAGCGAGCCTGCAACCCTCGCGAATGGCCTCCTTGCCATCAACTGCGGCCCTCACAAAATTTACGGACTTACGAGAAACAAATACAAGACGCAGAACTTAGAAAAAAAAAACATTACGACCTCGCAAAAATACGACCTTACCCGGCCAACCCTGCGCACAAGAAAACATTAAAAACACAATAAATACACACAACAAATACATAAAGGGGGAGCCCCCGCAGACAGCAAGGGGGAGCCACCAGGACCTCGAAAACTGAAGTTACACCTCAATTTCACTCGAAATACAAGAGTTTAGACACCCGAAAATCCCCTAAGCAAGAGAAAAAATGGGTGCCGGACTATAAAGAACAAGGACGCCAAATCAGCCACAGACGTGTAACGCACATTAGGCGCCCACTATTACAACACTAACTTACACAATGCGGATAGTACACAGCTACCCTAACGGATTTGCCGCGCGCGACGCACACTATTACACTACACACTGCACACAGTCATGACGCTTACACAGCAGCTCCACAGCACTGATGCTGCAGCAAACAACAAAACAGATTGTCAGCTCTTCAACACAATGCTGCATATTTACTTCAAAATAGGTAAAGTATATTCATGTATTATTTTATTCATTATTTCATTAGCATAGCAAAAAGAAACAATGCTCATAGCACACAAACAACCAACAACCTCGCAATGAGCGCCGAAGCAATCTTGGAACACCAACAAAATTCATCTCTCAACCAAACACCATTACCTGCCTTAAAATCTTATTATATATTATTTTTTGACAGGCAATTTGCTAGTGTATAATATATTGGTCTAGATCAGGGGTGGGCAAATTCGGTCCTGGAGAGCTCCACACAGGCCAGGATTTGAGGATATCCCTGCTGCGTATAGGTGAATCACTTGCTTCTTCACTTCATCCTGATTGACTCACCTGCGCACAGAAAGGATATCCTCAAATTCTGGCCTGTTTGGTGCTCTTCAGGACTGAACTTGCCCACCCCTGGTCTAGAGGAAAACAATTTTTGTTTAGGTGTTTTTATTTTAATAGTTGAGACTGGGTTTATATGATGGCACAAAATGTCACAATTTTGTTGAGATCTTTTAAACACATCTTAAACTTGAGAAACAAGGAATTAGGTACAAATGTTTCCTCCACCCCCCTCGAGGTTTTTTGTTTTATAGTGAGAGACTTCTCAGCCAATTATTAGCGCATCCAGGGTTATGACTGCCTGCAAGGCCGAGTAATCAGCATGGAGAAAAAAGAAAACTACGAAGTATAAATGAAAGAGTAATAGAAATATGGACACATAGGCATTGATGGCAATCATAGGCCAAAATATCTCCAATTTAATGGATTTTAGTCTTTTGATTTTCTATTTTGAAATGCCCTTATTTGCATCCTTCATTGTTAATCAATATAAGGTGTCTATTTCATGGCTCCCATAAGCAAGAAACCAAGTGAAATTAACTTAAAAACACTACTGAGCTATCACATCTCACACTTTTATATACCCTCCGAGAAATACCATCCAAGTGCTCCATATGTCCCTATTAATCCATAAGTTCTGAGTGGCTGTCCAATGAATATTCTCAAAATGGTTATAAAATGATACCCAAGCTCTCAGAAGCTTACTAGGAATTCTATCCGAATACTCATAATTGGCAAAAAGCATCAGGGTACCTTCTAACCACCATCTAAAGGCCAAATAAATGGCGTCCAAAGAAGCCTTGATTGCTCAGAAACTGTGTCAATTAAGAAGTTACTACTGCCTGAAATCTGTCCCTAAAAGAGGAAGAAGTAAAGCATGGCTGACATACAGAAGCTCATCATAGCCCATGTAAATTATATATAGGTGAGTATGTCGTCTGCATACATGTGTGTACATCAACTATTGTCAATAATAAAATTCATCATTATATATATATATACTAGCGACTTGCCCGTCTAAAATGAGGCAGGTAATGTTGTTTGTGTGCAAAGTTAATTTTGTTGGTGTTTTAAGATCCTTTGGCGCTCATCTCGTGGCTTCTTGGTTGTTTATGTGCTATGAGCAGCGTTGTTTTTTTTTTTTGGTATGGCAATGAATAATTAGTAAATAAGAATTTAAGATACTTTACCTATTGTGAAGTAATATATGCAGCATTGTGCTGTGGAGCTGCTGTGTAAGCGTCATGAATGTGTGCAGTGTAATAGTGTGCCGTGCGCGAGTGCATATCCGTTAGGGTAGCTGTGTACTTCCGGATTGTATAAGTTATTGTTCTAAAATGGCACCTAATGTGTGGTATGCGGCTTTGGCTGATTTTGCGTCCTTATTTTCGGGTTGTCGTCCCGACTTTTTCGGATAATCCGTAGGTGTTTGGTGTTTTGCGTGTTTAGGGTCCGTTAGCCTCGTTTTCGTTTTGTTCGGCTGCCATTTTCTCTCTTGCTTAGGTGATTTTCGGGTGTCTAAACTTGGACTTAAAATCGAGGTGTAACTTCACTTGCAGAGGTCCTGGTGCCCTCCCTTTCTGTGGGTAAGCTTTTTATGTGTTTGTTGTGTGTATTTCTTGGTGTGTTTCTAATGTTTTTCAGGTCGCGCGGGTTGCGTCCTTGTTTTCGGATCTCGTACGTCTTTTTCGGAAAATCCGTAGGTGTTTGGTGCTGTTTTGCGTCTTTAGACGCCAGCTTTTGAGCTGTCAATGTTACAATCGCTAAAAATTGCAAATCACTATTCAATTGCTACAAGACCTCAAGCCCGCAAATTGTTTTCACACCAGTAAATGGCAAATATAGAAGAAAATCCCACGATTACTCGCAAGGGGGTTAAAACCCTGTTCGTAACACTATAAAAGCAAATAAAAACTCGATTACTACACTAAATACAGGGGAAAGCGATGAAAGACGTTAGAATTAATTGCACAACAGTCTCAAGCTCGCAAATCTGCAATAAAAAAATATTTTTGTTACGTTTTATTTCTGGGTTATATAAATTTTGGTAATCAAGGTGTTAATACATATCTGGCCACCACAATGAAACTAGCACAGTATCATCAATCACTTTGATTATTTTGTACATTGCCGGCTTACGAGTCTGATTGCATATCGGACTTCTGACATTTAACCGCATGTTTTACTGACATCATGATGATGGTCTCATCTACTATTGGCTGTTTCTACATCAGTAGTTACGGGCTTGCGTAAATGATCATGCTCTGAAATACTACTTACGACTTGTATGGTTTACGGTTTAGGCTTTCGGCTTTTTGAATTGAATCGCTCTGTAACTGTTGCAATTAAATGGAGGCCAGAGTCTATTAAAAAGATTTAATCTGATCACATTATAACATGTTGTGTTATTTTTCAGCATACATTAATCTGTACAATAATGTTATTTCACAGGAGAAGTAAACCTCTCACACACACTCTCTCACTCACAACACACTCACACACTCTCTCACACTCACTCACACACACACTCTCTCTCACACACTCTCTCACATTCCCTAACACACACTCTATCACTCACACACACTCTCACACACTCACTCACACTGACTCACACACACACTCTCTCTCACACACTCTCTCACATACTCTCTCATACACACTCTCTCTCTCACACACACACACACTCTCTCCCTCCCGCTCACACACTCTCGCTCACACTAACACTCTTCTTCTCAATCTCACACACACACTCATCTCTCACACCACTCACCTCTCATTTACTCTATTAACTTCTCACTCACTCATCTCTCACTTCTCATCTCTCACCTCTCACCGCTGACACCACTCATCTCTCTCACCACTCACCTCTCACGCCACTCTCACCACTCACCTCTCTCACCACTGATCACTCACACCACTCACTAATCACACCACCCACCTCTCTCACCACCTTAAAATTCATACCTGAATGCACTGTGCTGATTGGGGGTTAGGGGGTGCTTACAAAGGCACCCCCGGTTTGTGAAAACCATCTTTTTTGTTAGATTGGATTATTGCAGCAAGTATAGTGTGCCTAAGGATTTAAATTCTATTAAAACCTGGGAAACTTAGACATACCTTTAATGCAGTTGTCAATTTATTCCACTTTTCTTTAAACCTCTCTCTGAATCATACTATCGGGAGGCTTGGTTAATTAAAAATCTTTGTATGAGCTAGGCTCTTGATAGAGTGGTTTAGTTAATAGCTGACCAGGGTCTGAATTCAGAGTTTTCCATTTCTTCCAGACATGCATCACATTATTAAACTAACTTAGATCAGTCCGGAGGTTATCACATCTTTAAATACACTGCTGTAAAGGTTATGTCAGAGATCTGCACATAGAATACGTATAAGGATCCCTTTAGGCTAAAGTCCCAGCATGGAGGCTGGTTATCTGGGGACCATGAGAGCTGCTGCAAGGGGGATTGTAAGACTAAGTTATGTAAGACACAGAAGAATGGTGTGCGTTATACAACAAGGTGTGAGAATAGAGGAGAGTAAGACTGAGATGTGGAAGAGAGGACAGGATACTAACCCCAGGGAGCAGGACAGGCACAGCATGACATTAGAATGAATTGCACAACAGTCTCAAGCTCGCAAATCTGCAAGAAAAAAATATTTTTGTTACGATTTATTTCTGGGTTATATAAATTTTGGTAATCATGGTGTTAATACATATCTGGCCACCCACATGGACTAGCACAGTATCATCATTCACTTTTATTATTTTGTACAATGCCCGGCTTACGAGTCCGATTGCATATCGGACTTCTAAACGCTAATTGATTGACATTTAAACCGCCATGTTTTACTGACATACATGGATAACGGTTCTCATCTACTATTGTCTGTTTTCTACATCAGTAGTTACGGGCTTTGCTGTAAATGATCATGCTCTGAAATGCTACTTACGACTGTATGGTTTACGGTTTAGGCTTTCGGCCATGTAGTTGTGGGCTTTTGAATTGAATCGCTCTGTAACTGTTAAAATTTTCAAGCTTCAGACTTATGGCTGGTATGAAGGCAACAGCGGGCTTGCAATTAAATGGAGGCCAGAGTCTATAAAAAGATTTAATATGGTCACATATAACATGTTAGTGTTATTTTCCAGCATACATTAATCTGTACAATAATGTT
This sequence comes from Discoglossus pictus, assembly GCA_027410445.1. Lineage (NCBI taxonomy): Eukaryota > Metazoa > Chordata > Amphibia > Anura > Alytidae > Discoglossus > Discoglossus pictus. The sequence continues at coordinate 424,579,902 of CM050166.1, read as the reverse complement.
ATTTCACAGGAGAAGTAAACCTCTCACACCACTCACCTCTCATTCACTCACTCACCTCTCTCCGGCGACACCTCACTCACCTCACTCACACACACACACTCTCACACACTCTCTCACACTCACACTCACTCACACACACACACACACTCTCTCTCACACACTCTCTCACACTCTCTCTCACACTCTCTCTCACACTCACACAGACTCACACATACACTCTCTCTCACACACTCTCACTCACTCCCTCACACACACTCCCTCACACACTCACACACTCTCTCACACACACACTCTCTCTCACACACTCTCTCACATAAGCTCTCAAACACACACTCTCTCACACACAAACGCACACTCTCTCCCTCCTAATATACACTCTCTCACACACACACTCTCTCTCACACACTCTCTCACATACTCTCTCAAACACACACTCACTCCCTCCCTCACACACTCTCTCACTCACACACACTCACACACTCACACACTCTCTCAAATACTCTCTCATACACACACTCTCTCTCACACAATCTCTCACATACTCTCTTATACACACACTCTCTCTCACACACACACACTCTCTCTTTCCCTCACACACACACTCTCGCTCACACTAACACTCTCTCTCTCTCTCTCAATCTCACACACACACATGCATCTCTCACACCACTCACCTCTCATTTACTCACTCACTTCTCATCTCTCACCACTGACACCCACTCACCCCTCTCCCCACTCACCCCTCTCCCCACTCACCCCTCTCCCCACTCACCTCTCTCACCACTGATAACTCACTAATCAACCACCCCACCTTCTCTCGCCCACCTTAAATTTCATACCTGAAAGCTCTGTGCTGATTGGGGGTTAGGGTGCTTACAGAGGCACCCCCGGGTTTGTGAAAAACATCTTTTTTGTTAGATTGGTTATTGCAGCAAGTATAGTGTGCCTATGGATTTATATTCATTTAAAACCTGGGAAACTTAGACATACCTTTAATGCAGTTGTCAATATATTCCACTTTTCTTTCAACCTCTCTCTGAATCATACTATAGGGAGGCTTGGTTAATTAAAAATCTTTGTAGAGCTAGCTCTTGACAGAGTAGGTTTAGTTAATAGCTGACCTGGGGTCTGAATCAGAGTTTTCTATTTCTTCCAGACATGCATCACATTATTAAACTAACTTAAATCAGTCCGGAGGTTATCACATCTTTAAATACACTGCTGTAAAGGTTATGTCAGAGATCTGCACATAGAATACGTATAAGTGATCCCTTTAGGCTAAAGTCCCAGCAGAAAGCAATGAATGATAACTTTATTAAATTAGCGTAATTATGCAGTACATCACTGCTCAGGTAGTAGGGGTTCAGACTAAGGACATGAATTAAAGGGTGTCACCGGAGTGTAGAAGTTGAATAGCAAGCAATTACACAAGGAATGCAAGGATACTCTAGACATTTACAGAATTATTAAATTGCGATTCGGCCAATTGAAAATGGCTCTATATAAGCACAGAGCATATTTTTTTTACAGAAGTTTTTAGTTAGTGAACTTCTATGCAAAAGCAAGGTCTTCACTAACTAAAAACTTCTGTAAAGATAATATGCTATGTGCTTATATAGAGCCCTATTCAATTGACCAAATAGCAATTTAATAAGGCTGTTAGTACATTCTGGAACTCTCATTCACTTCAAAACTCAGAAGCAGACCCTACTTCTTAGAAATACTCTAGCGACACTTGTGAATTTTAGAAACAGGCAAGGACACTTGGGGTTATGCAGGAAATATGCAAGAGCTGACAGAAAAGTTGGGACACTGTCAGGGGGAACTATAGAGGACAACTCACGCATCACCCTAGTACTAGGGAAACACCCCGGCTATATAGGCCTTGTAGTAGTCCCTATTGAGGGTTCCCTGGTTCACCAGTAGTTTAAGATTCAGTGCCTTGACCATTGCAACCTGGGATCAATTCCCAGTCAGGGAACCAATAGGTTATACCTGGGTTGGGCATGGCCAGTACCTGGATGGGAGACCACCTAGGAATACCAGGAACGGTATGCTGTGGCCCACTGGAGAAGGAACTGGCAACCCACTCCAGTATCTCTGGCATGAATACCAAAGTTGATCAGCATTGTGTTCATGAGGTCACAGAGAGTCAGACATGACTGAACAACACAACGACAACAATACAGTTTGTTAATTGAAATGGAAATACAGAATATGTGGTGTAAACTTCACAGTAATGCAAATACTTAGACAGCAGGATAATTTGTCGTATGTAGTTCAAGGTAGTCCATGTAGCCAAACTGTTTATGGAGGTCAGCTGGTGCAACCAAGGGTTGCGAATCAGAGCTGGAGGAAAGATGGCACAATTACATTTGGAGCAGGAATGTTGGAACAGAAAGAAACCCGGATCTCTCGGGATACCCAGGTAGGGTACACAGACAGAGTACACAGGAGAATCCAGAATACTGGAATACAGACAGCAGGACCAGGGGACGTGGGATGCACCAGGTGAGGCAAGCATTGCAGGTGCTAATGTCAGATAACACATGCTGCAGCTGCAGAATATCGAAAGCCAAAGAGCATGCCATCCTGTTCATGTGGTTGTGCTTTTTTCCTCTGACAATATATCAAAATATTTGTGTATGCATCAGTTCCAAAATATGAATTCCAGACCTTAAGTTAATGTTCACAAGTTCATTTGGACCTTGGTGAATTTTATAAAAAATAATTAATGGATCTTTCTTGTTGGCTGGCTGCAATATCGTCCGCTAGGTGGCACGGCTGAGATTGTCAATGAATTTCTTGCCCCGTAAAGCTTAGAATCTGCCAGTTCCCTACCCCTAACACATAACCCTAACCCCTGCCCTATAACCCTAACCCTAAACCCTAAGAAATTCACCTAGTGGCTGATATTGAGGTCACCAACATGAAAAATCCTAATTCACTATACCAGTAGTCAAACATGATAACATAGGGACAGGTATGATAAAAGTATTAGAAAATCTCACATTTGCTCTTAGAAAAATACTGTTAAAGTGCTGGATTTGGAGAAAGAGAAATTGGAGATCTACTGTAGCTTTGGATTAAATAATACAGCCTTTGGATTTCAGTATCATCTCTATGCAGATAACACTCAAATCTATCTCTCAGCACCCGATCCGTCCCCTTCTCTTTTAGCTCAAGTTTCCAACTTCCTTTCTAGCATATTCTCCTGGATGTCTACTCGGTCAACTCAAACTCAACATGTCTAAGACTGAACTCCTTATCTTTCCACCCTCTACTATAGCTTCCACTCCTCAAATATCTCTCACTGTTGACAATGCCATCATTACTTCCCACCTCCCAGGCCCGTTGTCTTGGGGTTCTACTGGATCCCCCCGCCCTCTCTTTATTCCTCACATCCAATCGATAACAAAATCTTGTCAGTTTCACCCAAAAAACATCTCCAAATTTTCATTCTTACACAAGACACAGCTAAAATTTCTCATACACTCTCTCATCATATCTCGACTTGACTACTGCAATTCCCTCCTTGCTGGCCTACCCATCTCTTGTCTGTCTCCCCTCCAATCATAATGAACGCCTTCGCTAGACCTCATCTTCTATACCAAACGATCAGTCTCTGTCAATCACTTCCACTGGCTTCCCATAGCTTCCAGAATCAAATTTAAAATCATGACCCTAACATATAAGCCCTCAACAACAGTGCACCCCCTTATATCTCTGCTCTTGTTTCAAAATACTCTCCCAACCGGCCCCTCTCGTTCTGCTAACGACCTTCTTCTTTCCTCCTCTCTCATCACCATTCTCTCACTCCCGTCTTCAAGACTTTTCTCGTGCTGCCCCCTACTATTTGGAACTCCTTGCCTCGCTCCATTAGATTATCTTCCTGCCCAAAACATTAAAAAAATACTAAAAACACACCTATTTAAAAAATCTTATCACCTTCAGCCTTAACAAGTACAACTGCGCACTCCACAGCTTAATAACACTCCCACACCCACAATCTACAGTACAACACACAGACCCCTCCACTTGACTGAACCAATTGCTTTCAATTGTATTTGTCACCCTCTTGTATCACACATAAACCCTTAGATTGTAAGTTTGGCGAGGTTTTCAATTGTGTGTCAGTGCCTTGGAAACAAGCTTTATGTACATTTGATTTTATGCTCAAAAAACAGGGCCCTCTCATTCTTTATAAGGTGTTAAGTTTGTTTTTTGCCATGTACTAACCCCCTTACAGCGCTACGGAATATGTTGGCAAGATATAAATAAAGGATAATAAGAATAAGAATAATAAGAATGCAATATAAATATTTATATGGGAAGCATTGCAACACATTCCTTCTCAAGTTTCATATTCCAAAGTTTATTTTAAATAACTATGTGAGGGATTTAGCAATTTAGACCACATTTCCATATAGAAACAGTATTTTTTGAAGAAACCAATGAACTGTAAGAGCACAATTTGTCAGCATATAATGGGATTCTTCATAAAGACCTCACAAATAAATATAGTTATTTGCTTTAAATCTATGGTCTGCCAGGTCAAGTGTACTGTTATCAGATAAATGCATTGGCTGATTTCATTATGGCAAGGGGTTGCAATGTTTTTTTTTCTATAGAGAGGTTATCCACATAGACACATTGATTGACAATACTGTTGTTGTGCTCATGTCTGAATAAAAAGCATTGAGAAGTGAAGGAAAGCTCAATATTTGCAATAAAAACCTTTGTAAAAATCACTAAGGTATATGGTTTGAGAAACAACTTACTTTGTGTTTATATTTATGTTCTAGTTTTATCTTGCTAATGATGCATTTACCTTTCTACACTCAACCTTTTTAATATTGTACTTTTATTAACCATAAAATATAGCGAGACGAGAATAACTGATGGCAGCCAACTTGTGAGTCAATGGACATTACTACTACTAACTGCTATCAAAGAAATGTTGATACATAATTTGAAAATGTATATAAAAAATAGAAATTATACTGATTTCAGCAAACACTAACAAAATATTTTGCTGCTCAATTTCTAATGTGTATTATTGGATTGCTTTTATGTGGCTTTGTATTGTTTTATTTCTTAATGTCATGGGTTAGTTTCTGCAATTGGCACTGGAAAAGCAATGTTTGCAATGTACTTTTGGTAACTGTATAACTGCAC